>JAIOJX010000003.1:114360239-114945239 GCA_022376925.1 Tragulus kanchil | reverse complement strand
CAGGTAGCCTTTAGGAAGCAACAGAACTTGTTACAAATTTTCAAGGCAAAATGACTTTGGGGGGATTAACATCTGCTGTTTAATTTTTTATTAAAGTGATCCTATTTATGTTAAAAGATATGTCTGCCTTTTGTTTTTGACTCTAACCTAGAAGTGATGCCTACTGATACTTCTATGGCTTGAATTATAACGAGAGAAGTAAGTTATTCTCTACTTAAGTTTGATTTGCAGGTCTGAATTTCAAACAAGAAGCAAAGGCTATATGTTTAGATTTGCTTTCAATGTATATGACATATTTTTTTCCCATCTGTCACAAGCCTCAATGACTTGTACAAAAGCATGGAATATGTTAAGAATTGTTCTCCTTTGTTCATAGTAGGTAACATTAGTAGGTATCAGTTTGAAGAGTACTGATGGTAGATTTACTCTGGAATATCTCTGTCATTTAACTATGAAATATAGTCAAATGTTGTTTTATACAGGCAAAAGAAAAAGGGAAAGTATTACTCAGAACACAAACAAAGGTAACTACTTAGAAGGAACCATAAGCTATGACTATTTCAAATATGAAGCATAATCGATGAAATCAATAGCTCTCTGCAACCAATGAAGACAGAACAAGAGGCTGGACAAGAAGTCAGTCAAATATATATGCAACTACTTCCATCAATATTGTTACCACATTAATAAGGAAGTAAAGAACCTGGTAAGTTTACAAAAGAAAGTTGCTATAGCCAATGGAGTTCAATTGTGTCTTCCTCCAAATACTAGTCTATGTTTTTTTTGTGGGGGGAGCTTTTCACAGACCCAGGATCATATCATGGATTCTGTCTTGAATCAACGGCCTCCATTCAAGTTTCCAATTGAGATGAATTCGATATAATCAGAGCATATTCTGTAGTACTGAATTATTTTCCAATTTACTAAACAAATGATGGAAACTGTGTACAGTTATTAGCATCAAGTACCACAAATTAAAAAAAAAAAAATTCTTTCAAGGAGCAGAGTGGCCATCATTCAGGTTTACTTAACCTTCTCACAGTTACTTAATGAAATCAGGTCACTGTGGTGTTACTGCCTCTTGTAACAAGTTGCACTCAAGTGAGACAGAAGAGAAAGGTTGATTTGCATCTACACCAGACCCCAAAGGCCCAAGCAGAGAGCTGGTTAGTTTATACTCCTTGAAGTCAGACAACCACGGGTATACTCCCTGAAGTCAGACAACTGCGGCCATGGAAAAACAGCCACCAGATCTCCAGGGCTAAGCATGGAGGATGTGTGACTCACCAGCCCCTCCCTGAACAGAAAGGGGCACTGCAGCTTGAAGACATCCTTTGGGAGGAACTGAGAAAAGAGCAATGGGCTCACCTTCCTTCACAATCATTGCAGGGAAGGGGAGAGTGGGAATTATAAAAGGAAATTGGAAAGGATGAGTGAGCAGAGAAAACCCCAATCTCTCCCAGAAGAAGCAATGTGACAGGAAAAGTCTTGCTTAAAAGAACACATCAGTGAAGAACCTCCCAGGACAAATGAGGGAATGCAGGAAAGAGATAAGGAAAGAAATAAGAAAGGGGTAAGAGTACATCGTGAGGACAATTCAGGCAATCTCCGAATTTTTGCAAACATAAAAAAAAGAAAGCATGCCCAAATATTATACTCCAGAATATGTTATCTTTTCTACTATCTGGTTTATATCAGCTTTAGTGTTAAACCACAGACTGTGGAAAAATAAATCACCTCTTTTAAATTAAAAAAAAAAAACTTTTGATAATAATGATAAAATCAAAAGTGGAAAGGGAGATGACAGTAAACAAGTGCAGAGAAGATTCATTATAAGTTTTTCCAACAAAGAGAAATTTAGATACATTTTAGTTCAAGGAAAAATTCTAAATTGGTAACCACTTAATTTAGTAAGGGTGTAGCTCAGTGGTAAAGAATTCACTGGTGATGCAGGAGACCCTGGTTCAACTCCTGGGTTGGGAAGATCCTCTGGAGAAGGGATAAGCTACCCACTCCAGTATCTTGGGTATCCTTGGTTTCTCAGACAATAAATCATCTGCCTGCAAAGTGGGAGACTTGGGTCCAAACCATGGGTTGGGAAGATCCCTTGGAGAAGCAATAGGCTACCCACTCCAGGATTTTTGCCTGGAGAGTTCCATGGCTCATCCATGGGGTCAAAAAGAGGTGGACACAACTGAGTAACTTGACATTCACTTAATGACTCAATTTAGTGAATCTTACATACCTTCAAGATGAACAGAGAGAAGTTAGAGGGGTTATTTTATGAATTTTAAGGAAGCTCTTACATAGAAACTATCATTAAAAAAAACTATGGATTAGTAGTTCTCAACTTTATTTTCCTGCCTTAATGATTCACCAGAATAACTATCACTGGATAGAGAAATTAAGTTTAGCCTGAAATAATAAAGCAGTTACCACTACCCAACAACAAAAAAGAACAACAACAACAACAAAATCCAGTTTATAGTGTTTGTCTTTGACCTTCCACAGTGATTCCATCTT
Source organism: Tragulus kanchil (assembly GCA_022376925.1). NCBI lineage: Eukaryota > Metazoa > Chordata > Mammalia > Artiodactyla > Tragulidae > Tragulus > Tragulus kanchil. The sequence goes on along the minus strand of JAIOJX010000003.1, from coordinate 114,942,716 downwards.
TCATCTATTCAGTCAGGCCTCTAACAAGAATTTATTGATTGCCTAATATGTGCCAAGTGCTACACTAAGTTTAAGTTAAATACATCTGTGGTAGTTGATAAGGCCTGTTTTCAAATGCTTAGCACGCTCGTGTTCATAGGTACACAACAAAACTTGGTTTGTCATTCAAGATGTTTAGAATTACATATCACCATGCTTTTCTAAGAGAAAATGATCTTCATTTGCAATTTCAAAACTTGCCTTAGACAAAGTGAAAATGTAGCTATATATTTCTGGCCAGTTACTGTATCTCATATGGCAGCTTATTTTCACTCACTCACTTCTCTTAATTTCAGCCTAGTTGTCCTACATGGTGACAGCCAGTCCGAGGCCACCTCCTCCGTGTGGAGTCAAGGCACAGTGTGGCCACACTGAGCACAGCGTCTGTGTGAGCTGTCTGAGAAGGTGTTTTCTCACCAGTGGAGTGACTGAAACATTGTCAAAGGTTTTTCTTCTTCTTCTTCTTCTTTTTTAAATGGCAGTGTTCTAATTCTGCTTTAAAAATAAAACAGAAACTTAACAGTGGAGATTAAAGTCTATTGGTCCATATGCTGCTTCATCAGTAGAAAACTGCTCCCTGTGTTTCCTTGCTTAGCTTCACCTTGGGGTTTTGAGATGATTATTTTTCCTTTCTATAAACTCTCAAGAGAGAAAGTTAATCTACCTCACCTATGAAGGAGAAAAATTGCTCAGAGCTGAATATCTGAACCTCCTGCTCGACGAGGATATATTCGATCGTTAAATTGGAAACTCCCAGAATCCCCTACCTTGTGTCACTTCAAGTTAGGAGTGACCTAAGGAAGAATGGGTGACTGACTGGGAAAAGAAGAGGGGAGGCCCTGGCCAAGCTGTCAGAAGGCTACGGGAGCCATATATAGTGACGGGAAGAGTCAGTGATGGGCAGACCCAGCTCGTCACTGCTCTCCACTGCTCCAGCTCCAGCTTCTCGTCACTAGCCACCTCCCCTGTCAGCAGAAGCCTACTTTATTTTTAGATGAAGAATCTAATTACCTCTCAATACCAGCACCTTTCACAGGAACACTGACATTATTAACGCACACCCTAGCACACCTCACTGCTTCTAGACTTACAACCAGACTCAAGCTCTGGGATGACTCAGGGGTCAGAGATAAAGGGTCACCCTGTGGCCTGTGAGTATGCACCACATACATCAAGGTAATGGCAAGATTTTACCGATTTGTATAAACAAAAGCCTGGGGAATACATATCAGTGGTAAAGAGTCAGCCTGTAAGGCAGGAGCTACAAGTTTGATCTCTGGGTGGGGAAGATCCCCTGGAGGTGGGTATGGCAACCCACTCCAGTATTCTTGCCTGGAGAAAAAGACTATGCAGTGTTTTTTCCCCTTTTTTTCCTAACTCCTGATATTAAAGGTAAATGCCATCAAGTACCAAGATGCCAAAGCTGAGCATACAAACGTCTTCAAATGAGGAGTGTAAGCTATGGGACTACGTTCTGTTACCTCATCAATCCAGATGCTATACCCTCTGCTGGACATACACCCTGCCTATCTCTCGACACACAGACGGTGGGTAGGCTGGTGCAGCATGTATGAGCTGAAACTGGGAGATCCTCTTGTTCTCTGTTGTAAACTGGTCCTGGAGACCATAAGGCTCATTTATAATGGACACTATAGAAAGCCTTGATACACTGTTAGCATTCTGTCTACTTTTTAACTTCAGAAAGGCACTAAATTATCAAATTATTATAAACTTAACTGTGCTTTAATTTCCCTTGATTGATCCCAGCACCCAAAGAACAATGGCCACTGTAAGGCGATTGATCAGCACTGGTGAGGAGCAGTAATGATACTCTTTTATTTTACTATCTACAAGGGCTTTCAGTATACATGGGGAAGGGTACCAAAAGGATGGACTTCCTTGGTAGCTCACCCTGCCAGTGCAGGTAACATGGGCTCAATCCTTGGGTGGGGAAGATATCCTGGAGGAGGAAATGGCAACCCACTTCAGTATTCTTGCCTGGGAAATCCATGGACAGAGAAGCCTGGTGGGCTACAGTCCATCGGGGTCACAAAGAGTCAGACCTGATTGACTGCACAGGCACACACCAGAAAGGGTATCCCTTTTTAAAATTTTTTTAATTTTGGCCTCTTTTTTTGGTCTTTCATTTATTTGTTTTCATCCATTTTTGTTCTTCGGCCTGTGTGGGCCTTCCATTGCAGTGGCCTCTCTTGCAGCAGAGCACTGGCTCTGGGCACATGCGCTCCAGAGCTCTGGCTGGTAATTGGACACACTGGTCCAGCCGCTCTGCGGCACGTGGGATCTTCCCGGGCTGGGGATCGAACCAACGCCCCTTGCACTGCAAGGCAGACTCTTTACCCACTGGACCACCAGGGAAGCCCAGGGTGCCCATTTTTAATTCCAGATGGACAACTTGAAAGTTGAGTGACTATGGGGAAGTGTGATTTAATGTCTCTAAGCTTAACTGCCCCAAATGCAAATGGCAAATTTGAAAAATAAAACCTTTGCTGTCAAAACCCTGTAAAAATAATAATAATAAATAAAATGTATAAGGAATAAAAAAATATTTTCAACAACAATAATAAAAAAAAACCCTTTGCTGTCTGCCACACTAGATTCTTTATCAACAAGATGACCCTTGTCTTTGAACTGCGAAAGAGGAATTTAGAGTTGCCAAACATAGCAATGAACATCCTTTACAACAAAGTTATTCTTTTTTAGCATTCAACTCTAGTGTGAACTTATCAAAAACAATGCAGAAATTTGACTCAAAAGGAAAAATATTTCTACTAAGTTTTTCTTTTGTTCATTCATTGTCTCTTTCCCACAAAGTGTGTTTCACATTATAAAAATCGACAAAGGTTATTGAAAACATTTTCATTATTTTATATAGTACTGAAAATGAACATGACACTGTACAATAGTTTATACATTCCATTTCCTCTCTCTTTATAGCCTATTTCATTTCCTTTCAAACTGTTATTATTATCATGACACCCAAATTCGAGACATGCAGCTCCCTCAGGAGGCCAGGTATACAAGTTGCCTATAAGCAAATACACCAGCGGGAGGGACATTTGGGTAATGTTAACAGTGCTCCCACAGGACACTGTACGAGTCACACCCAAGATATTAGTCAGAGAAACAGGGCAACCCACTTCAGTATTCTTGCCTGGGAAATCCATGGACAGAGAAGCCTGGTGGGCTACAGTCCATCGGGGTCACAAAGAGTCAGACCTGATTGACTGCACAGGCACACACCAGAAAGGGTATCCCTTTTTAAAATTTTTTTAATTTTGGCCTCTTTTTGTTGGTCTTTCATTTATTTTTATTTTCATCCATCTTTGTTCCTTGGCCTGTGTGGGCCTCCCATTACAGTGGCCTCTCCTGAAGCAGAGCACCAGCTCTGGGCACATGCACTGCGGAGCACTGGCTCGTAATTGGACACACTGGTCCAGCCGCTCCGCGGCACGTGGGATCTTAACCGTGCCAGGGATTGAACCAGCGCCCCTTGCAGTACAAGGCAGACTCTTTACCCACTGGACCACCAGGGAAGCCCAGGGTGCCCATTTTTAATTCCAGATGGACAACTTGAAAGTTGAGTGACTATGGGGAAGTGTGATTTAATGTCTCTAAGCTTAACTGCCCCAAATGCAAATGGCAAATTTGAAAAATAAAACCTTTGCTGTCAAAACCCTGTAAAAATAATAATAATAAATAAAATGTATAAGGAATAAAAAAATATTTTCAACAACAATAATAAAAAAAAACCCTTTGCTGTCTGCCACACTAGATTCTTTATCAACAAGATGACCCTTGTCTTTGAACTGCGAAAGAGGAATTTAGAGTTGCCAAACATAGCAATGAACATCCTTTACAACAAAGTTATTCTTTTTTAGCATTCAACTCTAGTGTGAACTTATCAAAAACAATGCAGAAATTTGACTCAAAAGGAAAAATATTTCTACTAAGTTTTTCTTTTGTTCATTCATTGTCTCTTTCCCACAAAGTGTGTTTCACATTATAAAAATCGACAAAGGTTATTGAAAAACATTTTCATTATTTTATATAGTACTGAAAATGAACATGACACTGTACAATAGTTTATACATTCCATTTCCTCTCTCTTTATAGCCTATTTCATTTCCTTTCAAACTGTTATTATTATCATGACACCCAAATTCGAGACATGCAGCTCCCTCAGGAGGCCAGGTATACAAGTTGCCTATAAGCAAATACACCAGCGGGAGGGACATTTGGGTAATGTTAACAGTGCTCCCCACAGGACACTGTACGAGTCACACCCAAGATATTAGTCAGAGAAACAGGGCCTGATTAAAAAAAAAAACAACATCCTAAGTTTAAAAGGGAATTCACACTTTCTTACTGAGAAAAGCCACTGATAACTCATTGCAGACAAAGTGATAACTAATCACTCTCTCTTTCTTGACTCTCATTTTCACTTTCCGTCTCTCTCTCTCCCTCTCGTCTATGTTTCTAGCTCTACCTCTCCTGAAAAGCTTCGAGAAACAGAAACAAATTAGAAACTATCTGTAAATGAAACAAAAAAGTTTCCCAGCTGTGCTGGAGCACTTTGGGCTAAGACCTAGGCTTATGACCATTATGGTCTCACAGATATCTCATTTATACAATGTTCAACTCATTTTTTTCTGAAAGCAGGATGAGGTGACCTTCCTAAAGGTAATAACTCAAGTAAAATTCATACAACTAAAAACAAAGATGGACAGGAGAGTTTGTGGTTCTTTTCACTATAGGTACAACCAAAACAGAAATAATCATGTGTTATGCTATTTAGCACCACTTAGCCATTTCATAAGTGAAATTTTTAAAACTCTTGATGACAGACTCTGATATCTAACTATAAAGGAATTTATAAAATACAAGGTAGCTTGGTTGATGCCTTTATCAATGCTACAGGTGAAAAAAAGATATGAAGTCTTGGTGGACTCAATAATTCACTTTCCGCTTTTGAAAATATTTTGGATGAGTTGAAGAAAGTTGACAATATTTAGAAGTTGTATTTTAACATTCTCTTCCTTTGATTCCATCTCTGGTTAGCAAAACCGACTGAAATTATGCTATGATTCTCTCTCCTCTATGAGGCTGGTATGCTTCTATAAGATCTGTGCTTTATCTGAATAATTCTTAGCCTCCAGAATAGTTTATGTAGTAGGAGCTTAATAGTAAACCATTATTCCCATCTATACGTTTCCAGTATGAACACTGGAAGCACTATGCATTGTCCCACAAGCTCCTACCGCATTCCATACTCATTCCACAATTGTGGAAACAAGTGTTCACATTAACAAAATCTGGGCCTGGATCAAAGACTGCTGATTTCTCAAGGCCCCGTGTCCTTGAAGGTCTAGATGCAGTTAGAAAAGTTCTAACTCTCCGTTACACTTCCAAACCATTATTCCTCAGTGTTTATGTAAAACTACTCCTTGTTTTGAATTTTATATTGATTATTTAAGAATATATTCCTCTACCTTCCCTCACACTATCTCCCTGTCATTCCACAATCTACTGGTCATTTTCCCATACTAAGGGAAGACTCCAGCATGTGGGGACTCAGTCTTCTCTTCTTGTCTATCTCTTGTTCTCCCATCATTCTGTTTTACCTCAATATCTATATCTGGGTGACCTATCCAACATTTTAATCTTAGGGTTTATGGACTTACTCAAATCTAGTTAACTTCAATTCCACGTCCCACTAACATTTCATACACATGGACACCCTTCTGACTGTGCTATCATGTAGAATGGTACCATTATTTTCTGATTACAGTCTCTCAGCCTTTGGCTTCTCTATTGTTGCTACTTTTTCCATATTCATAATCACTCAATCCAAGATTCAAGACTCATTTTCTCCTCCATTGTCCCTGTATTAATAAAAGTTTCCCAAAGTTTCTGATGCAATATATATACTCATAGTTCTCACAATAGTATCACTATTCAAACTCTTATTCCCTTAGTTCCAGATTCTTACATGCACTCAGGCAATGGACTCCAAGTAGCTCCTCCAAATCTATCTCAAATTTAATTGAATCCAGTTTCAAGCCTGTTCTTCAATCCACACTCTCTATCTTTTTAGATGTTGCCACTGCTAACCATTTTGTCATTAATGTACAATCTATATTTGTATCATTTTCTATCTGGCCAAATAACCATTGGGTTCTTCCCTAGTAGCTCAGTGGTAAAGAGTCCACTTGCCAAGCGGGAGATGTGGGTGTGATCTCTGGGTTGGGAAGATTCCCTGGAGGAAATGGCAATCCACTCCAGTGTGCTTGCCTGGAGAATCCCATGGACAGAGGAGTCTGGTGGGCTACAGTCCATGGAGTCACAAAGAGTCAGACACGACTGACAAGTGTTCACATTAACAAAATCTGGGCCTGGATCAAAGACTGCTGATTTCTCAAGGCCCCGTGTCCTTGAAGGTCTAGATGCAGTTAGAAAAGTTCTAACTCTCCGTTACACTTCCAAACCATTATTCCTCAGTGTTTATGTAAAACTACTCCTTGTTTTGAATTTTATATTGATTATTTAAGAATATATTCCTCTACCTTCCCTCACACTATCTCCCTGTCATTCCACAATCTACTGGTCATTTTCCCATACTAAGGGAAGACTCCAGCATGTGGGGACTCAGTCTTCTCTTCTTGTCTATCTCTTGTTCTCCCATCATTCTGTTTTACCTCAATATCTATATCTGGGTGACCTATCCAACATTTTAATCTTAGGGTTTATGGACTTACTCAAATCTAGTTAACTTCAATTCCACGTCCCACTAACATTTCATACACATGGACACCCTTCTGACTGTGCTATCATGTAGAATGGTACCATTATTTTCTGATTACAGTCTCTCAGCCTTTGGCTTCTCTATTGTTGCTACTTTTTCCATATTCATAATCACTCAATCCAAGATTCAAGACTCATTTTCTCCTCCATTGTCCCTGTATTAATAAAAGTTTCCCAAAGTTTCTGATGCAATATATATACTCATAGTTCTCACAATAGTATCACTATTCAAACTCTTATTCCCTTAGTTCCAGATTCTTACATGCACTCAGGCAATGGACTCCAAGTAGCTCCTCCAAATCTATCTCAAATTTAATTGAATCCAGTTTCAAGCCTGTTCTTCAATCCACACTCTCTATCTTTTTAGATGTTGCCACTGCTAACCATTTTGTCATTAATGTACAATCTATATTTGTATCATTTTTCTATCTGGCCAAATAACCATTGGGTTCTTCCCTAGTAGCTCAGTGGTAAAGAGTCCACTTGCCAAGCGGGAGATGTGGGTGTGATCTCTGGGTTGGGAAGATTCCCTGGAGGAAATGGCAATCCACTCCAGTGTGCTTGCCTGGAGAATCCCATGGACAGAGGAGTCTGGTGGGCTACAGTCCATAGGGTCACCAAGAGTCAGACACGACTGAATCATCTTAGCAAGCACCACTCCATCCAAATCACTCCAGATGATGACATGCATTCTATGACTGCTAGCCAGTATTATATGTCATGGAATACAAAGAAAAAGAAATATTCACCTCACCACACCAGGATAAATGGACAAGACTTTTTGATGACAAGAGTCTCCAAGACTTCAGGCCCTTCACAACTCTAATTGCTGATGGAAATCAGTGTCTCAGCCCACCCCTGATCTACTAGTCCCATAACAATCTGCCACCGCCAACCAGTGGAAAGCTCTTCTCATTTTAATGAGATTTTCCTCAGGTGTTATGGTAGCTTTGTTTACTCCTCTGGTCTGCCAATCACAATACATTCCTCAAATTCCCTAAATGCCTCTTCATGTTTGACAAGAACCTTTCCTCCTATTGTTTTCACTACTTGAAATGAATACTTTCTTTCCCTGGTTAACTTGCGTCCCCTCTCATTTCTACTATTATCAAAAGAGCAAGCTTTCCTTCAAGGTCTTCTTCCTGGGTTTCAGACAATTCTATGCTTACTTGAAGAAAAGCAGTCATTGCATCCTATTTTAACTTACTTGGACCTGTTTCTTCACTGTTCAGTGAAGCTAAATGCGTATTCCATCAAACTCTTTATCCCTGTATTAATAAAAGTTTCCCAAAGTTTCTGATGCAATATATATACTCATAGTTCTCACAATAGTATCACTATTCAAACTCTTATTCCCTTAGTTCCAGATTCTTACATGCACTCAGGCAATGGACTCCAAGTAGCTCCTCCAAATCTATCTCAAATTTAATTGAATCCAGTTTCAAGCCTGTTCTTCAATCCACACTCTCTATCTTTTTAGATGTTGCCACTGCTAACCATTTTGTCATTAATGTACAATCTATATTTGTATCATTTTCTATCTGGCCAAATAACCATTGGGTTCTTCCCTAGTAGCTCAGTGGTAAAGAGTCCACTTGCCAAGCGGGAGATGTGGGTGTGATCTCTGGGTTGGGAAGATTCCCTGGAGGAAATGGCAATCCACTCCAGTGTGCTTGCCTGGAGAATCCCATGGACAGAGGAGTCTGGTGGGCTACAGTCCATAGGGTCACCAAGAGTCAGACACGACTGAATCATCTTAGCAAGCACCACTCCATCCAAATCACTCCAGATGATGACATGCATTCTATGACTGCTAGCCAGTATTATATGTCATGGAATACAAAGAAAAAGAAATATTCACCTCACCACACCAGGATAAATGGACAAGACTTTTTGATGACAAGAGTCTCCAAGACTTCAGGCCCTTCACAACTCTAATTGCTGATGGAAATCAGTGTCTCAGCCCACCCCTGATCTACTAGTCCCATAACAATCTGCCACCGCCAACCAGTGGAAAGCTCTTCTCATTTTAATGAGATTTTCCTCAGGTGTTATGGTAGCTTTGTTTACTCCTCTGGTCTGCCAATCACAATACATTCCTCAAATTCCCTAAATGCCTCTTCATGTTTGACAAGAACCTTTCCTCCTATTGTTTTCACTACTTGAAATGAATACTTTCTTTCCCTGGTTAACTTGCGTCCCCTCTCATTTCTACTATTATCAAAAGAGCAAGCTTTCCTTCAAGGTCTTCTTCCTGGGTTTCAGACAATTCTATGCTTACTTGAAGAAAAGCAGTCATTGCATCCTATTTTAACTTACTTGGACCTGTTTCTTCACTGTTCAGTGAAGCTAAATGCGAGTAGGTGAGATTAAGTAGGTAAATACCCTATATTCACCATGTTCAGAATCTCACCCAGATTCTAACTCTCAATACATGACTTCAAAATGAATAAATGGATGGGTAGATGAATGAATGAAAAGCAATGTTCTTTATCCTTGCCAAAGTAAATTGAAATACAAATCTCACTCTTTCACTGATTCTTTTAGGAGTCACATTACTTCTTTTGGACTTCCATTTAGCAAATATTGAATCCTCCTTCTTTTCTAGAACTTGTGATAAGCTCTGAAAGTACTCACAAGAGTGAGTACTCTTCCTCAAAGGTATCACAAATTGGAATGGGAACAGGGCATTTAAGAAAAAATGCATTATATGACATGTAATACGCTCTCTGGGCTTTCCAGATGGTGCTAGTGGTAAAGAACACACCTGCCAACGCCAGAGATGTAATAAACGTGGGCTGAAGCCCTGGATCAGGAAGATCCCCTGGAGGAAGGCATGGCAACCCACTCCAGTGTTCTTGCCTGAAAAATCCCATGGACAGACAACCTGGCAGGCTACAGTTCATAGGGTCACAAAGAGTGGCTTAGCATGCATTCCCTAATACTTTTTTTTGGCCACTTCTATTCGTCTTTCATTTATTTCCATCTTTGTTCTTTGGCCTGTGTGGGCCTCACACTGCAGTGGCCTCTCTCACTGCAGAGCACTGGCTCCGGGCACATGCGCTCCAGAGCGCTGGCTTGGCAGTTGGACACATCAGTCTAGCCAGTCCACAGCACATGGGATCCTCCCAGGCCAGGGGTCGAACTGGTGGTGTCTTTACCCACTGGACCATCAGGGAAGCCCCCTAATACTTTTAATCAAAGGTTTCACAAGCTGTCATGTCTTCAACTATCAACACAGGGGCTGACTCACCAGTCTTCTCTATTTCAACTCTCTCCTTAGCTTTCACCTTCATAGTCTCTACTATCCAAAATAGATCATCTTCTCAGCAAGCCAATCATTGAAAGTCCTTTTCCCCATAAATGCTGTCATATCTTTTCAAGTCAACCAATAACATACCACCTCTTATATATTCCGCTCTTTAATGTGCATATCACAGCCACTTTGACATCGGTCTCTGTTAAATCTATAATCCCGGTTCCTGTTCCATCAGTATCTCATCACTTCCCTCTGATGACAAAGAACTTTTTGGTAACAGAGGGTTGCATCTTGTGCTTTATTTATTTTCATGTTATCCTTGCCAAAGTAAATTGTACATCTTTTAGAACATTAGATCCATTTAGCAAATATTGAATCCTCCTTCTTTTCTAGAACTTGTGATAAGCTCTGAAAGTACTCACAAGAGTGAGTACTCTTCCTCAAAGGTATCACAAATTGGAATGGGAACAGGGCATTTAAGAAAAAATGCATTATATGACATGTAATACGCTCTCTGGGCTTTCCAGATGGTGCTAGTGGTAAAGAACACACCTGCCAACGCCAGAGATGTAATAAACGTGGGCTGAAGCCCTGGATCAGGAAGATCCCCTGGAGGAAGGCATGGCAACCCACTCCAGTGTTCTTGCCTGAAAAATCCCATGGACAGACAACCTGGCAGGCTACAGTTCATAGGGTCACAAAGAGTGGCTTAGCATGCATTCCCTAATACTTTTTTTTGGCCACTTCTATTCGTCTTTCATTTATTTCCATCTTTGTTCTTTGGCCTGTGTGGGCCTCACACTGCAGTGGCCTCTCTCACTGCAGAGCACTGGCTCCGGGCACATGCGCTCCAGAGCGCTGGCTTGGCAGTTGGACACATCAGTCTAGCCAGTCCACAGCACATGGGATCCTCCCAGGCCAGGGGTCGAACTGGTGGTGTCTTTACCCACTGGACCATCAGGGAAGCCCCCTAATACTTTTAATCAAAGGTTTCACAAGCTGTCATGTCTTCAACTATCAACACAGGGGCTGACTCACCAGTCTTCTCTATTTCAACTCTCTCCTTAGCTTTCACCTTCATAGTCTCTACTATCCAAAATAGATCATCTTCTCAGCAAGCCAATCATTGAAAGTCCTTTTCCCCATAAATGCTGTCATATCTTTTCAAGTCAACCAATAACATACCACCTCTTATATATTCCGCTCTTTAATGTGCATATCACAGCCACTTTGACATCGGTCTCTGTTAAATCTATAATCCCGGTTCCTGTTCCATCAGTATCTCATCACTTCCCTCTGATGACAAAGAACTTTTTGGTAACAGAGGGTTGCATCTTGTGCTTTATTTATTTTCATGTTATCCTACAAAATGCTGTTGAATTGACTTTGGTACAGCCTATCTCTAAGGACACTGCACCCCACAAAAAGGATTCATGTCTCACGTTCTTTTACACATTAAGTATAAATTTTCAGCTGGGTCTTCACGTTACATCCAACACCTACATTCTCAGCTTTATCTTTCATTGTTTATTGGCACTACTAATGTTAGAGCACACTAAGATGAAAAATTTAAACTGTAATATAATTAAAATAAAAGTGTTAGTGGCTCAGTTGTGTTTGACTCTTTGAGACCCCATGGACTGTAGCCTACCTGGTTCCTCTATCCATGGAATTCTCCTGGCAAGGATACTGGAGTGGGTATCTGGCTACTCCCTTCTCCAAGGGATCTTTCTGGCCCAGGTATTGACTCCCAGTCTCCTGCACTGCAGGCAGATTCTTTATCATCTAAGCCACAAGAGAAGCCCAATGGTGACTGCATCCAAGAAATTAAAAGACGCTGCTCAGAAGAAAAACTATGACTAACCTAGACAGCATATTAAAAAGCAGAGACATTACTTTGCCAATAAAAGTCTGTATAGGCAAAGCTAAGGATTTTCTAGTAATGATATACAAATGTGAGGACACAAAGAATGCTGACTGCCAAAGAATTGATGCTTTCAAATTCTGGTGATGGAGAAGACTCTTGAGAGTCCCTTGGACTGCAAAGAGATCAAACGAGTCAATCCTAAAGGAAACCAACTCTGAATATCCACTGCAAGGACTGATGCTGAAGTTTCAATATTTTGGCCACCTGATACGAAGAGCTGACTCACTGGAAAAGACCCTGATGCTGGGAAAGATTGAAGGCAGGAGGAGAAAAGGGCAACCATCACACAGGTTCACGGTCTACTCACCAGTCTTCTCTATTTCAATTTTGTGTCTATATAAAAGTCAAGCAAGCCAATCATTGAAAGTCCTTTTCCCCATAAATGCTGTCATATCTTTTCAAGTCAACCAATAACATACCACCTCTTATATATTCCGCTCTTTAATGTGCATATCACAGCCACTTTGACATCGGTCTCTGTTAAATCTATAATCCCGGTTCCTGTTCCATCAGTATCTCATCACTTACCTCTGATGACAAAGAACTTTTTGGTAACAGAGGGTTGCATCTTGTGCTTTATTTATTTTCATGTTATCCTACAAAATGCTGTTGAATTGACTTTGGTACAGCCTATCTCTAAGGACACTGCACCCCACAAAAAGGATTCATGTCTCACGTTCTTTTACACATTAAGTATAAATTTTCAGCTGGGTCTTCACGTTACATCCAACACCTACATTCTCAGCTTTATCTTTCATTGTTTATTGGCACTACTAATGTTAGAGCACACTAAGATGAAAAATTTAAACTGTAATATAATTAAAATAAAAGTGTTAGTGGCTCAGTTGTGTTTGACTCTTTGAGACCCCATGGACTGTAGCCTACCTGGTTCCTCTATCCATGGAATTCTCCTGGCAAGGATACTGGAGTGGGTATCTGGCTACGCCCTTCTCCAAGGGATCTTTCTGGCCCAGGTATTGACTCCCAGTCTCCTGCACTGCAGGCAGATTCTTTATCATCTAAGCCACAAGAGAAGCCCAATGGTGACTGCATCCAAGAAATTAAAAGACGCTGCTCAGAAGAAAAACTATGACTAACCTAGACAGCATATTAAAAAGCAGAGACATTACTTTGCCAATAAAAGTCTGTATAGGCAAAGCTAAGGATTTTCTAGTAATGATATACAAATGTGAGGACACAAAGAATGCTGACTGCCAAAGAATTGATGCTTTCAAATTCTGGTGATGGAGAAGACTCTTGAGAGTCCCTTGGACTGCAAAGAGATCAAACGAGTCAATCCTAAAGGAAACCAACTCTGAATATCCACTGCAAGGACTGATGCTGAAGTTTCAATATTTTGGCCACCTGATACGAAGAGCTGACTCACTGGAAAAGACCCTGATGCTGGGAAAGATTGAAGGCAGGAGGAGAAAAGGGCAACAGAGGATAAGATGTTAGATAGCATCACCAACTCAATGAATATGAGTTTGAACAGGCTCTGGGAGATGGTGAAGGACAAGGAAGTCTCATGTGCTGTAGTCCATGGAGTTGCAGAGTTGGACAAGACTTAACAACTGAACAACAATAGTTAAAAGTATATTATTAAAGACAATTAAACCAACCACGATAGTCAATATACCAAAAAAAAAGGAATAATGACAGAAGTAGAAAGGTAGTATCAACACAGAAAGGATTAAGCAAGATGATAGAAGCAAGAATCAAGAAAACTATCATATAAAATAATTGCTCAATCAGCATAAACTGAAAAAGTAAAATTATCCTAAATATTGCACTATAAGGGTTACAAATGCACATCTAAAAATAAGTCACAATAGTTGACAGTAAAATGCAAAATTAGATTAGTCTAATAAGGAGGCAGGAGGAGGGCATGCACAGCAAGTCATTCCAGTATTCCTGCCTGGAGAATCCCTTGGACAGAGGAGCCTGGCGGTTGCAGTCTGTAGGGTCACACAGAGTCCGACATAACTGAAGTGACTTAGCACAATAAGAAAAGCGGGGGCTGAGAATATTAACTTTAGAATAATATATGAGAGAGAACTGTGATCACATGAAAATATTATGACCAAATTGATCATTTAGCAGTTACGAGTCTATATGCATCGAATAACATGACCTACAAATATATAAAGTAAAAGCCACATATTAAAAAAGCAGAAAAACATTACTTTGCCAATAAAAGTCTGTATAGGCAAAGCTAAGGATTTTCTAGTAATTATATACAAATGTGAGGACACAAAGAATGCTGACTGCCAAAGAATTGATGCTTTCAAATTCTGGTGATGGAGAAGACTCTTGAGAGTCCCTTGGACTGCAAAGAGATCAAACGAGTCAATCCTAAAGGAAACCAACTCTGAATATCCACTGCAAGGACTGATGCTGAAGTTTCAATATTTTGGCCACCTGATACGAAGAGCTGACTCACTGGAAAAGACCCTGATGCTGGGAAAGATTGAAGGCAGGAGGAGAAAAGGGCAACAGAGGATAAGATGTTAGATAGCATCACCAACTCAATGAATATGAGTTTGAACAGGCTCTGGGAGATGGTGAAGGACAAGGAAGTCTCATGTGCTGTAGTCCATGGAGTTGCAGAGTTGGACAAGACTTAACAACTGAACAACAATAGTTAAAAGTATATTATTAAAGACAATTAAACCAACCACGATAGTCAATATACCAAAAAAAAGGAATAATGACAGAAGTAGAAAGGTAGTATCAACACAGAAAGGATTAAGCAAGATGATAGAAGCAAGAATCAAGAAAACTATCATATAAAATAATTGCTCAATCAGCATAAACTGAAAAAGTAAAATTATCCTAAATATTGCACTATAAGGGTTACAAATGCACATCTAAAAATAAGTCACAATAGTTGACAGTAAAATGCAAAATTAGATTAGTCTAATAAGGAGGCAGGAGGAGGGCATGCACAGCAAGTCATTCCAGTATTCCTGCCTGGAGAATCCCTTGGACAGAGGAGCCTGGCGGTTGCAGTCTGTAGGGTCACACAGAGTCCGACATAACTGAAGTGACTTAGCACAATAAGAAAAGCGGGGGCTGAGAATATTAACTTTAGAATAATATATGAGAGAGAACTGTGATCACATGAAAAATATTATGACCAAATTGATCATTTAGCAGTTACGAGTCTATATGCATCGAATAACATGACCTACAAATATATAAAGTAAAAGCCACAAATTAATTCATGAAGGAAATTTCAACATACTACCGATAGACTGCAACATTCGAATAGACTGAAATACAGGAGCTTTTATCTCATGAAAAGCATAATTATTCGGAACTAAACATTTCATTGGAGGAGGAAATGGCAACCCACTCCAGAATTCTTGCCTGGGAAATCCCAAGGACAGAGAAGCCCGGAGGGCTACTCAGTGCATGGGATTGCAAAAGACTTAGACACAGTTTAGCAAATACACAACAACAACAAAACATTAATTTATACACTCACATATTATCTATGGGGCAAAAGTGGCATTGATAATATTAATATTTGACAATCTCGTACAAATTAAACCAAAGCTATTTAATAAAAAATCGAGGATGGGTTCGATCTTTGCGTCAAGAAGATCCTCTGGAGAAGGAAATGGCAATCACTGTAGTATTATTGCTGGGGAAATCCCATGAACAGAACGAGCCTAGGAGGCTACAGTCCATGATGTTGCTAGAATCAGACATGACTTAGCAACTAAACCACCACCACCAGGGCAATGCTAAACGCTCAAGTCTGTGTGCTTTCTCTGAATCACATGGAGTTGGGCTGGCTTTCTACGTGGGCTCAACAGCCTTCAGAAAAGGCTCATATTCACTGCCATGGGGGAAGCGTGTGTATGAGGTGTTCATAGCATTTAGGGATGCCCGTGAACTCGTATAAAGTGCCCACTGGTAAAGAACCTCCAGGTCTAAAGGGAAAGACCCCTGAGGAAATATATTAGTATTCAAGTCCCTTTCATGTATTCCAGGCCCTGGTTGTTGTATACCTGTCCCTTCCTACCCTTCAGTCATGCAGCTCAACTCAACATTCTGGATAGGGTGAGAAAGAAGTGAAGATATTGTGGTTTTTTTTGTTTGTTTTATAATAATACCTAATACAGCAAGTCAGTGAATCAGGAACACAGTTTATTATTCGTAATTTGAATGCTGTCACTATATTCAAGTTTGTTTCTAGATTGAGGCCAGGATTTTGGTCATCCAATTTTTTTTTTTAAAGATTTATTTATTTATTTATTGGGCGGGGGTCCGGTTGGGGAGGGAGGGGAGCGGGCGGGCCACTTCTATTGGTCTTTCATTTCTCTATTTTCATCCGTCTTTGTTCTTTGGCTCCTGTGGGACTCCCATCGTGGTGGTCACTGTCGTCGCAGAGCACCGGCTTTGGGCGCACCTGCGCCAGAGCTCCGGCTCGGTAATTGGACACATCGGTCCAGCCGCTCTGCGGCACGTGGGATCTTCCCAGGCCAGGGATCGAATCGGCACCCCTTGCACAGCAAGGCGGTGTCCTTACCCACTGGATCACCAGGGGAAGTCCTTGGTCATTCAATATTAAGTGTCCTGAAAACAGTAGTACTCACAAACTAGTTGTGTGAATGAAGAAATGATGTGTAATAAACTGGAAATTCATTTTTAATGCTGCATCATCTTTAAAATAATCTCAGCTTAAATTTGTTTCTGATTTTTACTATTGCTGTATCTGGCTGTCCAATAGTTACTGAACCACTGACTCTTTATTAAGCTATGAACTTCTCTTATTGTAGAGAAAAATGATCTTAGCAACCATGAACAGAACGAGCTAGGGCTACAGTCCATGATGTTGCTAGAATCAGACATGACTTAGCAACTAAACCACCACCACCAGGGCAATGCTAAACGCTCAAGTCTGTGTGCTTTCTCTGAATCACATGGAGTTGGGCTGGCTTTCTACGTGGGCTCAACAGCCTTCAGAAAAGGCTCATATTCACTGCCATGGGGGAAGCGTGTGTATGAGGTGTTCATAGCATTTAGGGATGCCCGTGAACTCGTATAAAGTGCCCACTGGTAAAGAACCTCCAGGTCTAAAGGGAAAGACCCCTGAGGAAATATATTAGTATTCAAGTCCCTTTCATGTATTCCAGGCCCTGGTTGTTGTATACCTGTCCCTTCCTACCCTTCAGTCATGCAGCTCAACTCAACATTCTGGATAGGGTGAGAAAGAAGTGAAGATATTGTGGTTTTTTTTGTTTGTTTTATAATAATACCTAATACAGCAAGTCAGTGAATCAGGAACACAGTTTATTATTCGTAATTTGAATGCTGTCACTATATTCAAGTTTGTTTCTAGATTGAGGCCAGGGTTTTGGTCATCCAATTTTTTTTTTTAAAGATTTATTTATTTATTTATTGGGCGGGGGTCCGGTTGGGGAGGGAGGGGAGCGGGCGGGCCACTTCTATTGGTCTTTCATTTCTCTATTTTCATCCGTCTTTGTTCTTTGGCTCCTGTGGGACTCCCATCGTGGTGGTCACTGTCGTCGCAGAGCACCGGCTTTGGGCGCACCTGCGCCAGAGCTCCGGCTCGGTAATTGGACACATCGGTCCAGCCGCTCTGCGGCACGTGGGATCTTCCCAGGCCAGGGATCGAATCGGCACCCCTTGCACAGCAAGGCGGTGTCCTTACCCACTGGATCACCAGGGGAAGTCCTTGGTCATTCAATATTAAGTGTCCTGAAAACAGTAGTACTCACAAACTAGTTGTGTGAATGAAGAAATGATGTGTAATAAACTGGAAATTCATTTTTAATGCTGCATCATCTTTAAAATAATCTCAGCTTAAATTTGTTTCTGATTTTTACTATTGCTGTATCTGGCTGTCCAATAGTTACTGAACCACTGACTCTTTAGTAAGCTAAGAACTTATCATATAAAAGAATCAAGAAATCATTTAAGAGCCAAACCTGACAAAAAATAGACAAGGAAAGAGGCATTTTCTGAAAATGGGAAATACAAAACAAAAGAACAACAAATAAAGAATACAAAGTATTGAGAGACAGTTTTTGATAGAACTCAATCTGGGACAAGATCGTGTCAGCCACAGATTCACTGCAGTTCACTGTATTTCTCCCATACTCTCCCCTAAATCGTAAGGAGGAGAGCAGGAGTACTGAACGAACACCAAGGAAAGGCACTGATGTAGAAAAGACAGTGAGATTGCTAAGGATGGCCCATGATAGACTAAAACGCTTTAAAGCCCAGTTCTGTTTGGATCTTTTCAGGAGCAAAGGGAAAGATCAGGAGCTATAGCTATAGTACTCTAAAGAATATGTCACACATAAATTTTAATCTTTAGCAGTTTGCATTTGCAAATTATAGGCAGTTAGTAAAAAAAAATCAGTGATATTCAACAAATCTATCATTTAAAGATATCTGATATGGAACTGCTTACTGAAAAAAACTGAACCTAACTCTAGAACCATATTCATTCTTTCTGAAGAAGTTTATGCATATTTATCTTAAAATGTTTTATTAGCTGTTTGTATTTCTATTTCTTCAGTGTGTTTTCTCACATCCTCAATTAATTCCATTGTGGCTTTTATGGTCTTTTAATAAGCAATTCCTTTAGATGATCCACAATCGTGATCAATTCTTTTGCCCAGCAGGTACGCCTCAGATTCATAACACTACATTTATAATGATGCTTAATAATGCTTATTTCTTTCTGGGAATGCTTTATATTATATACATATTTACAATTCTTTTACCTCATTCAATTTCTAAGTAGTGATGAGACTAGGTTTCCTATGAAGAATTACATTGTTTGTCACTCTTTCATACCAATAACTGATCATCATCATAGACACTGTCACTAATGATGAGATACATATCAATGTCTGAAGTCTCATGTCCAAACTCTACTCTTCTGATCATATAAGGTGAATGCACAAGAAAGAACTATCCAAGTGCTGATAACAGACAGTCTCATATAAATTAAAGGTTATTTGAAATGTATTATTGAGGTCTTTAGCAGAATCCTTAACTGCTAGAAATCAATAGACAGTTTAACCATTTTCACCTAGAGGAAAGAAATGACAAATTTCCTATGCATTGAGTATTTTCAAGGAAAAGTATCGAAAACCCAGACAAAACAAAATGAAGATTCTGAAATGGGAAATACAAAACAAAAGAACAACAAATAAAGAATACAAAGTATTGAGAGACAGTTTTTGATAGAACTCAATCTGGGACAAGATCGTGTCAGCCACAGATTCACTGCAGTTCACTGTATTTCTCCCATACTCTCCCCTAAATCGTAAGGAGGAGAGCAGGAGTACTGAACGAACACCAAGGAAAGGCACTGATGTAGAAAAGACAGTGAGATTGCTAAGGATGGCCCATGATAGACTAAAACGCTTTAAAGCCCAGTTCTGTTTGGATCTTTTCAGGAGCAAAGGGAAAGATCAGGAGCTATAGCTATAGTACTCTAAAGAATATGTCACACATAAATTTTAATCTTTAGCAGTTTGCATTTGCAAATTATAGGCAGTTAGTAAAAAAATCAGTGATATTCAACAAATCTATCATTTAAAGATATCTGATATGGAACTGCTTACTGAAAAAAACTGAACCTAACTCTAGAACCATATTCATTCTTTCTGAAGAAGTTTATGCATATTTATCTTAAAATGTTTTATTAGCTGTTTGTATTTCTATTTCTTCAGTGTGTTTTCTCACATCCTCAATTAATTCCATTGTGGCTTTTATGGTCTTTTAATAAGCAATTCCTTTAGATGATCCACAATCGTGATCAATTCTTTTGCCCAGCAGGTACGCCTCAGATTCATAACACTACATTTATAATGATGCTTAATAATGCTTATTTCTTTCTGGGAATGCTTTATATTATATACATATTTACAATTCTTTTACCTCATTCAATTTCTAAGTAGTGATGAGACTAGGTTTCCTATGAAGAATTACATTGTTTGTCACTCTTTCATACCAATAACTGATCATCATCATAGACACTGTCACTAATGATGAGATACATATCAATGTCTGAAGTCTCATGTCCAAACTCTACTCTTCTGATCATATAAGGTGAATGCACAAGAAAGAACTATCCAAGTGCTGATAACAGACAGTCTCATATAAATTAAAGGTTATTTGAAATGTATTATTGAGGTCTTTAGCAGAATCCTTAACTGCTAGAAATCAATAGACAGTTTAACCATTTTCACCTAGAGGAAAGAAATGACAAATTTCCTATGCATTGAGTATTTTCAAGGAAAAAGTATGAGAGAGAGAAACAGAAATACCGAGATTTAGCTTCTGCATACAGTATGTGAGTATTTGCTAAAGGATCAGTCTGGTGTAGTAAGGAAAGTATCTCGGAAATGCTCCTGCTTTTAGCCATCATCATGCATGTAGACAGCAGAACTACCCCCTCCAAAAGCATATGTTCATCCATTCAATCATTCATTCTGCCAGTCAACCGGGATTTTAGTGCCTCCCTTGTGCGAGACATAGTTCCAAGCTTTTAAGATACAGAGAGGAATATAGGGAAAAACGTCCTGTCCTTATAAAAATACATGTTATAGCAGAATTAAGCAGACAACAAATAAAATTGGATGAACAAAACAATTTCAGATTTATAAAAATACATGTTATAGCAGAATTAAGCAGACAACAAATAAATAAAATTGGATGAACAAAACAATTTCAGATAGAGATTGGTGCTCAGAAACAAACCTGAGAGTATGTGATGTGTCCTAGTGGCTGGGGGTAGGTACACTTCAGAACGGAAAAGCAGAGACAGTGTCCAGACAAAATGACACACAGCTCTCAATCACTGAGAGGTTACTTATACAGGATTTTTCCTTCATCTCTCTCTCTCACTAACAATATTTTTCCATTTCACTAATTTTTATTGTTCCATAAAAGTGCTAAAATGTCGGCGGATAAATCATTATTGGGATCCCATTGTGTCCTTAGCACCAGTACAATCGGAAAATCTCATGAAATTCAAAGAAATGATTCCACTGCTGTGATAAAATAGGAGGTAGCTAATGATGCTTAAGTCAGGAAGTAACTTAAAACATTCTTGTTTTGAGAGCTGCGTTTGGGCTTAAACTTCCCCAGTTCAATAAAGTCCCAGGAATTCATCCAAAAGGAGGCAACATTTGTTGCCACTAGATGGCACCAATTATTTTCACATTTTTTAAGACAAAAAAAAAAAAAAAGAAAAAGATAAAACCCAACATTCCTCCTATGCAACAGCCACATTTAAAATGGAAGAATGTTTTAAAAACCATGATATTTTTTATTTTTATTTAAATGTGATAAAACTATCATGATATGTTAATTGAAATGTGAATCATTTAGGTAAATGCTTATCATTAGGCCATAGTTTATATCAAATATTTAACATATATAGCTTTACAAGACTTCATAAAACTTCAGTAAAATGTCTTACTTTGAGTATTTGCTAAAGGATCAGTCTGGTGTAGTAAGGAAAGTATCTCGGAAATGCTCCTGCTTTTAGCCATCATCATGCATGTAGACAGCAGAACTACCCCCTCCAAAAGCATATGTTCATCCATTCAATCATTCATTCTGCCAGTCAACCGGGATTTTAGTGCCTCCCTTGTGCGAGACATAGTTCCAAGCTTTTAAGATACAGAGAGGAATATAGGGAAAAACGTCCTGTCCTTATAAAAATACATGTTATAGCAGAATTAAGCAGACAACAAATAAAATTGGATGAACAAAACAATTTCAGATTTATAAAAATACATGTTATAGCAGAATTAAGCAGACAACAAATAAATAAAATTGGATGAACAAAACAATTTCAGATAGAGATTGGTGCTCAGAAACAAACCTGAGAGTATGTGATGTGTCCTAGTGGCTGGGGGTAGGTACACTTCAGAACGGAAAAGCAGAGACAGTGTCCAGACAAAATGACACACAGCTCTCAATCACTGAGAGGTTACTTATACAGGATTTTTCCTTCATCTCTCTCTCTCACTAACAATATTTTTCCATTTCACTAATTTTTATTGTTCCATAAAAGTGCTAAAATGTCGGCGGATAAATCATTATTGGGATCCCATTGTGTCCTTAGCACCAGTACAATCGGAAAATCTCATGAAATTCAAAGAAATGATTCCACTGCTGTGATAAAATAGGAGGTAGCTAATGATGCTTAAGTCAGGAAGTAACTTAAAACATTCTTGTTTTGAGAGCTGCGTTTGGGCTTAAACTTCCCCAGTTCAATAAAGTCCCAGGAATTCATCCAAAAGGAGGCAACATTTGTTGCCACTAGATGGCACCAATTATTTTCACATTTTTTAAGACAAAAAAAAAAAAAAGAAAAAGATAAAACCCAACATTCCTCCTATGCAACAGCCACATTTAAAATGGAAGAATGTTTTAAAAACCATGATATTTTTTATTTTTATTTAAATGTGATAAAACTATCATGATATGTTAATTGAAATGTGAATCATTTAGGTAAATGCTTATCATTAGGCCATAGTTTATATCAAATATTTAACATGTATAGCTTTACAAGACTTCATAAAACTTCAGATCTAAAAAACCATGTTTTATCATATGACCTCCTTTTTTAGACTAGTTTACAATTCAATTAAAATACATTGCAAGATTTTTTTAAAGGAAAAATATAAGAAACATTCTCATTAAAAAAAAAAAAAAGAAGTGGCTGGTAAACATTCAAAGCATGTTTATTCAGAAACTATTACTATATTTCATTCATTCTAAAATAGCCCCAAAATAACACTCACCATAATATTCTCCAAGGTTCTTTGCCTCATGCTAAACAGCGTTCTGAATCTCTGTTCTTCCTCACAGATTCTCTCTTCACAGACTTTTTTCTCATTTGTGAGATGATCAAACACAGCTTGTGCATGTTCCTTTTTTTCTCTCAAGGTTACAAACTGGTTGCTATGAAGAAAAAAAAAATTGCATTTGCCATTAATCAAGTCACACTTATTTTTCTAACATGTATTAAGGATCAGTTCAGTTCAGTTACTCAGTTGTGTCTGACTCCATGACCCCATGGACTGCAGTACGCCAGGCTTCCCGGTCTTTCAGCATCTCCCAGAGCTTGCTCAAACTCATGTCCATTGACTCAATGATGCCATTCAAACATCTGGTCCTCTGCCTTCCCCTTCTCCTTTTTCCTTCTATTTTTCCCAGCATCAGGCTGTTTTCCAATGAGTTATCTCTTCCCATCAGGTTGCCAAAGTACTGGAGCTTCAGCACCACCCCTTCACTATAGTGTCATAAGTCAGTTAAAATTCCGAAATAGGAGTAGCTAATGATGCTAAGTAAATTAAAACATTCTTGTTTTGGGAGTTGCGTTGGGGTTTAAACTCCCCCCGTTCAAAAAAGTCCCAGGAATCCATCCAAAAGGAGGAAAAATTTGTTGCCACTAGATGGCACCAATTATTTTCACATTTTTTAAAACAAAAAAAAAAAAAAAAAGATAAAACCCAACATTCCTCCTATGCAACAGCCACATTTAAAATGGAAGAATGTTTTAAAAACCATGATATTTTTATTTTTATTTAAATGTGATAAAACTATCATGATATGTTAATTGAAATGTGAATCATTTAGGTAAATGCTTATCATTAGGCCATAGTTTATATCAAATATTTAACATGTATAGCTTTACAAGACTTCATAAAACTTCAGATCTAAAAAACCATGTTTTATCATATGACCTCCTTTTTTAGACTAGTTTACAATTCAATTAAAATACATTGCAAGATTTTTTTAAAGGAAAAATATAAGAAACATTCTCATTAAAAAAAAAAAAAAGAAGTGGCTGGTAAACATTCAAAGCATGTTTATTCAGAAACTATTACTATATTTCATTCATTCTAAAATAGCCCCAAAATAACACTCACCATAATATTCTCCAAGGTTCTTTGCCTCATGCTAAACAGCGTTCTGAATCTCTGTTCTTCCTCACAGATTCTCTCTTCACAGACTTTTTTCTCATTTGTGAGATGATCAAACACAGCTTGTGCATGTTCCCTTTTTTCTCTCAAGGTTACAAACTGGTTGCTATGAAGAAAAAAAAAATTGCATTTGCCATTAATCAAGTCACACTTATTTTTCTAACATGTATTAAGGATCAGTTCAGTTCAGTTACTCAGTTGTGTCTGACTCCATGACCCCATGGACTGCAGTACGCCAGGCTTCCCGGTCTTTCAGCATCTCCCAGAGCTTGCTCAAACTCATGTCCATTGACTCAATGATGCCATTCAAACATCTGGTCCTCTGCCTTCCCCTTCTCCTTTTTCCTTCTATTTTTCCCAGCATCAGGCTGTTTTCCAATGAGTTATCTCTTCCCATCAGGTTGCCAAAGTACTGGAGCTTCAGCACCACCCCTTCCAATGAATATTCAGGATTGATATATTTCAAAATACCCAATAATGAAAAATCTTAGAACTGAATTCCTATGGAAAAATTCCGTAGTCATTTCCAAAGGTCTGTCTCCATGAGCTATGTTTAAATGATCCATGAGGAAGACAATTTCTGGAGATTTAGCGGAATCTCTTGGCTACCTACCCAGTGTGCTTCAGTCTTATTGTCATTTCAAAAGAATTCCCCCTCCAAGCAGCCTGTGATTAAACCAACCAACAAGAGGCTAATTATTCACATAATATATAAACATATATATTAAGATAATGGAATAAGATGAAAGGTAAAAGCCAAATTTCATATAGAAAGGGCTTATGATCACTAAATGTAAACAAGGAGTTCTGTTTTCAAATTTTCTGACAACTTACAGCGGAGAGAAAGAAACAAAAAAATAAGTACTTTGTGTTGAGCTGATGAATCAACTAACCTTGCAGCTTATCCTATCTAGAGGCCTCCAATTATATTAAAGTTCTTTATTGTTAAAGCTGATGTCTGGGGCTTCCCTGGTGGCCCAGTGGGTAAAGAGTCTGCCTTGCACTGCAAGGGGCGCCAGTTCAATCCCTGGCCTGGGAAGATCCCCCCTGCCGCAAAGTGGGTGTGTCCAAGTATAAACCAGTGTTCTGGAGCACATGTGCCCAGAGCCAGTGCTCTGCAATGAGAAAGGCCACTGCAATGGGAGGCTCACACAGGCCAAAGAACAAAGATGGATGAGAATGAGTAAATGAAAGACCAATAAAAAGCCAAAATTGGGGAAAAATGAAAGCTACAGATTCTCTGCTTCTCACAGATCTCTCTTCAGATCTCATTTGTGAGATGATCAAACACAGCTTGTCATGTTCCTTTTTCTCTCAAGGTTACAAACTGGTTGCTATGAAGAAAAAATTGCATTTGCCATTAATCAAGTCACACTTATTTTTCTAACATGTATTAAGGATCAGTTCAGTTCAGTTACTCAGTTGTGTCTGACTCCATGACCCCATGGACTGCAGTACGCCAGGCTTCCCGGTCTTTCAGCATCTCCCAGAGCTTGCTCAAACTCATGTCCATTGACTCAATGATGCCATTCAAACATCTGGTCCTCTGCCTTCCCCTTCTCCTTTTTCCTTCTATTTTTCCCAGCATCAGGCTGTTTTCCAATGAGTTATCTCTTCCCATCAGGTTGCCAAAGTACTGGAGCTTCAGCACCACCCCTTCCAATGAATATTCAGGATTGATATATTTCAAAATACCCAATAATGAAAAATCTTAGAACTGAATTCCTATGGAAAAATTCCGTAGTCATTTCCAAAGGTCTGTCTCCATGAGCTATGTTTAAATGATCCATGAGGAAGACAATTTCTGGAGATTTAGCGGAATCTCTTGGCTACCTACCCAGTGTGCTTCAGTCTTATTGTAATTTCAAAAGAATTCCCCCTCCAAGCAGCCTGTGATTAAACCAACCAACAAGAGGCTAATTATTCACATAATATATAAACATATATATTAAGATAATGGAATAAGATGAAAGGTAAAAGCCAAATTTCATATAGAAAGGGCTTATGATCACTAAATGTAAACAAGGAGTTCTGTTTTCAAATTTTCTGACAACTTACAGCGGAGAGAAAGAAACAAAAAAATAAGTACTTTGTGTTGAGCTGATGAATCAACTAACCTTGCAGCTTATCCTATCTAGAGGCCTCCAATTATATTAAAGTTCTTTATTGTTAAAGCTGATGTCTGGGGCTTCCCTGGTGGCCCAGTGGGTAAAGAGTCTGCCTTGCACTGCAAGGGGCGCCAGTTCAATCCCTGGCCTGGGAAGATCCCCCCTGCCGCAAAGTGGGTGTGTCCAAGTATAAACCAGTGTTCTGGAGCACATGTGCCCAGAGCCAGTGCTCTGCAATGAGAAAGGCCACTGCAATGGGAGGCTCACACAGGCCAAAGAACAAAGATGGATGAGAATAAATAAATGAAAGCCCAATAAAAAAGGCCAAAATTGGGGGGAAAAATGAAAAGAAAGCTGGTGTTTGTCTGTGTGGGGGGGGGGGGAGGTATAGCGTATATGTGAAAGTGAAAATATTAGTCACTCAGTTGTATCCAACTCTTTGAAACCCTATGCATTGTAGCCCACTAGGCTCTTCTGTCCATGGAATTCTTCAGTCAAGAATTACTGGAGTAGGTTGCCATTTCCTTCCCCAGGGGCTCTTCCCAACCCAGGGATCAAACCCTGGTCTCCTGCATTGTAGGTGCATTCTTTACCATCTGAGCCACTGCCCTTGTGCATTTTGTCATTTGCAATTAAGTGCATCCTGACACAAAGGCAAACTGATTTTTATGGTGAAACCAGTAGCTTCACTAGAAACTATGCTAGTAGAAAGAGCATCAAAAAGTGGTTAAGAGCTTCCCTGGTGGTCCAGTCAGTAAAGACACCGCCTTGCAGTGCAAGGGGCACTGGTTCAATCCCTGGTCTGGGAAGATTCCATGTGCCGAGGAGCGGCTGGACTGATGTGTTCAACTACCGAGCCAGAGCTCTGGAGTGCATGTGCCCAGAGCCGGTGCTCTGCAACGGGAGAGGCCACTGTGGTGGGAGGCCCGCACAAGCCAAAGAACAAAGATGGATGAAAATCAATGAATGAAAGACCAATAGAAGTGGCCAAAAAAAAAAGTGGTTAAAACAACGCTGCAAATATAATATATATTTTAGAAATAACCGCCAGAGTTGATCAGTAAGCCAGAGTCCAGAATAAGCAGACTTGCAAAAGCTCAGCACAGTCTTCTGTTACCCACGTTCGTTTTCATCTCTACTGGTATGGAAAACTGAATCATTTTCACAGTTAGCTATAAAAGCAGCAGGACTAAAAATCTGGAGGGACTAACATTGTAAAGTGCTTTGAATATAATAACTCATTTAATACAGCAACCACCCTATGACAGAATAATTATTATAGCCATCTACACATGAAAAAACCTAAACTTCAGTGTAATATGCTTGTGTAAGCTAATTAACAAATGGCAGACTCAGAATTCAAATCCAGCTCTGACTAGCTGTATTAGATTCAGAAGCTCAACACAAAATACGCCCCCCACTTATAATCTGGCTGTTGTCAGCAAATTTGAAAACGTGACTCTGGTCACATTTTTTAGATGCGTGCCTCTCCTTTTAAACAGAATAAAGTTCTTCTCTTTTATCTGCCTTGCCCTGTTTTTCCCACTTATCAAACTAACAACTTCCATAATTCTTCTGGGATGTCTTATGTAAGTATTCACTAATATCAATATTGACAGTAGGTGAAATTATCAGTAGTTTATTCCTAGTACAGTGGATTATTCTGAATCAGTTCAACACTGACACCAGGTGAAGTTATTAGCAGTAATCTTTGAAGCCTGAGCACCAGTGAATGATGCGTTTGAACTGTGGTGTTGAAGATGACTCTTGAGAGTCCCTTGGACTACCAGGAGATCAAACCAGTCAATCCTAAAGGAAATCAACCCTGAATATTCATGGGAAGGATTGCTTGAAGCTCCAATACTTTGTCCACCTGATGCAAAGAGATGGCTCACTGGAAAAGACCCTGGTGGTCCAGTCAGTAAAGACACCGCCTTGCAGTGCAAGGGGCACTGGTTCAATCCCTGGTCTGGGAAGATTCCATGTGCCGAGGAGCGGCTGGACTGATGTGTTCAACTACCGAGCCAGAGCTCTGGAGTGCATGTGCCCAGAGCCGGTGCTCTGCAACGGGAGAGGCCACTGTGGTGGGAGGCCCGCACAAGCCAAAGAACAAAGATGGATGAAAATCAATGAATGAAAGACCAATAGAAGTGGCCAAAAAAAAAAGTGGTTAAAACAACGCTGCAAATATAATATATATTTTAGAAATAACCGCCAGAGTTGATCAGTAAGCCAGAGTCCAGAATAAGCAGACTTGCAAAAGCTCAGCACAGTCTTCTGTTACCCACGTTCGTTTCATCTCTACTGGTATGGAAAACTGAATCATTTTCACAGTTAGCTATAAAAGCAGCAGGACTAAAAATCTGGAGGGACTAACATTGTAAAGTGCTTTGAATATAATAACTCATTTAATACAGCAACCACCCTATGACAGAATAATTATTATAGCCATCTACACATGAAAAAACCTAAACTTCAGTGTAATATGCTTGTGTAAGCTAATTAACAAATGGCAGACTCAGAATTCAAATCCAGCTCTGACTAGCTGTATTAGATTCAGAAGCTCAACACAAAATACGCCCCCCACTTATAATCTGGCTGTTGTCAGCAAATTTGAAAACGTGACTCTGGTCACATTTTTTAGATGCGTGCCTCTCCTTTTAAACAGAATAAAGTTCTTCTCTTTTATCTGCCTTGCCCCTGTTTTTCCCACTTATCAAACTAACAACTTCCATAATTCTTCTGGGATGTCTTATGTAAGTATTCACTAATATCAATATTGACAGTAGGTGAAATTATCAGTAGTTTATTCCTAGTACAGTGGATTATTCTGAATCAGTTCAACACTGACACCAGGTGAAGTTATTAGCAGTAATCTTTGAAGCCTGAGCACCAGTGAATGATGCGTTTGAACTGTGGTGTTGAAGATGACTCTTGAGAGTCCCTTGGACTACCAGGAGATCAAACCAGTCAATCCTAAAGGAAATCAACCCTGAATATTCATGGGAAGGATTGCTGTTGAAGCTCCAATACTTTGTCCACCTGATGCAAAGAGATGGCTCACTGGAAAAGACCCTGATGTAGGGAAAAATAGAAGGCAAAAAGAGAAGGGAATGACAGAGGTCGAGATGGTCGGATGGCATCACTGAGTCAATGGATATGACTTTGAGCAAGCTTTGTCCTCTGGAAAGACAGGGAAACCTGGTGTGTGGCAGTCCATGGGGTAACAAAGAGTAGGACGTGACTGAACTTAACTGAATGTTCTGCTCTAGGCCTACTTTAGGAGTCAGTTTGCACTAACAAAAGAGCACACAGTTTGCAACGGGACTAACCTGCCCTAGAGTAGTGTTACCACTAATTAGTGTTGCAATCTTAAATCATTTAATTTCCCTGAGCCTCTGTTTCTTCAGCATTCATGTGTAAATGTTATGACTTGATTTAAGAATTTACTCTGAGAACTCTATGAGACAGGAGCTTAGATTGCCCTTAAATGCCTGGTACGTTATACGAAGTCAATCAATGTTAGCCTTAAATCTTATTTGACCCTGTCCATCATCATTATTTATTAACAGATTTGTGAATAATACACTATTCTTTTTTCTCCTCTTCCAGGGGGAAAGGCAGAGATTAGTCAAGTTTAGGAAGGGAACTGGCTCACTAGAACACGGTGACCATCCGAGCCTTAAGGCGATACAATCTAGGTACAGGATGGAAGAAAATGCAAGAATTGAAATGGCAAGAATCCTGAAGGAAAAAAAAACTCATCAGGTCCCAAATAAAATCTTCATAAATTTACTGTAAATTATATAATTTCAGGCTTATCACTTTAAGCCCCCAATATTCATAGAGATATTAAACAATATGGAGGAACAGCTTTCAAGGAAACAATGGTTCCTTGTTTTCTTACCTGATATTTTGAATATGAGCCAGTAATTTTCAGATAAAGCTGTAGGATCATTTTGAAAGTAAGTTTTTACCCTGTGGTAATAGGTAAACAAATCCTGGTGGAGTTCATTGACTTGATGAACTAATATACGTATTAATACATGGTAATAGATTGTGCATAACTTTTCTGATATTTTACCTCTCAATTATGACGTGTACGAATATTCATGGGAAGGATTGCTGTTGAAGCTCCAATACTTTGTCCACCTGATGCAAAGAGATGGCTCACTGGAAAAGACCCTGATGTAGGGAAAAATAGAAGGCAAAAAGAGAAGGGAATGACAGAGGTCGAGATGGTCGGATGGCATCACTGAGTCAATGGATATGACTTTGAGCAAGCTTTGTCCTCTGGAAAGACAGGGAAACCTGGTGTGTGGCAGTCCATGGGGTAACAAAGAGTAGGACGTGACTGAACTTAACTGAATGTTCTGCTCTAGGCCTACTTTAGGAGTCAGTTTGCACTAACAAAAGAGCACACAGTTTGCAACGGGACTAACCTGCCCTAGAGTAGTGTTACCACTAATTAGTGTTGCAATCTTAAATCATTTAATTTCCCTGAGCCTCTGTTTCTTCAGCATTCATGTGTAAATGTTATGACTTGATTTAAGAATTTACTCTGAGAACTCTATGAGACAGGAGCTTAGATTGCCCTTAAATGCCTGGTACGTTATACGAAGTCAATCAATGTTAGCCTTAAATCTTATTTGACCCTGTCCATCATCATTATTTATTAACAGATTTGTGAATAATACACTATTCTTTTTTCTCCTCTTCCAGGGGGAAAGGCAGAGATTAGTCAAGTTTAGGAAGGGAATTGGCTCACTAGAACACGGTGACCATCCGAGCCTTAAGGCGATACAATCTAGGTACAGGATGGAAGAAAATGCAAGAATTGAAATGGCAAGAATCCTGAAGGAAAAAAAAACTCATCAGGTCCCAAATAAAATCTTCATAAATTTACTGTAAATTATATAATTTCAGGCTTATCACTTTAAGCCCCCAATATTCATAGAGATATTAAACAATATGGAGGAACAGCTTTCAAGGAAACAATGGTTCCTTGTTTTCTTACCTGATATTTTGAATATGAGCCAGTAATTTTCAGATAAAGCTGTAGGATCATTTTGAAAGTAAGTTTTTACCCTGTGGTAATAGGTAAACAAATCCTGGTGGAGTTCATTGACTTGATGAACTAATATACGGTGTATTAATACATGGTAATAGATTGTGCATAACTTTTTCTGATATTTTACCTCTCAAGTATTATGAATTTGCTAATGATGTATTAGCATTCTGTATTTAAATCAAACCATCTTTCCTAAATGTACCCAATGCACATTCCTCCGGTAGTCCTCCAAATCCTGTTCTCAATGTATCGTGAAACAGAAAATAAGAACCAAGAGTAAAGGAAGAGTATGCCATTTCTAAGTGTGTGTGTGGGGGGGGGAGGGGGGTGGGGCGGTCTATAGATCTAAGTCCTAAGCAGGGTCATTCTCAAAGTGAAAGGCCTTTGTCAGGTATGCCCCAGACTAATGAGGGGACTCTGTAAGATGGTTTTGAAGACAATACTTATGAATAAATTACATGAGGTCTTTATAGAATATTTGCTTCTAAACTCTTACCTCAAAACTGTTATCAGAAACCGTCGGGTAAAACATATATGTTATTAACCATTTCACATGAGTGAGAAATACTAAAATTGGTGGGAAACATTATGAGTTTCATAATGAATAAAAGTTCTTAGACTCAGAAAAAAAGAAACATTAGCAGTTATTTAAATAAAAATAAACCCAACAATGGAGAAACAACATAGAAAACAGACATGAGTGGATAGGGGAGGGAGGAGAGAGTGAGATGCATGAAGAGAGTAACAATGGAAACTTATATCACCATATATAAAGCATTGCTATATATAAAACATATCACCATGGGAATTTGCTCTATAATTCAGGGAACCCAATCAGAGGCTCTATAATAATCTGGAGGGGTGGGATTGGAAGGGAGATGGGAGGGAGGTTAAAGAAAAAAAAAAGAATAAACCCAGAATAGCATCAAAAAAATGATAGCAATTTATGACTGTTTTTAAGCAAAAATTAGCAAATGTCACTTGCATATTTCATATCAAAACATGATAGAAAATATAGATCATTGCAAGAATAAATTTAAACAGGGAAATTTGATTACATCTTTTTTATAAGTGATATGCATTTAATATTTTGATAAATTTTAAGCACTTACTTTAAATGATCAAGTATTTGATCAAAAACAATCTTTTCCTTTTCTTTTTCTTCTAAGTCCTTATCCAGTTGAATGATTTTTGCATGATAAATAACTGTTTTACTTTTAGCAGCTTCTATTTCTTGAAAAATTAGTGTGCATTTATCCTGAAATAAAAATCAGGAATATTTTAAATTCTAGGATTTTCAAATTCTTGCAGTTTAGGAACACATATCTTTTTTTATTTTTTGTCCACTTCTACCAGTCTTTCATTTATTTATTTTCATTCATCTTTGTTCTTTGGCCTGCATGGGCCTCCCATTGCAGTGGCCTCTCTCCTTGCAGAGCATTGGCTCTGGGCGCATGTGCTCCAGAGCTCCGGCTCCGTAGTTGGACACATCGGCCCAGCGGCTCTGCAGCACGTGGGATCTTCCCTAGCCAGGTATCTAACTGGCGCCCCTTGCACTGCAAGGCGGGTTCTTTAGCTACTGGACTACCAGGGACGCCCCAGGAACACATACTTTTGGCCATGAACAGTTAAATGCAAATAGTAGCTTTTATCAATATAAGTAAAGACAGGCTTATGCTCTGTCCTCCAGCTTTATATCTGATGTGAAAGTCCCTCAGTCGTGTCCGACTCTTTGCAACTCCATGGAATGCAGCCTGCCAGGCTCCTCTGTTCATGGAATTTTCCAGGCAAGGATATTGTAGTGAGTAGCCTTTCCCTTCTTCAGGATATCTTTCTGACCCAGGGGATGGAACCCAGGACTCCCACATTGCAGGCAGATTCTTTACCATCTGAGCCACCAGAAATGCATAGGACTTCCTATATGATCAGGGAACCCAATCAGAGGCTCTATAATAATCTGGAGGGGTGGGATTGGAAGGGAGATGGGAGGGAGGTTAAAGAAAAAAAAAAGAATAAACCCAGAATAGCATCAAAAAAATGATAGCAATTTATGACTGTTTTTAAGCAAAAATTAGCAAATGTCACTTGCATATTTCATATCAAAACATGATAGAAAATATAGATCATTGCAAGAATAAATTTAAACAGGGAAATTTGATTACATCTTTTTTATAAGTGATATGCATTTAATATTTTGATAAATTTTAAGCACTTACTTTAAATGATCAAGTATTTGATCAAAAACAATCTTTTCCTTTTCTTTTTCTTCTAAGTCCTTATCCAGTTGAATGATTTTTGCATGATAAATAACTGTTTTACTTTTAGCAGCTTCTATTTCTTGAAAAATTAGTGTGCATTTATCCTGAAATAAAAATCAGGAATATTTTAAATTCTAGGATTTTCAAATTCTTGCAGTTTAGGAACACATATCTTTTTTATTTTTTGTCCACTTCTACCAGTCTTTCATTCATTTATTTTCATTCATCTTTGTTCTTTGGCCTGCATGGGCCTCCCATTGCAGTGGCCTCTCTCCTTGCAGAGCATTGGCTCTGGGCGCATGTGCTCCAGAGCTCCGGCTCCGTAGTTGGACACATCGGCCCAGCGGCTCTGCAGCACGTGGGATCTTCCCTAGCCAGGTATCTAACTGGCGCCCCTTGCACTGCAAGGCGGGTTCTTTAGCTACTGGACTACCAGGGACGCCCCAGGAACACATACTTTTGGCCATGAACAGTTAAATGCAAATAGTAGCTTTTATCAATATAAGTAAAGACAGGCTTATGCTCTGTCCTCCAGCTTTATATCTGATGTGAAAGTCCCTCAGTCGTGTCCGACTCTTTGCAACTCCATGGAATGCAGCCTGCCAGGCTCCTCTGTTCATGGAATTTTCCAGGCAAGGATATTGTAGTGAGTAGCCTTTCCCTTCTTCAGGATATCTTTCTGACCCAGGGGATGGAACCCAGGACTCCCACATTGCAGGCAGATTCTTTACCATCTGAGCCACCAGAAATGCATAGGACTTCCTATATGAGTCAACACAATGAGGACTTAATATATGCTATTACTGTGCCTGCAAGTTTCTTTAGAAGTTTCATAGCATGACATACAGGCATTCCTTCATGCAGGTATTACTCTTGCCTCCAATTTAATGTCTTTTTACTCTTATAACAGATGCCCTGCTCTCTGATCACACCTGTCTTGCAATTCCACAAACTCACAGCCTCCTTGTTTTTCAAACATAAGGTCTGTTTCTAAAAATGTCCTAAAATCATTTCTTCATCCAGTTAAACATTATATAATAATGAAAATAAGGGGAATCCTTTGCTGAATGTTTCCAGAGCCAATTCTTCTTTTAGTCTGTTTGTGTGTATCACATCTGTTCTCTACACCACCACAGTAAGGCAAATACTAGCCTTCGGTTTCTCCATTAGCAATTCTCATTCTCAGACATCACCTCCTCTGAAAAATACTCCTGGATCCCCTCGATTCAGCTGTGTTTCCTCCTGCTTGACTCCTCCCACACCGTCACACCCCTATCATGGCTCTGCTCACTGTGTATTAAGGCTGTTTCCTTGTCTGATTCCCAACAAGATGACGTATTTCTTGAGTGAATCGAGCTCTCCTTCTACTTCCCCAACTCCAGGAGCTCCCAACAACTCTGAAGACATTTGAAGTACTCGACAGTAATTGGAAAGGCAAACTAATTTGAAGGACAAACAAAAGACAATGAACCCTTCTTCTCTAATCCTTAGACTCTTGGTAACTTCTAAAATACTGAGCACACACACAAAGCATTCAGCTCTGTTTTCCACTGAAATTTATTTATATGTGTTAAATACATCACCTTGGGCAATTTCTAGCTAATATTTTAGCAAATTTGCAGATGTGGACGTAACAACTCTGGTGGCATTCCACTGCAGTCTTGAACAAATATATTTTATCATTTGTGACATGTTACAAGTAGTTTATTACCAAGAATACCAGTGTGCTGGGTAGTGAGAGCTGGCCTGAATGCTCTGTTCCTGATTTTAATGAAAATATAGAGAATGATTCATAATGATCATGTTTTCTGGAAAATACTGGTAGACACTATAACACATGTTATCAAGTTAAGAATTTTTTTTTTAATAAGTCAGTGGCTTTTGAATTTTAGAAAATATTTAACGTTGTCTTTCACAAAAGGACTTAATATATGCTATTACTGTGCCTGCAAGTTTCTTTAGAAGTTTCATAGCATGACATACAGGCATTCCTTCATGCAGGCATTACTCTTGCCTCCAATTTAATGTCTTTTTACTCTTATAACAGATGCCCTGCTCTCTGATCACACCTGTCTTGCAATTCCACAAACTCACAGCCTCCTTGTTTTCAAACATAAGGTCTGTTTCTAAAA
Source organism: Tragulus kanchil (assembly GCA_022376925.1). Lineage (NCBI taxonomy): Eukaryota > Metazoa > Chordata > Mammalia > Artiodactyla > Tragulidae > Tragulus > Tragulus kanchil. Next base: position 114,907,104 of record JAIOJX010000003.1, on the reverse strand, counting down.
TGTCCTAAAATCATTTCTTCATCCAGTTAAACATTATATAATAATGAAAAAAAGGGGGAATCCTTTGCTGAATGTTTCCAGAGCCAATTCTTCTTTTAGTCTGTTTGTGTGTATCACATCTGTTCTCTACACCACCACAGTAAGGCAAATACTAGCCTTCGGTTTCTCCATTAGCAATTCTCATTCTCAGACATCACCTCCTCTGAAAAATACTCCTGGATCCCCTCGATTCAGCTGTGTTTCCTCCTGCTTGACTCCTCCCACACCGTCACACCCCTATCATGGCTCTGCTCACTGTGTATTAAGGCTGTTTCCTTGTCTGATTCCCAACAAGATGACGTATTTCTTGAGTGAATCGAGCTCTCCTTCTACTTCCCCAACTCCAGGAGCTCCCAACAACTCTGAAGACATTTGAAGTACTCGACAGTTATTGGAAAGGCAAACTAATTTGAAGGACAAACAAAAGACAATGAACCCTTCTTCTCTAATCCTTAGACTCTTGGTAACTTCTAAAATACTGAGCACACACACAAAGCATTCAGCTCTGTTTTCCACTGAAATTTATTTATATGTGTTAAATACATCACCTTGGGCAATTTCTAGCTAATATTTTAGCAAATTTGCAGATGTGGACGTAACAACTCTGGTGGCATTCCACTGCAGTCTTGAACAAATATATTTTATCGTTTGTGACATGTTACAAGTAGTTTATTACCAAGAATACCAGTGTGCTGGGTAGTGAGAGCTGGCCTGAATGCTCTGTTCCTGATTTTAATGAAAATATAGAGAATGATTCATAATGATCATGTTTTCTGGAAAATACTGGTAGACACTATAACACATGTTATCAAGTTAAGAATTTTTTTAATAAGTCAGTGGCTTTTGAATTTTATCAAATATTTTACGTTGTCTTTCATTTCTGTAAATGCAGTGAATTAGTATATTTATGTTGAATCAGTTTCACATTCTTCAAAGGAGTCTTATTTTGCATAGTATTTTTCATAGAGCAATATACAATTCAAGTCATTCATATATTTAAGACTTTGTTATTTATAGTCACAAGTGAGATCACCTGCAGATTTCTTTCTTATGATAACATTTTCAGTTTTGATTTCAGGGTTATATTTTTATATAATCAGTTTAGGAATGTTCCATGCTTTCTTTTGCTCTGTTCCTGGTTTTTGTAGAGAGGCCTATAGGGTACCTATGCTTGTTCTTGCCTTTACTGTCAGAGTTTAGACCAATTTTATTGTTATTGATCCATTTTTGTTATTTTTTTCTCTTCACTGATCTTTCATTGTCTTAATTCATTAATAATTAATTCATTAATTACTTCATTAATTAATTTCATTGTCTTAATTTATAAATTGTATACTTCAAGATTTTAAACCAAATTGCTATGCAATTTTGTATATAATCATGTCTCCTTTAATTCTTCTCATGGCCTGTTTTTTTTTTTTTTTTAAAGATTTATTTATGTATTTATTTGAGGAGGGTGAGGTGAGGAGTAAGGGGAGCAGGCGGACCACTTCTATTGGTCTTTCATTTGTCCATTTTCATCCATCTTTGTTCTTTGGCCTGTGTGGGCCTCCCATCGTGGTGGCCTCTGTTGTTGCTCTCGCATATTGTCAGGTCTGTTTTCCACTGAAATTTATTTATATGTGTTAAATACATCACCTTGGGCAATTTCTAGCTAATATTTTAGCAAATTTGCAGATGTGGACGTAACAACTCTGGTGGCATTCCACTGCAGTCTTGAACAAATATATTTTATCATTTGTGACATGTTACAAGTAGTTTATTACCAAGAATACCAGTGTGCTGGGTAGTGAGAGCTGGCCTGAATGCTCTGTTCCTGATTTTAATGAAAATATAGAGAATGATTCATAATGATCATGTTTTCTGGAAAATACTGGTAGACACTATAACACATGTTATCAAGTTAAGAATTTTTTTTTTAATAAGTCAGTGGCTTTTGAATTTTATCAAATATTTTACGTTGTCTTTCATTTCTGTAAATGCAGTGAATTAGTATATTTATGTTGAATCAGTTTCACATTCTTCAAAGGAGTCTTATTTTGCATAGTATATTTTTCATAGAGCAATATACAATTCAAGTCATTCATATATTTAAGACTTTGTTATTTATAGTCACAAGTGAGATCACCTGCAGATTTCTTTCTTATGATAACATTTTCAGTTTTGATTTCAGGGTTATATTTTTATATAATCAGTTTAGGAATGTTCCATGCTTTCTTTTGCTCTGTTCCTGGTTTTTGTAGAGAGGCCTATAGGGTACCTATGCTTGTTCTTGCCTTTACTGCCAGAGTTTAGACCAATTTTATTGTTATTGATCCATTTTTGTTATTTTTTTCTCTTCACTGATCTTTCATTGTCTTAATTCATTAATAATTAATTCATTAATTACTTCATTAATTAATTTCATTGTCTTAATTTATAAATTGTATACTTCAAGATTTTAAAACAAATTGCTATGCAATTTTGTATATAATCATGTCTCCTTTAATTCTTCTCATGGCCTGTTTTTTTTTTTTTTTTAAAGATTTATTTATGTATTTATTTGAGGAGGGTGAGGTGAGGAGTAAGGGGAGCAGGCGGACCACTTCTATTGGTCTTTCATTTGTCCATTTTCATCCATCTTTGTTCTTTGGCCTGTGTGGGCCTCCCATCGTGGTGGCCTCTGTTGTTGCAGAGCACGGGCTCTGGGCGCATGCGCTCCAGAGCTCTGGCTCGGTAATTGGACACATTGGTCCAGCCGCTCCACGGCACGTGGGATCTTCCCAGGCCAGGGATCGAACCGGCGCCCCTTGCACTGCAAGGCGGTGTCCTTACCCACTGGACCACCAGGGAAGCCCGGCCTGTTCTTTTTGCCTTTAATAGCTACACCAAATACTTTCAATATTTCTTATCAAAATACTTTATTGGTAATACCAGAGTATAACATTGGCCCATCCCATAAATTTTGCCTTATGCTTTACCATCAGTCATTTTGTAAGTAATTGATAATTTGCTTTTCTAAATATTCCTTAATCCAGGATAATAAAAATGTGACTAAAAATATTTCCAATGGCCTATTTTTTTCCTTCTTGCTACAGATTTGTTATTGACTCATCATTTTACTTTATTAGGGTCAAAAAGTAACCTGTATGATTTGACCAGTATAATATAATAGTTATAAGCATCAATTCTAGTGCCAGATACACTGAATCTCAACACCACTATTAAGGAGCTATGCGAAACTGTGCTAAGTTAATTAAAAAACCGTGCATCAGATTCTTCAACTGTAAAATGGAGATAAGAATAGCACACTCCTCATAGGATTATCATGAAGATGAAATTAGTTAATAGGTTGGAGCACTTAGAACCATGTCTGACATATAAAAGGCAAAATATTGACATTTGTTATTATACATATTATTTTCCTCTGTGATTTTTTTTTTTTTTTTTGCCTCTAAGTCATTAGGTTTTTTTAAAATTTTTCATCTATCGTTATTTTTTGGCATGTGTGGGCCTTCCATCACAATGGCCTATCTTGTTGCAGAGAACCGACTCTGGGTGCATGTGCTCCAGAGTGCTCGTTCGTAATTGGACACACAGGCCCAGCTGTTCCTCGGCACATGGGATCTTCCCAGGCCAGGGATTGAACTGGTGTCCCTTGCACTGCAAGGCAGACTCTTTACCCACTGGACCACCAGGGAAGCCCTCCTTGGTAATTTTTAAAAGCATTTCTTTTTCTTTTTTTTAAAGATTTATTTATTTATTTATTTGGGGGGGTCGGGGTGGGGAGGGAGGGGAGCAGGCAGGCCACTTCTATTGGTCTTTCATTTCTCTATTTTCATCCATCTTTGTTCTTTGGCCCGTGTGGGCCTCCCATAGCGGTGGCCTCTGTTGTTGCAGAGCGCTGGCTCTGGGCACATGCGCTCCAGAGCTCCAGCTCGGTAATTGGACACATCAGTTCAGCCGCTCATGGCACGTGGATCTTCCCAGGTCAGGGATCGAACCGGTGCCCCTTGCACTGCAAGGCGGTGTCCTTACCCATTATGGCTCTTGTACAGGGCTACCTTTATTTAAATATGATCACACCTCTATCTCATGACCTACATGCTATCCACTAACAAATTCTATTGGTTGTTGCTGATTCAGTCGCTAAGTCATGTCTGACAATTTGTAGCTATTGGTGGTACCTTTAAAATATCTTCAGAGCATGGCAAGTTGAGGATAATGCTTTAAAGGGCAAGTTAAAACCCTTTGATATCCAGCCAGTTGGTTTACCAGCTTGAGGGTAACATGTCAGATATTAACAAATATTTCCATCTGTACACTGGTCTCATCTTCAGAAACACGGTACTGTCTCAGACACTACAAATCCTCATAAGTGCTAAGTTAATTAAAAAACCGTGCATCAGATTCTTCAACTGTAAAATGGAGATAAGAATAGCACACTCCTCATAGGATTATCATGAAGATGAAATTAGTTAATAGGTTGGAGCACTTAGAACCATGTCTGACATATAAAAGGCAAAATATTGACATTTGTTATTATACATATTATTTTCCTCTGTGATTTTTTTTTTTTTTTGCCTCTAAGTCATTAGGTTTTTTTAAAATTTTTCATCTATCGTTATTTTTTGGCATGTGTGGGCCTTCCATCACAATGGCCTATCTTGTTGCAGAGAACCGACTCTGGGTGCATGTGCTCCAGAGTGCTCGTTCGTAATTGGACACACAGGCCCAGCTGTTCCTCGGCACATGGGATCTTCCCAGGCCAGGGATTGAACTGGTGTCCCTTGCACTGCAAGGCAGACTCTTTACCCACTGGACCACCAGGGAAGCCCTCCTTGGTAATTTTTAAAAGTATTTCTTTTTCTTTTTTTTAAAGATTTATTTATTTATTTATTTGGGGGGGTCGGGGTGGGGAGGGAGGGGAGCAGGCAGGCCACTTCTATTGGTCTTTCATTTCTCTATTTTCATCCATCTTTGTTCTTTGGCCCGTGTGGGCCTCCCATAGCGGTGGCCTCTGTTGTTGCAGAGTGCTGGCTCTGGGCACATGCGCTCCAGAGCTCCAGCTCGGTAATTGGACACATCAGTTCAGCCGCTCTGCGGCACGTGGGATCTTCCCAGGTCAGGGATCGAACCGGTGCCCCTTGCACTGCAAGGCGGTGTCCTTACCCATTATGGCTCTTGTACAGGGCTACCTTTATTTAAATATGATCACACCTCTATCTCATGACCTACATGCTATCCACTAACAAATTCTATTGGTTGTTGCTGATTCAGTCGCTAAGTCATGTCTGACAATTTGTAGCTATTGGTGGTACCTTTAAAATATCTTCAGAGCATGGCAAGTTGAGGATAATGCTTTAAAGGGCAAGTTAAAACCCTTTGATATCCAGCCAGTTGGTTTACCAGCTTGAGGGTAACATGTCAGATATTAACAAATATTTCCATCTGTACACTGGTCTCATCTTCAGAAACACGGTACTGTCTCAGACACTACAAATCCTCATAACTACTGTATAGGAAAGGCAATGGCAAGATACACTAAACCCAATGGGAAAGACAATGTAAGAGAGAAAATTAAGACATAGAGACCTGTGTGCATGCATGTGAGCACCCCTGTATGCACACTTGCATGCAAAATCAATCTAGTGCAACCAATTATAAATGACCAGACATCCCCCTAAACTTAAATTTCCTGGAATAGCTCTCCTTGACATGAAGATACTGCAAATTCAAAATTATTTTTCAACATTAAATTTCTTACCTCAGTTTTTATTAATGCATGCTTGGCTTTCTTCCCCTTTCTCCACAATTTTCTCTTTGTTTTTTCTACATTTCTTTTAACATATTCTTTCCTCTCGATTATTTCTTCTAATAACTACAGGACAATTTAGAAATTAAGTTGCACAATATTTATAATCCAATTGTCTTGGTTTAGAGTAAATCATCCCCAAGAGACAATTTTAATAACAACATATATTTTGATATAAAAGGAAAGAACCATCTCACATGAAATACAAAAATATACAATCTACAATATTCATAATCTCAATATCCAATTTGAATAACCCAAGAAAATAAAAATCGAATCAGTTTCAGCTAAGTAATAAAAACTAATAACCTCACACAGAAATAATCCATTTTCCTCACAATATGTACACTATTTTAATCAAAATGAAAACTCCAAATTTTCAGTAATAATTACAGAAAGGGTATGTAGACCCTTATTCTTTCTGAGTTTATGCTAAATAAAGAGTTTTCATAATTTCTATACTATTAAAGAGTAAGAAACCCAAAGGGATTACTGAACAAGAGGGTATAAAACAATGGCTAGTATAAAGCAAGAAAAAATAAAAGTCATTCATCTTTTCTGATACTCATTATCAACTTCAAATGATTATACCAAGGCTTTGATGCAATTAATAAACTCCTATCATGATCGAAAGGAAGAGCCACTGTTTAAGTCATTTATCTCACAGGGTGTTAGGACTGGTTACAAATGCCTTCCATGAGCTCAGGAAGCCCTGAGCAGAGTGGTCTACAAAGAACTTGCTCTTTCCATGGTGTATGGCCTCATACAAGTTACTTCATACATGTAGACCCACCTTTCTTCATGTCTACATTACAGATGAAGTCTCTGGCCTATTTCAGAGAGATGCTTTGAATATCAAAATAAAGTTTCCTACTAAGGAAACCGACAATCACCAAGTTTTTTAAAAAGGAAATTTTGAAAATTATTAAAGTCTAAAAATATAAAGCCACATCATCACTTGCAAAGAAGAAAAATTCTGTTGCTGAAATGACCTCAAGGAATATAGGCATGTTCTCCCTGCAGCCGAGGACAAGAATGTATAATTCCTACCACACCTTCTATTTCTTCATATGACTAATGATATGATGTCTACATAGTTTCCTTTTGGCTTTTTCTTTGGGAAGGGCTAGTAATATCAGTTACTGCCATAAACCTGTTGTTTTGAAAATATTTTATAAACATTTGCTTTATTTTTCATCCCAGCTGTCTTCACTTCATCTACACACATCACAAATTTACCATGAAAATGTCAAGATGCATTATCTTTTATATTTGAGCAAACACAGCTTTGGAATTTTACTAACAAGTGGTGAAGACACTGAATTAAATTTACTACAGTAGGTAATCATACCAGACAAATAACCCTCACTCATTTGGAAACTGCCTTTCCTAACGACACTCTAAATATGGGGTTCCAGGAAATAGCATTAATAGTCTTGGTATGTGATTCCACTGTAGATCAGCTGCATAGTCCTGAAATAGTTACTGATTTTGTCCATGCTTCCTATGTGAAATCCTAACTTTCCAAATGATTATGGCAACTTGCATAATTTAGTGAGCTAGATATTCCTGTCCATTAGCTTCTGGACTAATTATAAATGCTTACATCAGCATGTTCTTTGTGGTAACTTTTTATTTGTTCAGCTTCGTCTTCTAGTTTAACCAGTGGCATCTCCATTTCTGCCAAGGCTAAGGCATATATCCTTTTCTTTCTCAGAAGGTCCTCATGCTCACGTTCTTGTTCTTCGTGAAGAGAAAACAGTTTTTTCTGCCAGCAAAGATTTTTAAATAACTTATTGTTATTAATTATCTAACCATGTATTGAGACTTTATTCTGGGCTGGGCAGCAACATTTAAAAATCAAAACAATAAATGACACCATAAAAAAAGAAATAGGTACAAATAGAACACGTTTAAAGAGTACATATTTAAGGATATTATTAGAAATATAGCATATGTAAAGAGTATATATTTAAAAGTGTTATTAGAAAATTATAGCATATTTAAAGGTATTATTAGAAAAAATGAGAGAAAAAAGTGAATAGACAATAAAAATCAAGTAGTACTGGAGGATAATAAGGCTTGAGGACTCGTTACTGATATATATTGAAATACATGTAATTCCTGCAGTCTAAGATCAAATAAAACCAATAAACAAGAAGATACTAACAAATGATTAAGCAAAAAGGCCTGCAATATGATGGAATCATTGGGTTTGTATACAGCAAGAAATAAATTAGGCAATTTGGCATTTTCAAACATAAAGAATTAGAGAGACACTGTTTCATATGTTTGAAAATACCAAATTTCTCAGTAGAAAAAAATTACAAAATCTGTGTTTGCTTCAAAGAGGAAGAGAGGTACAGATCATCTCAAATAATTTTTTTGTCAAAATAAGCTGTTTTGTACTGTTTTGCTTCTTGATTGTATCCTTTTTATAGTCATGGTTTCAAATATATATGTATGTCTGAAGGAGAGGCATTCTAGAAACATGTCAGGGTTCAGAACACCCAATTGAGGTTTCAAAAGACATGCAGCCAGTGGACACAGATTTTAAAAAGTAAAACTGGTTTCGCCAACTATCAGGCTTTAGTTTCAAAATCTTTCTATGGAAATATCACAGTATACTTTCAGTCTTAAATAAAAGAATTCAGTTGAAAGACATTAAAACTAAAGAACACATAACATCATCACAAAGCAAACTAAAGAGACACTTATTTTGCTTTACTTTTCAAGCATGTTCTTTGTGGTAACTTTTTATTTGTTCAGCTTCGTCTTCTAGTTTAACCAGTGGCATCTCCATTTCTGCCAAGGCTAAGGCATATATCCTTTTCTTTCTCAGAAGGTCCTCATGCTCACGTTCTTGTTCTTCGTGAAGAGAAAACAGTTTTTTCTGCCAGCAAAGATTTTTAAATAACTTATTGTTATTAATTATCTAACCATGTATTGAGACTTTATTCTGGGCTGGGCAGCAACATTTAAAAATCAAAACAATAAATGACACCATAAAAAAAGAAATAGGTACAAATAGAACACGTTTAAAGAGTACATATTTAAGGATATTATTAGAAATATAGCATATGTAAAGAGTATATATTTAAAAGTGTTATTAGAAAATTATAGCATATTTAAAGGTATTATTAGAAAAAATGAGAGAAAAAAGTGAATAGACAATAAAAATCAAGTAGTACTGGAGGATAATAAGGCTTGAGGACTCGTTACTGATATATATTGAAATACATGTAATTCCTGCAGTCTAAGATCAAATAAAACCAATAAACAAGAAGATACTAACAAATGATTAAGCAAAAAGGCCTGCAATATGATGGAATCATTGGGTTTGTATACAGCAAGAAATAAATTAGGCAATTTGGCATTTTCAAACATAAAGAATTAGAGAGACACTGTTTCATATGTTTGAAAATACCAAATTTCTCAGTAGAAAAAAATTACAAAATCTGTGTTTGCTTCAAAGAGGAAGAGAGGTACAGATCATCTCAAATAATTTTTTTGTCAAAATAAGCTGTTTTGTACTGTTTTGCTTCTTGATTGTATCCTTTTTATAGTCATGGTTTCAAATATATATGTATGTCTGAAGGAGAGGCATTCTAGAAACATGTCAGGGTTCAGAACACCCAATTGAGGTTTCAAAAGACATGCAGCCAGTGGACACAGATTTTAAAAAGTAAAACTGGTTTCGCCAACTATCAGGCTTTAGTTTCAAAATCTTTCTATGGAAATATCACAGTATACTTTCAGTCTTAAATAAAAGAATTCAGTTGAAAGACATTAAAACTAAAGAACACATAACATCATCACAAAGCAAACTAAAGAGACACTTAGGAACAAGATCTCTCTGCCCTTTTACTAGACTGGCAGAAATTCCCATTAAGCCACTAAATGAGATATGTGTGTGGCAGGTCAGTTTCTTTATGCATGATCAGACACTGCTGGTCCAACACAGAGGGCAACAGTCATCAGCTAAGGAGAGAAAACTGCTGGCTTGCAAACCCAGTAGTGAAAAGATGCCTCCTTACAGGCAAATTTAAAAGGCTACGTAAACTGCAAATTAAAAGTAGGGCAAAATATTGAAACCAAACTGGGATTACCTGAATCATCATTCCATTAGCCACTTGACCTCGAGTGAGTTTTTTCAGGAAGTCTTCTCTGCCCTATACAGTATCAAGTTTTTTAAAAAATGAAGTATTATTGATAGAATGTCAGAGAACATTTTAAGATAACAGCTAACACAAAATATGCTTTATTTAGGTTAAAATGAAGACCAAACTGTTCATTATAAATTGAGTATTATCGTTAAAAAAAGAAAAGAAAAAACCCCTAATGTTATCTGAGGCAAAAAGAGTTAGTGATACAAGGCCAGGAAATGGAATATAGAATTTCCATTCAATTAATTGTACTTTACAACCTTGAACTAAAATGTCAAAGTAGGAAAATCAAAAAAGGAAAAAAAACTAAATAGTCTTTAATTCCTCCTTTTGACTATTATTTTCCAGAAGGGACATTCTATTTTGAAAGTGTGATAGATGATTCAACTTTAAATTTTGCAAAATATGATCAGATTCTGCATTTGGCTAGAAAAGATTCTTTCCTTGCTTCATTCATTCATTCTATGTTTTTAAAAAATCATTCCTTGAAAGTGAGTGAACAAAAAAAATATGTGGAAGAATCTTCTTTTTGCTACTTGGATAGAGAGTCTTCAACTCTTCACAGTTGTACTTGATATCACAACCAGATTTAGAAATGATTCAATGATTTCCTTCTGCATTTAGAATTTTCTCTTGGAATCCCTTATCTGTGGGAGGAGTTGTCTTGAATTTAAGCTGTTCTCCTTATTTAAAAAAGATGTACATCTTTGTAAAGAACATTGGAAGTTCAGAAATCTCTAATTCCTCCTTCAATACTGAACCCTCATCATATCAGAGTCTATGCAGAAATTGTAAAGAAACAAGTGAAGACATCTCTCCTGCAGCCCTTCCTTTCCTTGGTATAGCAACCCATCAAAATTACACTGTGAGGCTTCCCTGGTAGCTCAGTGCTGAATAGTTCGCCTGCCAATGCAGGAGACATGGGTTCGATCCCTGATCCAGGAAGATCCCACATGCTGCAGAGCACCTAAGCCCGTGGGCCACAACTATTGAAGCCCATGTGCCCGAGAGCCTGAGTTCCACAGTAAGAGAAGTCACTGCAATGAGAAGCCTGCTCACCTCAACTAGGGAGTAGCCCCCACTCCCTGCAACTAGAAAAGAGCCCGAGGCAGCGGTGAAAACCCAGGATAGCCGAAAATAATAAATAAATAAATTAAATTAAAAAAAAAAAATCCTACACTGTCCTGAAAGAAAACAAAATAATTACAAACAAGAAAAGAGAAGATACAGAAAGCAATAGGGGCTTCCCTGGTGGTCCAGTGGGAAAGGACACCACCTTGCAGTGCAAGGGGCGCCGGTTCGATGCCTGGCCTAGGAAGATCTCACGTGCTGCGGAACGGCTGGGCTGATGTGTCCAATTACCGAGCCGGAGCTCTGGTGTGCATACGCCAGGAAAAATAGATAAATGAAAGACCAATAGAAGTGGCCTGCCGCTCCCTCCCCCTCCAAAAAAAAAGAGAAAAGAAAGCAACAGCTTTAATGTATCACTCAAGGATATACCTATATCTAAAGCCAGTTTATTCAAGGACATATTTTGATAATTTAAAAGAAACTAGTTGCTTCTTTCAATGAGAGATACAGTAGTTTTATGAACTAGTTCAACATTTAATAATAAGGGAACCAATAACAAACGACTGGAAAAATGTACCGTGTTTGAAAATAGTAACTGAAACATGTGTGTGTGCTTGTGTATCAAGAACGTAAGTTGCAAAATGGTAAGGCATGAAGCTGCGAAGATAAACTATCAGCTTGTATAGAATCTTTAAGGCACAGTAAGAAAATTAGTGAAGAATGCTAAGCAAGTTGTGCATTTTAGGAAAGTCACTTGGCCTGCAATGTGAATTAATCAGTGTTGCCTTAAAATTTATTCATTCATCCTTTGAAGTTTTTTTTTAATTGCCAGTAAGAGAGAAATCTATTGTTTAAGTGAATTGAAGTGCCCAACTTGCATAAAAAAGAATTTGTGTATATAAGGCTGAATCTGTGTATATAAAAAGTATAGGCAATATATGAGACATTGTAATAAAATAGACTAGGAGTCTGCTCATTTTGGTTAGTTTTCAGTGACTCTGGTTTTCATTCTGTCGGCCCCTTGATGAAGGAAGTTAAGAGGCTTGTGCAAGCTTCCTGATGGGAGGAGCTGGCTGTGGGGTCCTGTTCTGATGGGCAGAGCCATAGTCTGTAAATCTTTAATCCAATTTTCTGCTGACAGGTGTGACTGTGCTCCTTCCTCGTCATTTGGCCTGAGGCGGCCCAGTCCGAGGGTCTGCAGTCTCTGTGGTAGGGACAGTGGCTACCTCCTCCATGAGACCTTTATGCAAATTCGCTGCGCCCCCTCCATCCCCCCAGGACTGATGCATGGTCACCGACTCAACGGACCTGAATCTATGCAAGTTCCAGGAGATGGTGAAGGCCAAGGAAGCCCGGCATGTTGCAGTCCATGGGGTTGCAATGGACACAACTTAGTCACTGAATTACCACTACTTATGAAACCATTTTTTGCACGATCAATATCAGCTCTGGTGTGCATACGCCAGGAAAAATAGATAAATGAAAGACCAATAGAAGTGGCCTGCCGCTCCCTCCCCTCAAAAAAAAAGAAAGCAACAGCTTTAATGTATCACTCAAGGATATACCTATATCTAAAGCCAGTTTATTCAAGGACATATTTTGATAATTTAAAAGAAACTAGTTGCTTCTTTCAATGAGAGATACAGTAGTTTTATGAACTAGTTCAACATTTAATAATAAGGGAACCAATAACAAACGACTGGAAAAATGTACCGTGTTTGAAAATAGTAACTGAAACATGTGTGTGTGCTTGTGTATCAAGAACGTAAGTTGCAAAATGGTAAGGCATGAAGCTGCGAAGATAAACTATCAGCTTGTATAGAATCTTTAAGGCACAGTAAGAAAATTAGTGAAGAATGCTAAGCAAGTTGTGCATTTTAGGAAAGTCACTTGGCCTGCAATGTGAATTAATCAGTGTTGCCTTAAAATTTATTCATTCATCCTTTGAAGTTTTTTTAATTGCCAGTAAGAGAGAAATCTATTGTTTAAGTGAATTGAAGTGCCCAACTTGCATAAAAAAGAATTTGTGTATATAAGGCTGAATCTGTGTATATAAAAGTATAGGCAATATATGAGACATTGTAATAAAATAGACTAGGAGTCTGCTCATTTTGGTTAGTTTTCAGTGACTCTGGTTTTCATTCTGTCGGCCCCTTGATGAAGGAAGTTAAGAGGCTTGTGCAAGCTTCCTGATGGGAGGAGCTGGCTGTGGGGTCCTGTTCTGATGGGCAGAGCCATAGTCTGTAAATCTTTAATCCAATTTTCTGCTGACAGGTGTGACTGTGCTCCTTCCTCGTCATTTGGCCTGAGGCGGCCCAGTCCGAGGGTCTGCAGTCTCTGTGGTAGGGACAGTGGCTACCTCCTCCATGAGACCTTTATGCAAATTCGCTGCGCCCCCTCCATCCCCCCAGGACTGATGCATGGTCACCGACTCAACGGACCTGAATCTATGCAAGTTCCAGGAGATGGTGAAGGCCAAGGAAGCCCGGCATGTTGCAGTCCATGGGGTTGCAATGGACACAACTTAGTCACTGAATTACCACTACTTATGACACAAACTTACGCTGTGTGTTTTGTGATATACCCCACTGATACAATATTATAACTTATGGAATATTCCTGCTAAACGTGTTCTACCTGAATCTCATCACGAGTAAACACAAAGATAAACCCACACTGAGACAAACTGTGCAAAGTAACTGGCCTCAAGTCTCTCTTAAAAACGTCTATGTAACAAGAGACAAACTAAATGAACGTGTAGGGGACACTGTAAATTAAAGGGGACTCAAAAGTTATAACAATGAAATATGTTATAATTGAATCATAAAGCAACCCACGGAATCAGAGAAGTTTGCATGTGGATTATATACTTGTGCCAGGTATACCTGAGTACTGCCTCCTAGATCTCCAACCACTCTTACCTGCTTTGGGTTACTGGAGCTGGATTTCAGACATGAACAGCTTTCTTTTGTCAGCTGAAGTGAGGCTTTACCATTAGGAACCTTGGAGGGGTTTACAAGGCAAGGGGCTTCCCAGCCTTGATTCGGTTTTGACTAATTTCTCCTTGCTGCATAACTGCTGTCGGCTGTTCTATAAGGAAGCTTCAGCCTCCAGCCAGGCTCTCTACCCAGAAACTCCATTCACACCGGGTCACCCTCCACCAAGCTTCCCCTGCCATGGGCCACCCACTGAACGCGGCCATGCCGGCTCCTAGAGGGCAGCCTTTTCCCCAAGTGACCCTTGTGTGGGTACCTTCCCACATCCCTGAGGGCATGGCTACCCCCTTCATCTGCTCTGCCTACAAAGCGGGGGTCTGTAAGCTTTCTCTTTGAAAGGCTAGACAGTAATTTAGACTTCGTGGCTATAACGTGTCTCTATAGCTTTGGAAAAAAGGATTAAAAATGTGTTACAATGATCACTTTGAAGAGTTTGGAAGAAGCTGAGCGAAAGGGGGTGACAGCATCCCGGAGGTTGAGAGGAGCCCACGCTGAAAGGAACACCTTTGACCTGATTCCTGGCTTTAGCAGTCGGAAACCAGAAGGTGGCGGCAGAGAGCCATTCTACGGGAAGAGTCGCCTGCGTTCCAGAAAGGGCAGCTGAAAGGCAAAGCCTGCAGTCTAGCCTTCGTATGCAAGGCCCACGTTTTAAAGAGAAAATGAGAGGAAAAACTAAACGTATATGGATCTAAGCTCAGAATCACCGATGCAGCATCAGTGTGCTATCCAGTGCCAGAAGGGGCACTCAGAAAAAGGTTGTAGAATTCATTATATCAGGCGTGAGACCACGAAGAGAGAGAAACAGACTTTAAAATAAAGGACTAAAATCATAAAGCAAAACTCAGGGTTTGTGCAACTACCTGTGGGCTTGGCTAGGTTAGTGGCGCAGGGCCGCTCTGACTGTGCGTTGCTAGGGCAATTTTTGGTGGTCAGAACCCTAAAGAAAGTCCAGGTGGCAGCTTACCCCAACTGCTTCAATACACAAACAAACACAACAGGGCTCTTTCATTTTTCATTTTTTCATGAAGGTGTATGTGCTTTCCGTAGGAATATTTTTAAATAAAAAATTAAAATAAAATGAATCCTTAAACCCAGAGATACATAGTTTGGCTTTTCGATGTATTCCTTTTTAGTTCTAGGGATTAAGCATTATCTTGGGTAGACTCACACTAAGTGAGCTCTTTGTCAGTCACTTAAAGCTTTGAACCTCCATTAATTTTTTAAAATGCTAAATGAAATGAATTTACAGTCTATCCCTGTATGCATATATTTAGCTACTCTATTACCCAGAAATCTGTATATTTAAATTTTTCCACTGTGTGTTAACTATGTATTCAAGCTTTCCATAAACATTTACTGAGTGTTTACTTTATTCAAAGCACTGTCAGATCTAGCCATGCAGGAGCGTACACAGCAGACAATAATTCTAATCCACCTATAGCATATGTGCTGGTAGTTATTATGTAATTAATCATAAACACCTTTAAATTGCATCTTTATAGTTTCTATTTCTCTTTGTTACCTGGTAAATGTAAGTCCTAGTTTTAGAAATGATATTAATGAATTACAGGTCATGAATGCATTTCAAATTCTTTACTTATGAGTGATAAATAACTTTCCAGAAAGGTTCAATTAATTTACACCGAACTGGATACTCTAGCAGCTTATGAGTCTCACTATATTGATATAACTTTGCTTTTATCAAATATTAGTTTTCATACATGTAAAATTGGGATAAAATATTCTTTTCTACAAAATTACTGTGAAAGCAAAAGAAAATGCATACAAAGTAGTTAACCCAAGGCGATATTCACATTAAGAATTCAACAAATAGATTACTTTCAATATGCTGTTAGAATCTACACATTTATCAGGAGACAGAATTGAGTTGAATGTGCAAGTCATTAATTATTGTCTTATCCTAAAAAGTGAACAGCCCTATTATATGAACTATTCTTTGAGTTGTTTATCCTCAATAAGTTTGAAAATACAGTATCTGTCAAGATCCAAGTTAAATATTTTATATAAAATATTATTCATTTATCACACAAAGGTACAATGTCAGTATTGTTATACTCATTTAAGTGATGAGAAACCTAGGCTTAACATGGTTAAGAAATATTCTCAGCATTTTCAAAATAAATAATTAGCAGAACCAGAATTTACATTATAAAACATTTGACTCTATAACCTATACTCTTTCAACAATTATCACATTTCTTTTTGAAAGCGAGGAAAAGAAAACAAAACTCACAGATTTAAACTGTAATACTAAAGAGCTAATTCATCACCTCTTTCCTGGCAAACAAAACTCTCATCCAGCAGAATGGGAATGGAAGTTAGGTTCTCATACAGTTTTTGAAGCAGGTCAAACAAAGTTTTGTTTGTCTTCAAATGTTTGCACCATCAATATGCTTTATTTGTATCAGTTTTCAGTTCTATTTACTTCTCCTTACATACGTCTAGAAAGTAAACATTTCTGATGCTTAGGGAGACACCCAGATGCCTTCTGAAGGGCTTAAGCTTTCTGCACTACCACCTATAGCATATGTGCTGGTAGTTATTATGTCATTAATCATAAACACCTTTAAATTGCATCTTTATAGTTTCTATTTCTCTTTGTTACCTGGTAAATGTAAGTCCTAGTTTTAGAAATGATATTAATGAATTACAGGTCATGAATGCATTTCAAATTCTTTACTTATGAGTGATAAATAACTTTCCAGAAAGGTTCAATTAATTTACACGAACTGGATACTCTAGCAGCTTATGAGTCTCACTATATTGATATAACTTTGCTTTTATCAAATATTAGTTTTCATACATGTAAAATTGGGATAAAATATTCTTTTCTACAAAATTACTGTGAAAGCAAAAGAAAATGCATACAAAGTAGTTAACCCAAGGCGATATTCACATTAAGAATTCAACAAATAGATTACTTTCAATATGCTGTTAGAATCTACACATTTATCAGGAGACAGAATTGAGTTGAATGTGCAAGTCATTAATT
This sequence comes from Tragulus kanchil, assembly GCA_022376925.1. Taxonomy (NCBI): domain Eukaryota; kingdom Metazoa; phylum Chordata; class Mammalia; order Artiodactyla; family Tragulidae; genus Tragulus; species Tragulus kanchil. The sequence goes on along the minus strand of JAIOJX010000003.1, from coordinate 114,890,025 downwards.
ATTGTCTTATCCTAAAAAGTGAACAGCCCTATTATATGAACTATTCTTTGAGTTGTTTATCCTCAATAAGTTTGAAAATACAGTATCTGTCAAGATCCAAGTTAAATATTTTATATAAAATATTATTCATTTATCACACAAAGGTACAATGTCAGTATTGTTATACTCATTTAAGTGATGAGAAACCTAGGCTTAACATGGTTAAGAAATATTCTCAGCATTTTCAAAATAAATAATTAGCAGAACCAGAATTTACATTATAAAACATTTGACTCTATAACCTATACTCTTTCAACAATTATCACATTTCTTTTTGAAAGCGAGGAAAAGAAAACAAAACTCACAGATTTAAACTGTAATACTAAAGAGCTAATTCATCACCTCTTTCCTGGCAAACAAAACTCTCATCCAGCAGAATGGGAATGGAAGTTAGGTTCTCATACAGTTTTTGAAGCAGGTCAAACAAAGTTTTGTTTGTCTTCAAATGTTTGCACCATCAATATGCTTTATTTGTATCAGTTTTCAGTTCTATTTACTTCTCCTTACATACGTCTAGAAAGTAAACATTTCTGATGCTTAACGAAGGAGACACCCAGATGCCTTCTGAAGGGCTTAAGCTTTCCTGCACCTTCACTCTGGTTCTCCTCCATCTGTGGCTTAACGCTTTTCCCCAGCAAACAAACTCCACTAATTGGATGCTCCTAACATTACGATTAATGGTTTCTTTTCACTCAATTTTGGTAAAGTATTCTGTCTCTGAACGCAACAAAGAAGAACCTCAATCAACTAAAACCCAGTGGAACAAAAGAAAAAGAGTTCAAGATCAAAGTCAAGGTCAAAGCCAGGTCAATATTGTAAGCATGGATCACAGCAAGAGATAAAGAGTGATGATGCTAGCGAGTTAAAGGACAAGTGACGGTAAACTTCTAGGCTGCTTAAAAAAGAGGGAAACATGAAACTCAGAAGATGTTTAATTATTAATAAGAGAAGGAATAACATTTTATCAAGAAATGTTTCCTCTGTTCTGAAATCTAAAGTAAACTGAGCGCATAGATTTTTGACCACCGTCAACAACATGACCACTTCTCTCATTAGGATGAAAAAACCTAAGCACCCATGGTCAATTTTGAACATACTTTTAGCAGCCTTTGATAAAAGCCAAGGACGCAATATCAGCTCATAACGCAACAGAGGCTACTGCACATGGATGAAAAGTAACAGCCTCTAGGGTTCAGTAAGAGGAATAAATCCTCGAGAATCTAAGAATCTGAAAATAATTATCAGAATATCCACTTTATAACTGTCTTATAAATACCATCAGAGCACTGGTCCATTTTTCAGTTGGGTTGCTTGTTTGTTTGTTTTTTAATATATTGAGCTGCATGTGTATTTTGGAGATTAATCCTTTGTCAGTTGCTTCATTTCCAAATATTTTCTCCCATTCTAAGGGATGTCTTTTCATCTTTTTTATGGTTTCCTCTGCTGTGCAAAAGCTTTTAAGTTTAATTAGGTCTCATTCTCTTATTTTTATTTTCATTACTCTAGGAGGTGGGTCAAAAAAAGATCTTGCTGCAGTTTATGTCCAAGAATGTTCTGCCTATGTTTTCTTCTAAGAGATTTATAGTATTTGGCCTTACACTTAGGACTTTAATCTGTTTTGAGTTTATTTTTGTGTATGGTGTTAGAGGGTTTTCTACTATCCTTCTTTTACATATAGCTGTCCAGTCTTCCAAGAACCACTTGTTGAAGAGACTCTTCTCCACTAAAGACATTTCTCCAAAAAAGACATGCAGATGGCCAACAAACACATGAAAAGATGAAAAACATCTCTACGCATTAGAGAAACACAAAGCAAAACTGCAATGAAGTATTACCTCACAACCATTAAGAGCAGCCATCATTAAAAAATCTACAAACAATAAACGCTAGAGAAAAGTGTGGAGAAACAGGACCCTCTTACACTGCTGGTGGGAATGTAAATTGGTACAGCCACTATGGAGAACAGTATGGAGGCTCTTATAAAACTAAAAACAGCTACTATATGACCCAGCAAATCCACTCCTGGGCATATTACTGGAGGAAACCATAATTTAAAGATACAGGCACTCCAGTGTTCATTGCATCACCATTTACAACAATCATGACATCAAGAAAGAATGGATGAAGATCTGGTACATATGTCTACACATAGACAGATAGATAGATGCAGTGGAATATTAGTCAGTCATGAAAACAAATTAAACTATTCCATTTCCAAGGACTTGGATGGACCTAGAGACCATTATACAGAGTGAAGTTAAGTCAGAAAGAGAAAAAGAAATATTGTATAATATTGCTTATATGTGCAATCTAGAAAAAATAATACAGATGAACTTATTGGTAAAGCAGAAAGAGAGAGACAGAGGAAAAAAAATGTATGGCTATCAAAGGGAGATCGGGACTGATGTATACAGACAGCTGATGAGAACCTACTGTAAGCACAGGGAACCCTCTAACCAATGCTCTGTGATGACCTAAGTTGGAAGGAAATCCAAAAAGGAGGAGATACAGGTATATGTACAGCTGATTGACTTTGCTGTACAGCAGAAACTAACACAACATTGCAAAGCAACTATATCCCACTAAAAATTACTTTAAGAGTTGCAATAAAATCCCATCTGTCTCACCTGGAATTGGACAGAAGTTGTATCATACACAAATCAAACTTTGGCTGTTCTGTTCTGTTAACTGAAAGGGTCTCACTGAAAGGAGAACTGAAGTGGCAGAACTGATGCTTTCCAAAAAAGCTTCCAAGATGGTTCTGACTTACTTTACCCAAATAAAGGGTCTATAAAGTTTTATTCAGAGATGAACAAATAGCTGAAGGGAGAACCAAGAGAAAGGTGTTACTTAAAATACCTGGGAAAAAGAAAAAAGTGAAACCACAAACTTATAAACTATAAAGGCCCAGACCATACTACTGTGGCATAGACCATTCTAAGGACATAACTCATTGTCTATCTCTAGCATCAAAAATGACACTTAAAAACACCACTCAGGGCCTTCCCTGGTGGTCCAGTGAGTAAGGACACCACCTTGCAGTGCAAGGGGCACCGGTTTGATCCCTGGCCTGGGGAGATCCCGTGTGCCGTAGAGCGGCTGGACCGATGTGTCCAACTATTGAGCCGGTGCTCTGGAGTGAATGCGCCCAGAGCCGGTGCTCTGCAACAAGAGAAGCCACTGCAATGGGAGGTCCACACAGGCTATAGGACAAAGATAAATAAATAAAAGACTAATAGAAGTGACCAGAAAAAAAAAAAAAAAAGAAAAACCATTCAGCCATAAAAAAAAAAATGGCATAATGCCATTTACAGCAACATAGATGGACCTAAAGATTAAATACAAAGTGAAGTAAGTCAGACAAATTCTATATGAGATCATGGTGTATGTAGAATCTAAAATATGACACAAAGTAACTTATTTATGAAACAGAAATAGACATAGAAATCAAATATCATTACCAAAGGGGAAGGGAGGTGGTGACAAATAAATTAGGAGTTCAGGATTAGCAGATACAAACTACTGAATAAACAGATAAACCTCAAGGTTCTACTGTATAGCACAGGGAACTATATTTAGTATCTTGTAATAAACCACAATGGAAAATAATGTGAAATATATTTATTTATTTAGTGAGCAGGCTTTCTTGAAGTTCCAATACTTTGGCCGCCTGATGTGAAGAGCCGACACATTTGAAAAGACCCTGATGTTAGGAAAGACTGAAGGCAGGAGAAGAGGACAACAGGATGAGATGGCTGGATGGCATCACGGACTCAATGGACATGAATCTGAGCCAAGTCCAGGGATAGTGAAGGACAGGGAAGCCTGATGTGTGCAGTCCATGGGGTCGCAAAGAGTCAGACATGACTTAGTAAAAACCCTATGAGAATCCCATTCAATAAGTAACCCATGGAGAGACACCGGCACAATACCTGGAGTCAGTCAGACAACTGGTCAGTTTTATTCAGAGATGAACAAATATAAAACCAGGTGTTACTTAAAATACCTGGGAAAAGAAAAAGTGAAACCACAAACTTATAAACTATAAAGGCCCAGACCATACTACTGTGGCATAGACCATTCTAAGGACATAACTCATTGTCTATCTCTAGCATCAAAAATGACACTTAAAAACACCACTCAGGGCCTTCCCTGGTGGTCCAGTGGGTAAGGACACCACCTTGCAGTGCAAGGGGCACCGGTTTGATCCCTGGCCTGGGGAGATCCCGCGTGCCGTAGAGCGGCTGGACCGATGTGTCCAACTATTGAGCCGGTGCTCTGGAGTGAATGCGCCCAGAGCCGGTGCTCTGCAACAAGAGAAGCCACTGCAATGGGAGGTCCACACAGGCTATAGGACAAAGATAAATAAATAAAAGACTAATAGAAGTGACCAGAAAAAAAAAAAAAAAGAAAAACCATTCAGCCATAAAAAAAAAAATGGCATAATGCCATTTACAGCAACATAGATGGACCTAAAGATTAAATACGAAGTGAAGTAAGTCAGACAAATTCTATATGAGATCATGGTGTATGTAGAATCTAAAATATGACACAAAGTAACTTATTTATGAAACAGAAATAGACATAGAAATCAAATATCATTACCAAAGGGGAAGGGAGGTGGTGACAAATAAATTAGGAGTTCAGGATTAGCAGATACAAACTACTGAATAAACAGATAAACCTCAAGGTTCTACTGTATAGCACAGGGAACTATATTTAGTATCTTGTAATAAACCACAATGGAAAATAATGTGAAATATATTTATTTATTTAGTGAGCAGGCTTTCTTGAAGTTCCAATACTTTGGCCGCCTGATGTGAAGAGCCGACACATTTGAAAAGACCCTGATGTTAGGAAAGACTGAAGGCAGGAGAAGAGGACAACAGGATGAGATGGCTGGATGGCATCACGGACTCAATGGACATGAATCTGAGCCAATTCCAGGGGATAGTGAAGGACAGGGAAGCCTGATGTGTGCAGTCCATGGGGTCGCAAAGAGTCAGACATGACTTAGTAACTAAACAACAACAAAAAACTATGAGAATCCCATTCAATAAGTAACCCATGGGGAGAGACACCGGCACAATACCTGGAGTCAGTCAGACAACTGGTCTCAGTGTGGGAAGAAAACCCTGGTCTTTTGGTACAGAACCATTTACTGGAAGGCAATCTGCATGTCCTAAAGTTAGATGCTGCTGCTTCTTAGTCGCTTCAGTCATGTCTGACTGTGTGATCCTATGGACTAAAGCCCGTCAGGCTCTGCTGTCCACAGAATTCTCCAGGTAAGATTTCTGGAGTGGGCTGCCATGCCCTCTGGCAGAGGGATCTTTCCAACCCACGGATGGAGCCTGTATCTCCTGCATTGCAGGCAGATTCCTCACCAATCAGGGAAGCCCCATACATATATATTTGAGACCCCATGGACTGTAGCTCCACAGGCTTCTCCATCCATGGAATTTTTCCAGGTGAGAATACTGGAGTGGGTTGCCATTTCCTTCTCCCAAAGTTAGATAGCACAAAACAAAGTCCTCACTGGAGACAGTGCTACTGCAGGGCCCAGACAGAAAAGACACATTCTATATTTTATATAAGTGTATGACCAGAAGTCTTTAATTAGAAAAAAAATGGCATGGGACTCCCCTGGTGGTTCAGGGCTTAAGAATCCACCTGCCAATGCAGGGGACACAGGTTCGATCCCTGGTCCAGGAACTAAGATCCCACATGCTGCAAGGCAACTAAGCCCACCTAGCGGCCATGCTCCTCAACAAGAAAAGTATTCGCGATGAAAAGATGGAACACTGCAACTAGAAAGGAGGCCCGCTCACCACAGCTAGAGAAAGCTTGCTTGCAGCAACAAAGACCTAGCTGAGCCCCGCCCCCCAAAAAATGTCCAAGATGGGAGAGGTTGGCATGTGATGGACAGATGTAGCCCATTACAGGAATCCCGTGGGTGTGGTAAAATGGAGTGGACTTTGCTAGTCCCTATGCCAAGTGGCAGGAAGTGGCTATCTGTCATCTGTCTCTCACTGAGAGATGAATCTGAGGTCTCTGAGCAGTTGCTTTCCCAGCACTGTGATCTATTAATGGCTTGGTACTCTGGAATCCAACCTGAAGGCCTATTGGAGGTACTCTCTTTTCTTACATCGATAAGGGTGTAAAGGCACTTCCCAGCATCCCTTCTTCCCACCACAGACAGAAACTATTATATATTAGATACATAGGATAAGACTGAACCAAGCTCCACTCTCTTCTGGTGATCCAAGTAGCTTAAGGTTGGTGAGAGAAAAATGTAGACACAAATGGTGATTAGCTACATGCAGCCCCATTTCTCTTCTTTTTTAGGCTGGACCTCTAAAGAAAAGTGATATTCTTCTGATTTGTGGTAGCGACACTTAAAAAAAAAAGATTAATACAGCTTTTATTAAAATCTAACTATCAATATTAAATCAGTAAAATTCAGGCTGTTTTCCCTTTTCATAAGAAACACAGAGATACAAACCTTGAATTTTCTTCTCACTTCTGCTATTTTCTGTTCTAATTCCTCTGTTTTAAATCTGGTTAGGTGGAAAACAGCACCCATATTATAAGCTTCTTCGTATAGGTTTCTAAGAAATTCTTCATTTTTTGACCTTATTTTCAACAAAGATTGGATTTCAGCCTCAAGATCTGATTTTTTCTTTATACTGCAAAAAATAAAGCATAAATATTGATATGATCATTCCAAAAGAGTATATATTGAGGCAAATATATTTCATAATGATAAAAAGGGAACAAAATCTAGGAAAACAGAAGAATCGGAAAAACTGAAGACCTGTACAAAAAAATTAGAGATACCAAGGGAACATTTCATGCAAAGACAGAGACAATAAAAGACAGAAATGGTATGGACTAACAGAAGCAGAAGATATTAAAAAGAGGTGGAAAGAATGTGCAGAAGACCTATACAAAAAAGAAAAGACCTTAATAAGCTGAATGACCATGATGGTGTGATCACTCACCTAGAGCCAGACATTTTAGAGTACAAAGTCAAGTGGGAGGGCTTCCCTGGTGGTCCAGTGGGTAAGGACACCACCTTGCAGTGCAAAGTCAAGTGGGTCCTAAGAAGCAGTACTACACACAAAGCTAGTGGAGGTGATGGAATTCCAGCTGGCTATTTCAAATATTAAAAGATGATGTTGTTAAAGTGCTGTACTCAATATGCCAGCAACTTTGGAAAACTCAGCAGTGGCCTCAAGACTGGAAAAGGTCAGTTTTCTTTCCAATCCCAAAGAAGGGAAATGTCATCCAAGAACTACTGCACCACTGCACTCATTTTATACACTAACAAAGCAAAGATGAAAATCCTGTAGCTAGGCTTTAAGAGTATATGAACTGAGCACTTCCAGATGTACAAGTTGGATTTAGAAACGGCAGAGTAACCAGAGATCAAATTATCAACATCCTTTGGATCACAGAAAGAGCAAGGAAATTCCAGAAAAACATCTACTTCTGTTTCGCTGACTACACTAAAGTCTTTGACTGTGTGGATCACAACAAACTGTGGAAAATTCTGAAAGAAACAGAAATACCAGACCATCTTACCTGCCTCCTGGGAAACCTGTATTCAGGACAAGAAGCAACAGCTAAAACTGGACATGGAACAATGGACTTCTTGTAATTGGGAAATGAGTACGCTAAAGCTGTATACTGTCACCCTCCTTATTTAAATGATATGCAGAGTACATCATGCAAAATGCCAGTCTGGATGAAGCACAAGCTGGAATCAAGATTGCCAGGAGAAATATCAATAACCTCAGGTATGCAGGTAACACCACCCTTATGGAAGAAAATGAAGAGGGACTAAAGAGCCTCTTGATGAAGATGAAAGAGGAGAGTGAAAAAGTTGGCCTAAAATTCAACATTCAAAAAATGAAGATCATGGCATCTGGTCCCATCATGTCATGGTAAATAGATGGGCAAACAGTGGAAACACTGACAGACTATTTTCTTGGGCTCCAAAATCACGGAAGACTCTGACTGTAGCCATAAAATTAGAAGATGCTTGCTCCTTGGAAGAAAAGCTTTGACAAACCTAGACATCGTATTAAAAAGCAGAGACATCATTTTGCTGACAAAAGTCTCTATAGTCAAAGCTATGGTTCTCCCAGTAGTCCTGTATGGATATGAGAGTTGGACCATAAAGAAGGTTGAGCACCAAAACACTGATGCCTTTGAACTGTGGTGATGGAGAAGACTCTTGTGAGTCCCTTGGGCTGCAAGGAGATCACACCAGTCAATTCAAGGGAAATCAACCCTGAATATTCATTGGAAGGACTTAAGCTAAAGCTGAAGCGCCAATACTTTGGCCACCTGATGTGAAGAGGTAACTCACTGGAAAAGACCCTGATGTTGGGGAATATAAAAGGCAAAACCAGAAGGGAATGACAGAAGACGAGATGGTTGGATGGCGTCACTGACTCAATAGATGTGAGCATGACCAAGCTCCAGAAAATGGTGAAGGACAGGGATGCCTGGAGTGCTGCAGTCCATGAGGTCACAAAGAGTTGAACATGACTGAGCCACTGAACTGAAAAGAGCTGAAAAATGTAAAGTAATCAGATACTTAAGCAAAACTGAAGAGAAAAATACATCCCAAAAATCCATTTCTTTTTCTGCTTCTCCTCATGGCTACTTCTAATTGTTAGGCTGTGCTCAATCTCAGGAGAATAAGCACATTAATAAGAAAGGTATGGGGAATGAACCAAGATGATCAAATTTCAGAGCATTTGTTTCCTTCTTTAGCAACCTTTACTTTCTAACCCTATATAATAGTGCTACTAAGAATAATAAAATATAAAAACTCAGTTCATGAAAATGAGAACAAAAACTCAACAAAAGAAAACTAATAACTGCAAAAAAAAAAAAAAAGAAAGAAAGAAACTCTCAATAAGAAAACCAATAGCTAGGGGAAAAGAGTTAGAGGGAAAAAAGTAAGGCATTAATATCACTAAGATTCTCAAAAACAAACAGAAATACTAGGTTCTATGGCAGACTAGTTGTTTCTGGTCCACATTGGCATTACCTTTGTTCAAAGTATATATTATTGAGGCATATAAGAAAATGGAGAAAATACATAGCTATACTCAAAAATGAGGCAACCATGTCTGCGGAATAGAAATGGAACTAGAAAGCAAAGCAGAAGTTAGGACTTTAAGGACAGTCACTACAAAAGAAAAAAAGGAATTTTGTGAAGTCAATGATATGTGGTAATTATTTCACAAAGTATATATATGTCAAATCATCACACTGAACGCTTTTAATATAGATAGTTTTGTCAACACTACCTCAATAAAGCTGAAAATTTTTTAAATAAAATCACAGATAGAAGGTGTATGCAACAAAACGCTACCTGAAAAATTTCCAGTACTGAAAATCATCATGGGTCATTAAATTGAAAAGGCTTCACTGACCAATAGATGTGTGAAGAGCTCCAAAGAAAATGGCAAAACCAGAAGGGAATGACAGAAGACGAGATGGTTGGATGGCGTCACTGACTCAATAGATGTGAGCATGACCAAGCTCCAGAAAATGGTGAAGGACAGGGATGCCTGGAGTGCTGCAGTCCATGAGGTCACAAAGAGTTGAACATGACTGAGCCACTGAACTGAAAAGAGCTGAAAAATGTAAAGTAATCAGATACTTAAGCAAAACTGAAGAGAAAAATACATCCCAAAAATCCATTTCTTTTTCTGCTTCTCCTCATGGCTACTTCTAATTGTTAGGCTGTGCTCAATCTCAGGAGAATAAGCACATTAATAAGAAAGGTATGGGGAATGAACCAAGATGATCAAATTTCAGAGCATTTGTTTCCTTCTTTAGCAACCTTTACTTTCTAACCCTATATAATAGTGCTACTAAGAATAATAAAATATAAAAACTCAGTTCATGAAAATGAGAACAAAAACTCAACAAAAGAAAACTAATAACTGCAAAAAAAAAAAAAAAAGAAAGAAAGAAACTCTCAATAAGAAAACCAATAGCTAGGGGAAAAGAGTTAGAGGGAAAAAAGTAAGGCATTAATATCACTAAGATTCTCAAAAACAAACAGAAATACTAGGTTCTATGGCAGACTAGTTGTTTCTGGTCCACATTGGCATTACCTTTGTTCAAAGTATATATTATTGAGGCATATAAGAAAATGGAGAAAATACATAGCTATACTCAAAAATGAGGCAACCATGTCTGCGGAATAGAAATGGAACTAGAAAGCAAAGCAGAAGTTAGGACTTTAAGGACAGTCACTACAAAAGAAAAAAAGGAATTTTGTGAAGTCAATGATATGTGGTAATTATTTCACAAAGTATATATATGTCAAATCATCACACTGAACGCTTTTAATATAGATAGTTTTGTCAACACTACCTCAATAAAGCTGAAAATTTTTTAAATAAAATCACAGATAGAAGGTGTATGCAACAAAACGCTACCTGAAAAATTTCCAGTACTGAAAATCATCATGGGTCATTAAATTGAAAAGTCTCACTCTGGACTAAAGTGGATATATGATACACACAGACCCACACACCCCCAGAGACATGGAACTGTGAAATTTCAGAACTCTGAAAGACATAAGAAAAAAGTCTATAGTTCCCAGAGAGAAAAAACAGACTACCTATGAAGAAATGCTATCCAAATGCCATCAGATGTCTTATCAAGTAAAACTAAAGGCGATATAGGTAAGATCAGAGACTTAATGTAAAACATGATCACTATAGTTAATAAAGGGCTTCCCTGGTGGCTAAGATGGTAAAGAATCTGCAATGCAGAAGATCCAGGTTCTATTCGTGGGCTGGGAATATTTCCTGGAGAAGGGAAAGCAACCCACTCCAATATTCTTGCCTAGAGAATCCCATGGACAGAGGAACCTGGTGGACTACAGTCCATGGAGTTGCAAAGAGTTGGATACGACTGAGCAATTAATACTTTCAATCTCACTGTAGTTAGTAATAGTAAAAATAATACTGTATTAAATAAATACAGTAAATTTGCTAAGACCATATATTTCAGTTGCTCTCATCACACCCATACACACAAAAGGTACCTGCATGAGATGATATGTTAATTAGCTTTACTGGGACAATCATTTCACTGTGTATATTCAAATCACCACGATGTACACCTCACTTGTGTACAATAGTTTAAAGATCAAATAAAAGAAAAAATGAAAAATACCTTCAAATTAATGAGAAGAAATGATTTCAAACCTCAAATATGATACTTTGAGGAAATCCTTGTTTGAATGGTTTGAATAGAAAATGATGTGTGAGTTCATGGAAACAGGAGTGTCTATTTTAATAAGACTTGTTACAAAGAATAGAAGGGCAGACGTGGATACAGTCCTCTGTTTTATCTTGTGTTTGCTTCTTTTCTAAGCTGAGCAATATTATGCCATGTTAATAAGGTATTAAAATAGAGAGAAATAACAATGATTCACAGAAAAAAGGAAAAAATTGTATGTGCAAAGCCTCTGAGTGTATAAGAGAGTATCGCATCCACGTGGCAAGTGCAAGGGTAGAGATCCCTCCTACATAGAAGTGTCTTCCATTACTATTATATAAGAATGTGTGAAGACAGATGTAAATAGGTTGGTAAAGAAAAGGTAATTCTCATTTAATTGCATGCATGTTATCTATGGATTATATGGAAAGATTGTTAGCTGAAAATAAGAGTGATGTGGGTACTAGGCTTGAAGAAAGTGAGAAGATGTGAAAAACTGAACTGTCTGGAAATTTCTTGGTGTGCTCAGTGTCACTTGAGATTTACACCCATAAAATTTAAGTTCTACTCAGGGGTAAATGTATCCCAATGCTAATCAAGCTTAAATACGAGGGCCTCTAACTGACTCCAGCTCTTACACAGTCTTTTGAGTGTCCCTAACAGTGTTTTCACATTGTCAGACATTTTTGTAAAATCTGCAAAAATGAAGTATTTTAACAATTTACTAAGACCATTTCCTTTTTCTAACACGATGTATCTTCTGTCAAATGACATTAAAATGCCTGTGATATTCTTTATTATAACCTTATGCTCCTTTTTTCATAAAGAGAGCTCAGTTTCCATAACCTTTAGGATCCACCAAACCAGGATCCACCCTGTGTTTTCTTTAGCTTAGTCAGCTGTTAGAATCCTGGCTTAGCTCAAATATAGGAACTTTTAATTCACAGAAACAAGATTTTGAAGGTTATTTAAATAAATGCTTATTTTGATTATAGGTAGGTTGTGTAAGAAAAGAAGAAAAGAAGGGGCATATACAAACATACCAGGGATAAGTGACTGATCATCATAAAAATGAAGTCATTCAGTCATATCTGACTCTCTGACGAGTCATGGAATTCTCCAGGCAAGAATACTGGAGTGGGCAGCCTTTCCTTTCCCCATGGGATCTTCCCAGCTCAGGGACTGAACCCAGGTCTCCTACACTGCAGGTGGGTTCTTTACTATCTGAGCCACCAGAGAAGCCCAAGAAGTCTGGAGTGGGTAGCCTACCTTTTCTCCATAGGACGTTTCTGAGCAGGAATCGAACCAGTGTCTCCTGCACTATAGGTGGATTCTTTACCAGCTGAGCAAATGGTCAAATAATTTTTGGAGTGGCAGCAGCAGGAGAGTACATAAGCTAGAGAGAGAGGTGCTGGTTGTCAGGGAGTGGATTCTTAAACTCAGCAGGGGACTCCAGTGGTTGAAAGCGCAAGATGGTGGGTGTGAGTGTAGAAGACAAGATTATTAGGAATGTGGGGTTTAAGAACTGAGAATGTAAGTTCTTGCCCATACTGAATACAGACCAAACTCAGGTTCTGATTGCTTCTGAAGAATGAGAGAATAGAAACAGGAAGGGTGATGTATCTGCAAGATTTTAATTCCTTTTGGAAAAGTCTAAAATAGGCTTTCTGAGTAGTTAATTCTGAATGGTGCATATATATCATTTTCACTTTTTTTTTTTTTAAAAAAGATTTATTTATTTATTTATTTTGGTGGGCGTGGGGTGGGGAGGGAGAGGAGCAGGTAGGTCACATCTATTGGTCTTTCATTTATCCATTTTTATCCATCTTTTTTCTTTGGCCCGTGTGGGCCTCCCATCGCGGTGGCCCCTGTTGTCACTGAGCACTGGCTCTGGGCGCATGCGCGCCAGAGCTCCGGCTCGGTGATTGGACACATCGGTCCAGCCACTCCGCGGCACGTGGGATCTTCCCAGGCCAGGGCTCAAACTGGCGCCCTTTGCACTGCAAGGCGGTGTCCTTACCCACTGGACCACCAGGGAAGCCCTCATTTTCACTTTTAACATTTGAAAACTTGAACAAAATAAAAGCAAAATAGTTTAAGAATTTTCATTCAAAAGGTTGCTGTTAAATGCTGAAAAAAAAACCATATTCTATATCTATACACCTATGAAGTGACTCAGATAAGTATGCTGGTAAGATATACCTAAATGAGTACGAAAAATAGTACCCTGTGGGGTCATTCTGAGTATTTCAGGCTATTTAACAACTTCAATAATATTCTAATTGTTCTCTCTGCAAATAAATCATGATCCTGTTAACTCCTGATAAGTACATTTTATAAAAGTAAATCAGTCTGTCTTTATATAGCTTTTTTGCTCATTTCCCTTGATTATCAACCCCTTCTTTGGATCACTGCAGTGATGATAGAACTGTCTTGCTTGAGGTACAGAAAAGCTTTGGAAGTAGATATTTAGAATATTTTACAGAGCTTAAAGGTAAGAAAATGGCTATATAGAAATATATTCCAGACAGTTAACTTCAGCAAACTAAATCCAAACTAGTCAACTTCAGGTCATCTTAGGCTAGTTCACTTTCCTTGACTTAGGCTGCTGAAGCCTGCCTATATTGTGAATAAGCAATCAAGTTAAATTCTTTGTTCACATCAAAGTCCCAAACCTAAAGGGTCTGTTGTTAATGGATGCTCGCTAATTTGAAAGCCAAATTTAATAAATCATGCACTGCTGTGGCAAGGTAAGTAATCCTATGTCATGACTATAATCAAAAGGTCTTGCAAATATTTGTTACTCACAGAGTAGTGAACAAAGTTTGTTAAATATGGCATCTCTCTTTTAATGTTTCCATTTTTAAAATGGACTATATATGTACTACAGATCATATGCTGAATTCATTATTTGATTAATTTATTCAAATAGCATAACATTTGGGAATATCATTCAAAGATGAGAAGGTAGAGATAACGGTCCAAACTGAGGGAAGGTGTCATTATTTGATTAATTTATTCAAATAAAGCCACTCCGCGGCACGTGGTATTTTCCTAGGCCAGGGGTCAAACTGGCGCCCTTTGCACTGCAAGGCGGTGTCCTTACCCACTGGACCACCAGGAAGCCCTCATTTTCACTTTTAACATTTGAAAACTTGAACAAAATAAAAGCAAAATAGTTTAAGAATTTTCATTCAAAAGGTTGCTGTTAAATGCTGAAAAAAAAACCATATTCTATATCTATACACCTATGAAGTGACTCAGATAAGTATGCTGGTAAGATATACCTAAATGAGTACGAAAAATAGTACCCTGTGGGGTCATTCTGAGTATTTCAGGCTATTTAACAACTTCAATAATATTCTAATTGTTCTCTCTGCAAATAAATCATGATCCTGTTAACTCCTGATAAGTACATTTTATAAAAGTAAATCAGTCTGTCTTTATATAGCTTTTTTGCTCATTTCCCTTGATTATCAACCCCTTCTTTGGATCACTGCAGTGATGATAGAACTGTCTTGCTTGAGGTACAGAAAAGCTTTGGAGGTAGATATTTAGAATATTTTACAGAGCTTAAAGGTAAGAAAATGGCTATATAGAAATATATTCCAGACAGTTAACTTCAGCAAACTAAATCCAAACTAGTCAACTTCAGGTCATCTTAGGCTAGTTCACTTTCCTTGACTTAGGCTGCTGAAGCCTGCCTATATTGTGAATAAGCAATCAAGTTAAATTCTTTGTTCACATCAAAGTCCCAAACCTAAAGGGTCTGTTGTTAATGGATGCTCGCTAATTTGAAAGCCAAATTTAATAAACCATGCACTGCTGTGGCAAGGTAAGTAATCCTATGTCATGACTATAATCAAAAGGTCTTGCAAATATTTGTTACTCACAGAGTAGTGAACAAAGTTTGTTAAATATGGCATCTCTCTTTTAATGTTTCCATTTTTAAAATGGACTATATATGTACTACAGATCATATGCTGAATTCATTATTTGATTAATTTATTCAAATAGCATAACATTTGGGAATATCATTCAAAGATGAGAAGGTAGAGATAACGGTCCAAACTGAGGGAAGTTTCATGGAGGTGCTCACTAGATGTATGAGTGTTGGTGATTTAAGCTTTGTTATTTTTTAATCATTACTTTTGAACTTCAGGAAATAAAAAGCTGGGACTAAGAGGAAGTAGACTTAGGTAAATGGGCCAGTAAAAAAGAAAAAAAATAAATTAAAAAGTGTAAAAACAACAGAGCTCTTTTGAGAAAAGTAGTCGCTGTAGCCAATTGCAGAGACAGGGAACTAAATAAAGCGATAAAACTTTGACTTTTTTTTTTTTTTAAGCAGTTAATCAAGTTGTCCAAGGTCTGCTGTAACAAGTGAAATATAGGAACCAAGACTTTCCTGGAAAGGAGGAAAGGCAGTGATATGAAGCACAGAGAACAAATTTTGGAGTCAGATATAACTACACTCAAATTCTCTTCTCTTTATGGTTTTGCACACAATTTCCTTACCTAAAATTTGCTTAATAATACCTACAGATATTGTATAGATTGGGGCTTCCCTGGTGGTCCAATGGATAAGGACATCACCTTGCAGTGCAAGGGCGCCGGTTCAATCCCTGGCCTGGGAAGATCCCACGTGCCACAGAGTGGCTGGACCTATGTGTCCAGCTACCGAGCTGGAGTCTGGAGTGCATGTGCCCAGAGCCTGTGCTCTGTGATGAGAGAGGCCACTGCAATGGGAGGCCCATACAGGCCAAAGAACAAAGATGGATAAAAATGAATAAATGAAAGACCAATAGAAGTGGCCAAAAAAAAAAAAAAGAGAGAAAGAGAGAGAAAAAAAAGATATTGTATAGATTGAATTTAAACAAATTGAGGATAATATATATGCTGTGCTTGCATAGACTAACTCAAATAATTTAACAGATTTTTTTAAAAAATTAAAAAGTATATAACAGCATGGATCTTCGCTACAGTGCTCTCTGCTTTAACGAGATGAAAGGCAAAGAGGAAAAATGATACAAAATAAAAAGTTAAAAAACAAACAAATGTTCCTAGTTTATTCTCTAACAAAGGAAAAAAAGACATTTAAAACAGACTCCCCTGGAAAACCTAAGTACAATAATGGAAGACATTGAAGAAGCATTTAATATCACCTTGGTTTGTAGACAAGGGGAAATAAGTTACCATCAGAAGAATCTGGGAAGAGGTAATGTCTGAGCTACTGTTTGAATGATCAATTAACCATATTTAAAAAACCAAGGCCAAGAAAAAGAAGACGAGGAGGAGGGGGAAAAGAAGGGGGGGCAGGAGAAGGAAAAGCAGGCAAGCAGAGGAATGCAAAAGACTGAAGCTTAAAACAATGAGTTTGCATGTGTCAACACTTTAATCAACTAGAACATTAAAGTCATGGAAGAGAGTGCTGAGAGATATCTGAAACTCTTCAGGTGACAGTTCACTGTGTCTATCAGTTTTGAAGCATTATCCTATAGCTCATAGAGAGTCTCTAAAATGTATTAATGCTTCTGAAAATAAATAAAATTCATCCTTTGTAGATTTCAGGAAAGGCAGTGATATGAAGCACAGAGAACAAATTTTGGAGTCAGATATAACTACACTCAAATTCTCTTCTCTTTATGGTTTTGCACACAATTTCCTTACCTAAAATTTGCTTAATAATACCTACAGATATTGTATAGATTGGGGCTTCCCTGGTGGTCCAATGGATAAGGACATCACCTTGCAGTGCAAGGGCGCCGGTTCAATCCCTGGCCTGGGAAGATCCCACGTGCCACAGAGTGGCTGGACCTATGTGTCCAGCTACCGAGCTGGAGTCTGGAGTGCATGTGCCCAGAGCCTGTGCTCTGTGATGAGAGAGGCCACTGCAATGGGAGGCCCATACAGGCCAAAGAACAAAGATGGATAAAAATGAATAAATGAAAGACCAATAGAAGTGGCCAAAAAAAAAAAAAAAAAAAAAGAGAGAAAGAGAGAGAAAAAAAAGATATTGTATAGATTGAATTTAAACAAATTGAGGATAATATATATGCTGTGCTTGCATAGACTAACTCAAATAATTTAACAGATTTTTTTAAAAAATTAAAAAGTATATAACAGCATGGATCTTCGCTACAGTGCTCTCTGCTTTAACGAGATGAAAGGCAAAGAGGAAAAATGATACAAAATAAAAAGTTAAAAAACAAACAAATGTTCCTAGTTTATTCTCTAACAAAGGAAAAAAAGACATTTAAAACAGACTCCCCTGGAAAACCTAAGTACAATAATGGAAGACATTGAAGAAGCATTTAATATCACCTTGGTTTGTAGACAAGGGGAAATAAGTTACCATCAGAAGAATCTGGGAAGAGGTAATGTCTGAGCTACTGTTTGAATGATCAATTAACCATATTTAAAAAACCAAGGCCAAGAAAAAGAAGACGAGGAGGAGGGGGAAAAGAAGGGGGGGCAGGAGAAGGAAAAGCAGGCAAGCAGAGGAATGCAAAAGACTGAAGCTTAAAACAATGAGTTTGCATGTGTCAACACTTTAATCAACTAGAACATTAAAGTCATGGAAGAGAGTGCTGAGAGATATCTGAAACTCTTCAGGTGACAGTTCACTGTGTCTATCAGTTTTGAAGCATTATCCTATAGCTCATAGAGAGTCTCTAAAATGTATTAATGCTTCTGAAAATAAATAAAAATTCATCCTTTGTAGATTATTTGTACCAGTGATGATCTATATTCTGGATCCAAAGAGCCACCCTTGGAACAAGGTAGAAACCAGCTGGCTTATTTTAATACTTCAAATGAGAGACTTATATTTCACTGCTAATTTAAATAGATGGAAAGGAGAGCACCTATTGGAGAAACATCTAAAACACAGACTTAACAGATGCTGGTAGGATGCTGGCTGTGAGAGGCCAGAGGGCAACTGCATGGTGCCGGAACCAAGCTACCTCATGGGTACTGGTGTCAAGATGTGATGTTCGGGGAGAGGGTACATATGCAAAATGATACTCTCAGCAGAAATAAAAGATGAGGCTAGAGATTAAAGGTAAAAATATGAGACATGTTAATACACTGAGAACAAGCAAAATTTCTAGGATAACAGATCAAGGATGGAAATGGGGTGAGAAGAGAATTATGAGCTAATCTATCAGGGAAACAACACAGATAAATGAGCTGTTCTAGGATTCCTAGACAGAACAGCTTCAGAAAATCAGATGAAGAACCAAGGGAGTGGGATTTTGAACCTCAAAAAGAGACAGCATCAGAGAGGGTACAGACACAAATGCTTAGGTCACATGGTGAAAAAACAGCATACAGCAAGACTGAAAAATTATCCAGCGGAATTAGGAAGGGAAAGTTCTAAACCATAACTCATCCAACTACCATTAAAGTGATATCCTGAAAAGAGAACTCTAAACATAACATTTCTTTAGTGGACTTCTATACCCTTCAGCAGATTCTAAACCCCTTAACATGATTCACTACCTGGCATTTAGTTCCCTAGTCTGAATATGTGTCCCTGCCTGCCACATAAAAACACATGTTGTGCACATGTACATGTGCCTGTGCACACACACATAACACAAGTCAGGTAAAGCACTCGCTGTGAACTCCGGTTTCACAGAAGTCAACTCTGTGAACTCACCACATTATCCTATAGCTCATAGAGAGTCTCTAAAATGTATTAATGCTTCTGAAAATAAATAAAAATTCATCCTTTGTAGATTATTTGTACCAGTGATGATCTATATTCTGGATCCAAAGAGCCACCCTTGGAACAAGGTAGAAACCAGCTGGCTTATTTTAATACTTCAAATGAGAGACTTATATTTCACTGCTAATTTAAATAGATGGAAAGGAGAGCACCTATTGGAGAAACATCTAAAACACAGACTTAACAGATGCTGGTAGGATGCTGGCTGTGAGAGGCCAGAGGGCAACTGCATGGTGCCGGAACCAAGCTACCTCATGGGTACTGGTGTCAAGATGTGATGTTCGGGGAGAGGGTACATATGCAAAATGATACTCTCAGCAGAAATAAAAGATGAGGCTAGAGATTAAAGGTAAAAATATGAGACATGTTAATACACTGAGAACAAGCAAAATTTCTAGGATAACAGATCAAGGATGGAAATGGGGTGAGAAGAGAATTATGAGCTAATCTATCAGGGAAACAACACAGATAAATGAGCTGTTCTAGGATTCCTAGACAGAACAGCTTCAGAAAATCAGATGAAGAACCAAGGGAGTGGGATTTTGAACCTCAAAAGAGACAGCATCAGAGAGGGTACAGACACAAATGCTTAGGTCACATGGTGAAAAACAGCATACAGCAAGACTGAAAAATTATCCAGCGGAATTGGGAAAGGGGAAAGTTCTAAACCATAACTCATCCAACTACCATTAAAGTGATATCCTGAAAAGAGAACTCTAAACATAACATTTCTTTAGTGGACTTCTATACCCTTCAGCAGATTCTAAACCCCTTAACATGATTCACTACCTGGCATTTAGTTCCCTAGTCTGAATATGTGTCCCTGCCTGCCACATAAAAACACATGTTGTGCACATGTACATGTGCCTGTGCACACACACATAACACAAGTCAGGTAAAGCACTCGCTGTGAACTCCGGTTTCACAGAAGTCAACTCTGTGAACTCACCACACTAACCTGTGTCCCAACAGAGTCTCAATTTTAATGTATGTCCACTATTTGGTACAATTATTACTGGACTAATATGTTAAGCACATTTGAATTTATTTTGCAATTTAATTTGATCTAAGCTTAAAAGATCATTTAAACTGAAATAAAATTAAACTGAAGAAAAATAAGATGAAAAATCCCGAATCTAGATATAGAGAATCAGATTTCAAATGCCAGCTCTGCTAGCTACAGGAATTAGGAAAGTTATTTTGCCTCTCTGAATCCTAAGTTCTTTATTTCTTCTTTGCAAGCACGCAATAATTGTTTTCTGGAAAGCAATTTTAGAGGGGTATTAGGAATTTTAAAATACTAGAGCCAATCTACTTCTATTAATTTATTTAACATTTGTAAACAAAAATGATACTAAGAAATAGTTCTAAAAATTATATATATTTACACCAAGTCATAAAAATAAAACCTAAATATAAATGTTAGAGTAATTCTGACAGAAATCAAAGTTCACTCAAATAACACACTTTCATACAGATGTTTATATGATGTATTTGAAATCTGAATGATAACATGGCAAAAATTCAATTGTATGATGATGGGAATAAAATCAGGTAACAGTTTCATCAAGAAAAAAAAAGTCTGTAATATATTAATAATAATTATCTCCATTGACATGATTTTAGGTTTTCAATCAGTTTTTGCATATGTCACATTGTCTTTCTACACTAACTATGCAGGGGCTTCCTGGTGGTTCAGCCATAAAGAAAACAACTGAAATACAGGAGACCTGGGCTTGATTCCTCGTCAGGAAGATCCCTGGAAGAGGGCATGACAACCTCCTGCAGTATTCTTGCCTGAGAGTTCCATGGACAGAGGAGCCTGGTGGGCTACAGTCCATGGGAAAGGAGTTCCATAACTCATCCAACTACCATTAAAGTGATATCCTGAAAAGAGAACTCTAAACATAACATTTCTTTAGTGGACTTCTATACCCTTCAGCAGATTCTAAACCCCTTAACATGATTCACTACCTGGCATTTAGTTCCCTAGTCTGAATATGTGTCCCTGCCTGCCACATAAAAACACATGTTGTGCACATGTACATGTGCCTGTGCACACACACATAACACAAGTCAGGTAAAGCACTCGCTGTGAACTCCGGTTTCACAGAAGTCAACTCTGTGAACTCACCACACTAACCTGTGTCCCAACAGAGTCTCAATTTTAATGTATGTCCACTATTTGGTACAATTATTACTGGACTAATATGTTAAGCACATTTGAATTTATTTTGCAATTTAATTTGATCTAAGCTTAAAAGATCATTTAAACTGAAATAAAATTAAACTGAAGAAAAATAAGATGAAAAATCCCGAATCTAGATATAGAGAATCAGATTTCAAATGCCAGCTCTGCTAGCTACAGGAATTAGGAAAGTTATTTTGCCTCTCTGAATCCTAAGTTCTTTATTTCTTCTTTGCAAGCACGCAATAATTGTTTTCTGGAAAGCAATTTTAGAGGGGTATTAGGAATTTTAAAATACTAGAGCCAATCTACTTCTATTAATTTATTTAACATTTGTAAACAAAAATGATACTAAGAAATAGTTCTAAAAATTATATATATTTACACCAAGTCATAAAAATAAAACCTAAATATAAATGTTAGAGTAATTCTGACAGAAATCAAAGTTCACTCAAATAACACACTTTCATACAGATGTTTATATGATGTATTTGAAATCTGAATGATAACATGGCAAAAATTCAATTGTATGATGATGGGAATAAAATCAGGTAACAGTTTCATCAAGAAAAAAAAAGTCTGTAATATATTAATAATAATTATCTCCATTGACATGATTTTAGGTTTTCAATCAGTTTTTGCATATGTCACATTGTCTTTTCTACACTAACTATGCAGGGGCTTCCCTGGTGGTTCAGCCATAAAGAAAACAACTGAAATACAGGAGACCTGGGCTTGATTCCTCGTCAGGAAGATCCCCTGGAAGAGGGCATGACAACCTCCTGCAGTATTCTTGCCTGGAGAGTTCCATGGACAGAGGAGCCTGGTGGGCTACAGTCCATGGGGTCACAAAGCTGGACACGACTGAGCAACTCACATTTCACAGTCTGCACATGTGGAACATTTCTCATTAACATGTTGACTATGAGGGCTGTAATATAAAGAGGTGTCAAGAAAACTTACAGGTTTAAGTAAGAAATCTAGGTAAGAAATCTATTCTAGGAGTTTCAGGGAACACTGAAGAAGAATTAGACATATTATAAAGTATTTTTTAATATAAGAGATATGTTAAAAGGAAGTGGTATGAGGGGCTTCCCCTGGTGGTCCAGTGGGTAAGGACACCGCCTTGCAGTGCAAGCGGCGCCGGTTCGATCCCTGGCCTGGGAAGATCCCACGTGCCACAGAGCAGCTGGACCGATGTGTCCAATTACCGAGCTGGAGCTCTGGGGCGCATGCGCCCAGAGCCGGTGCTCTGCGACAACAGAGGCCACCGCGATGGGAGGCCCACACGGGCCAAAGAACAAAGACGGATGAAAACAGATAAATGAAAGACCAATAGAAGTGGCCCGCTGGCTCCCCTCCCTCCCAACCCGACCTTCGCCCAAAATAAATAAATAAATAAATAAATCTTTAAAAAAAGAGGAAATGGTATGAATAAGTGTAAAACTTCCTATATGATCATTTTTTCACAATGTTAATTTTTCTAAAGGGATTCAGAATGAATGAAGGGCAATATTTGGGACACAGAATTTAAGCCAATCATAAAGATAAACACAAACACCACCATAACATACCATACCAAAAAGAAGGAACACAAAATGAAGTGATTTATCATATTTAACATATTGGATATGCTATATAAGGATGAAAAGTATATTACCAATATTACCTGTCACTGATATAACCTAGTATAGTGTCAATATCGATACCCAGTCTTTTTTTGCCAATCAGGAAGAGTCTTCCATGGTTGGTTCAGCCATAAAGAAAACAACTGAAATACAGGAGACCTGGGCTTGATTCCTCGTCAGGAAGATCCCCTGGAAGAGGGCATGACAACCTCCTGCAGTATTCTTGCCTGGAGAGTTCCATGGACAGAGGAGCCTGGTGGGCTACAGTCCATGGGGTCACAAAGCTGGACACGACTGAGCAACTCACATTTCACAGTCTGCACATGTGGAACATTTCTCATTAACATGTTGACTATGAGGGCTGTAATATAAAGAGGTGTCAAGAAAACTTACAGGTTTAAGTAAGAAATCTAGGTAAGAAATCTATTCTAGGAGTTTCAGGGAACACTGAAGAAGAATTAGACATATTATAAAGTATTTTTTAATATAAGAGATATGTTAAAAGGAAGTGGTATGAGGGGCTTCCCCTGGTGGTCCAGTGGGTAAGGACACCGCCTTGCAGTGCAAGCGGCGCCGGTTCGATCCCTGGCCTGGGAAGATCCCACGTGCCACAGAGCAGCTGGACCGATGTGTCCAATTACCGAGCTGGAGCTCTGGGGCGCATGCGCCCAGAGCCGGTGCTCTGCGACAACAGAGGCCACCGCGATGGGAGGCCCACACGGGCCAAAGAACAAAGACGGATGAAAACAGATAAATGAAAGACCAATAGAAGTGGCCCGCTGGCTCCCCTCCCTCCCAACCCGACCTTCGCCCAAAATAAATAAATAAATAAATAAATCTTTAAAAAAAGAGGAAATGGTATGAATAAGTGTAAAACTTCCTATATGATCATTTTTTCACAATGTTAATTTTTCTAAAGGGATTCAGAATGAATGAAGGGCAATATTTGGGACACAGAATTTAAGCCAATCATAAAGATAAACACAAACACCACCATAACATACCATACCAAAAAGAAGGAACACAAAATGAAGTGATTTATCATATTTAACATATTGGATATGCTATATAAGGATGAAAAGTATATTACCAATATTACCTGTCACTGATATAACCTAGTATAGTGTCAATATCGATACCCAGTCTTTTGTTTTCTTCCACCAATTGAGAATATGCTATTGAAATATCAGAAAAATCCTTCGTAATATTATAAAGCTCAACATTCCAGGTTGATTTCTTAAAAAAAAATAGAAAAATCATTTATACAGGTTTATATATTAATGAAATTACTTTTAATTGTATGAATTAATAGCTGGAAAAAGAGAATGAAGTTCAAGTGGGAAAGAGGGAAATGTCAACTTACTGTGGCATAATAATTATTAAGTGTTTCCAAATATTCGCCTTCAAGAACTTTTTTCTTCCAAAGCAGTTGATCATAAAGTGTTTTCATATCATCTAGCTAAAGAAAAAAATACATACACACACAAAATAAACAGTGGAATTTTCCATTCTTTTTTAAAGTAAGAAATATCTTTCAAATGATACAACTATGATAACTATACATATTGATTAAAATATTATAAAATGACAATATAAGCTGTTTCCATTTAAGAAAATTGCTGAAAGATTCCAAATACAATAGAGTCAATCGAGTCCAACAGTATTCAAATGAATAATTGACCTTGAAAAAAAAATTTTTTCTTGTAAGAATTGATAAAAATTAGAAAATTAAAACTGTAATTGCTGTTTTCAACAAACTAAAAAAAGAATATAACATGCATAGGAGCAATATTCCACAAAAAATGCATTAGATAAATTCACCACCCTTCATAATTTTTAAACCAGCACAAGGGAAACATACATAAATATAATATAAGGAACCAACATGCAATATTAAAATCAATCATAAAATGCTGAACCCATGTTCACTGAACTCAAAGATGAGACCAGATCATCTTTCATCATCATTGTTATTAATCACAATGTTAATTTTTCTAAAGGGATTCAGAATGAATGAAGGGCAATATTTGGGACACAGAATTTAAGCCAATCATAAAGATAAACACAAACACCACCATAACATACCATACCAAAAAGAAGGAACACTAAATGAAGTGATTTATCATATTTAACATATTGGATATGCTATATAAGGATGAAAAGTATATTACCAATATTACCTGTCACTGATATAACCTAGTATAGTGTCAATATCGATACCCAGTCTTTTGTTTTCTTCCACCAATTGAGAATATGCTATTGAAATATCAGAAAAATCCTTCGTAATATTATAAAGCTCAACATTCCAGGTTGATTTCTTAAAAAAAAATAGAAAAATCATTTATACAGGTTTATATATTAATGAAATTACTTTTAATTGTATGAATTAATAGCTGGAAAAAGAGAATGAAGTTCAAGTGGGAAAGAGGGAAATGTCAACTTACTGTGGCATAATAATTATTAAGTGTTTCCAAATATTCGCCTTCAAGAACTTTTTTCTTCCAAAGCAGTTGATCATAAAGTGTTTTCATATCATCTAGCTAAAGAAAAAAATACATACACACACAAAATAAACAGTGGAATTTTCCATTCTTTTTTAAAGTAAGAAATATCTTTCAAATGATACAACTATGATAACTATACATATTGATTAAAATATTATAAAATGACAATATAAGCTGTTTCCATTTAAGAAAATTGCTGAAAGATTCCAAATACAATAGAGTCAATCGAGTCCAACAGTATTCAAATGAATAATTGACCTTGAAAAAAAAATTTTTTCTTGTAAGAATTGATAAAAATTAGAAAATTAAAACTGTAATTGCTGTTTTCAACAAACTAAAAAAAGAATATAACATGCATAGGAGCAATATTCCACAAAAAATGCATTAGATAAATTCACCACCCTTCATAATTTTTAAACCAGCACAAGGGAAACATACATAAATATAATATAAGGAACCAACATGCAATATTAAAATCAATCATAAAATGCTGAACCCATGTTCACTGAACTCAAAGATGAGACCAGATCATCTTTCATCATCATTGTTATTAATCACATTCTGTGAAATTTTGATAAATGCAAGTGGATAATGAAACCAAATGTTACTACTATAATACTTAATATGAATATATGTCTTCAATTTTAGATGATATGATTGAATGCCTAGAAAGATAAAACAGTTTTTTAAGACTACAATAAATGATTTTTGGGAAAATGGCATAACAAAATGAATAGTGTTTACAAAGGTGGTAATCTGTTAAAAGCATTATGAAAATATTTAAAAACTTTCATCAAAACATAAAATATTTGGAAATAATTCAACACAAAAGGGAGGACCTATATACAGCAAACAAAAAACCTTATAATACAGCAAAAAAAAAAATTCTTATTTAAAAGCTTGTTGTTGTTCAGTTGCTTAGTAGTGTTAAGAGAAAACATTTCATTGAAACATTTAATAGAATATACTACCAGTTATCCCACAAAATTAATACAGACATAATAAAAAGGAGCATTCTCTTTGGAATGACATGTAATCCAATTCATGTAGAAGAAAATGTATGTGAGATTAATCAAGAGATATGAAAAATAAGAATAATGTTAGAATCTTGCTACCAGATATCAAAACCTCTTATAATGCCACTGTATTAAAGGAGTATTTATTTTAGGCATTCCAATGAAGAAGGAAAATATAGAGCCCCAAAATAGATCTGAATACATTTTTTAAAGTGGTACTGGAATTCAGTGAGAGAGAAATCATTTCCTTTAATTAAGGAGTTGGAATAATGTAGAATCTTGTTTAAAAAAAAGAAAAAAGAGTGTTCTTTTGACTTCACATAAAAGTGACATCATACCAAAATATATTTCAGATTGATAGAAACATAAATATAAAAACAGTATAAATTATTAAACAATATGAGTCTATTTCTATAATCTTGTATGGTAGGAGAATGCTACCTTGCCAAGTAAACCAAGGTTTGTGATGAGTCTGATGGCATATTTGACAGAAGTCTGTGGCAAAAGACACCATAAAGACTGAATGCAAAATAAGCCTGAGAACAAATGTGAAGTAAAAGCCCAACTTCCTGAGATACAGTCCCCGTGAAGGACATCAGTAGATGCAGTGGATTAAGAACACCAGAAAACTCTTCTCCATAAAGGTCATGAGAAACTTAGCTCAAAAAAAAGTCAAAATTAGTTTTTCAAAACTTTGGAAATTAAGCGAAGCCCTGTAGCAAATAGGGAGAACCTATTAAGATAAACAATCTAATCTAAGAGGCAGGAGCCTGTGTGTTTTAACTGATCCTAATCCATCCCTCCAGGTCCATAATAGCCTTGCACTCAGTCATATCCAACTATTTACAACCCCATGGACTGTTGCCTGCCAGGCTCCTCTGTACATGGGATTTTCTATGCCTAGAGAATGGGCTTCTCCAGGGGATATTCCTGACCCAGGGATGGAACCCATGTCTCCTGCATTTCCTGCTTTGCAGACAGATTCTTCACCAGTGAGCCTGAGCTGATAATCTTGAATGTCATATTAAAACATTGGTGGAGAAATCCTTCAGTTGGGCAGCCATCAGAGCGAGCAGAACGGATCCGGGACACTTACAAAGCCTCATTCTCACAGAATTGTCATTATCTGACCTATCTAGTCCTTTCGTGGGTGACTCCATTTTCAAGGATATCTACATACTGACATAATAACAAGGAGCATTCTCTTTGGAATGACATGTAATCCAATTCATGTAGAAGAAAATGTATGTGAGATTAATCAAGAGATATGAAAAATAAGAATAATGTTAGAATCTTGCTACCAGATATCAAAACCTCTTATAATGCCACTGTATTAAAGGAGTATTTATTTTAGGCATTCCAATGAAGAAGGAAAATATAGAGCCCCAAAATAGATCTGAATACATTTTTTAAAGTGGTACTGGAATTCAGTGAGAGAGAAATCATTTCCTTTAATTAAGGAGTTGGAATAATGTAGAATCTTGTTTAAAAAAAAGAAAAAAGAGTGTTCTTTTGACTTCACATAAAAGTGACATCATACCAAAATATATTTCAGATTGATAGAAACATAAATATAAAAACAGTATAAATTATTAAACAATATGAGTCTATTTCTATAATCTTGTATGGTAGGAGAATGCTACCTTGCCAAGTAAACCAAGGTTTGTGATGAGTCTGATGGCATATTTGACAGAAGTCTGTGGCAAAAGACACCATAAAGACTGAATGCAAAATAAGCCTGAGAACAAATGTGAAGTAAAAGCCCAACTTCCTGAGATACAGTCCCCGTGAAGGACATCAGTAGATGCAGTGGATTAAGAACACCAGAAAACTCTTCTCCATAAAGGTCATGAGAAACTTAGCTCAAAAAAAAGTCAAAATTAGTTTTTCAAAACTTTGGAAATTAAGCGAAGCCCTGTAGCAAATAGGGAGAACCTATTAAGATAAACAATCTAATCTAAGAGGCAGGAGCCTGTGTGTTTTAACTGATCCTAATCCATCCCTCCAGGTCCATAATAGCCTTGCACTCAGTCATATCCAACTATTTACAACCCCATGGACTGTTGCCTGCCAGGCTCCTCTGTACATGGGATTTTCTATGCCTAGAGAATGGGCTTCTCCAGGGGATATTCCTGACCCAGGGATGGAACCCATGTCTCCTGCATTTCCTGCTTTGCAGACAGATTCTTCACCAGTGAGCCTGAGCTGATAATCTTGAATGTCATATTAAAACATTGGTGGAGAAATCCTTCAGTTGGGCAGCCATCAGAGCGAGCAGAACGGATCCGGGACACTTACAAAGCCTCATTCTCACAGAATTGTCATTATCTGACCTATCTAGTCCTTTCGTGGGTGACTCCATTTTCAAGGATATCTACATAATTTTGATACAGAGCTCTCCCAATGCAAAATATCTCCCAAGAAAAATTTCTCCTAAGACATGAATTTTTTATCCAGGAACATGTGAAGTTCTAACTGAAATCATGAGGAGAACAGGGTGTTTAGAAAAGCCCATAATAGAGGATAATGGTTGATCAGCCATCTACAAATCTGAGAGCAGGTATAGGTATTTGGTGGTTTAAACTAACCCAGCAAATAATTTTAACAACTGAAGTACTTCTCCTTTAACCAACATCTTAATCCCTAATCTCTTTTGTAGATTATTAACATATTAAATTAACACACATCTAGTTTTTCCAATGAGATAACTGAGTATCTAAAAGGTATAAAGTGAAGGTCATAACCAGAATATGGAGAAATCTGAATTCAATACTCTGTGATAGACTAAAGCAACATTCTAAATGAATTGCTTTAAAAATTCTCAACTTCATGAGTCATTAGAGAAATGCAAATTTGAATCCACAATAGGATAAATTCAACAAAAGCTCTATGGTTAAAGCTAAATAAAGATAATATCAGACAATGACGCTAATACAAGACTACTTTCTTGGGCTCCAAAATCACTGTGGACAGTGCAGCCATAAAATTAAAAGACGTTTACTCCCTGGAAGAAAAACCAGGACAAACCTACACAGGGTATCAAAAAACAGACCTCTTTTTGCCAACAAAAGTCCATGTAGTCAAAGCTATGGTTTTCCCAGTAGTCATGTATGGATGTGAGAGTTGGACCATAAAGAAGGCTGAGGGTCAAAGAACTGATGCTGCTGCTTTATAACTGTGGTGTTGGGGCTTCCTGGTGGTTCAGTGGGTAAGGACGCTTTCCAACTATTTACAACCCATGGACTGTTGCCTGCCAGGCTCCTCTGTACATGGGATTTTCTATGCCTAGAGAATGGGCTTCCAGGGATATTCCTGACCCAGGGATGGAACCCATGTCTCCTGCATTTCCTGCTTTGCAGACAGATTCTTCACCAGTGAGCCTGAGCTGATAATCTTGAATGTCATATTAAAACATTGGTGGAGAAATCCTTCAGTTGGGCAGCCATCAGAGCGAGCAGAACGGATCCGGGACACTTACAAAGCCTCATTCTCACAGAATTGTCATTATCTGACCTATCTAGTCCTTTCGTGGGTGACTCCATTTTCAAGGATATCTACATAATTTTGATACAGAGCTCTCCCAATGCAAAATATCTCCCAAGAAAAATTTCTCCTAAGACATGAATTTTTTATCCAGGAACATGTGAAGTTCTAACTGAAATCATGAGGAGAACAGGGTGTTTAGAAAAGCCCATAATAGAGGATAATGGTTGATCAGCCATCTACAAATCTGAGAGCAGGTATAGGTATTTGGTGGTTTAAACTAACCCAGCAAATAATTTTAACAACTGAAGTACTTCTCCTTTAACCAACATCTTAATCCCTAATCTCTTTTGTAGATTATTAACATATTAAATTAACACACATCTAGTTTTTCCAATGAGATAACTGAGTATCTAAAAGGTATAAAGTGAAGGTCATAACCAGAATATGGAGAAATCTGAATTCAATACTCTGTGATAGACTAAAGCAACATTCTAAATGAATTGCTTTAAAAATTCTCAACTTCATGAGTCATTAGAGAAATGCAAATTTGAATCCACAATAGGATAAATTCAACAAAAGCTCTATGGTTAAAGCTAAATAAAGATAATATCAGACAATGACGCTAATACAAGACTACTTTCTTGGGCTCCAAAATCACTGTGGACAGTGCAGCCATAAAATTAAAAGACGTTTACTCCCTGGAAGAAAAACCAGGACAAACCTACACAGGGTATCAAAAAACAGACCTCTTTTTGCCAACAAAAGTCCATGTAGTCAAAGCTATGGTTTTCCCAGTAGTCATGTATGGATGTGAGAGTTGGACCATAAAGAAGGCTGAGGGTCAAAGAACTGATGCTGCTGCTTTATAACTGTGGTGTTGGGGCTTCCCTGGTGGTTCAGTGGGTAAGGACGCTGCCTTGTAGTGCAAGGGTCGCCGGTTTGATCCCTGGCCTGGGAGGATCCCATGTGTTGCAGAGCGGCTGGACTTGGTCTGAAAAACTGAAAGAACTGAATTGCCATAAACTCGAGCTGCACAATATAAAGAAAATGGTTATCAGGTTTAATTTTCAAGAAGTTAAGCTTGATATACCCATTAGACATCAAAGGAGAGATTGGGTTGGCAGTTAGCTTTACAAAGCTTACACTAAAAGACTAAGCCCTTGGAATTTCAGATGTTTGGAGTTTGGGGAGATAAAGAGAAATGAGTAAAGGAAACTGAGAATAAGCTTCCAGAAAAGTAAGAAGTTAGTTCTGAAAGCTAAGAGAAGAAAAGTTTCCAAAGATAAGTGCTACATGTAAATTAACTGAAGATAAGAATAAAAAAACAATGATTAGATTTAGCAATGTGGAAAACACTGTCGACCTAAATCAGAGATATACTGGTTGAGGAGTGAGGCAAAACGGAAAATTGGTATGTGTTTAGAAAGGATGGGATCTTATGACCAAATCAGATTTATCTGAATATTTGAAGGTTCAACATTAGGAAATCCATCAATATAATTCACTATTTTTATAGATAAATATGTAGAGAAAATAAATAAATAAATATATATATACATACAATATAATACAACACAGGTATCTCTCTAAATGAAGAAAAGAGTTGACAAAATTTGACATACATTCTCAATTTTAAAAATGCTCAATAAATGGAAACTTATACTTTTTTTAACATGATAAAATACATATTGAATCTTAAAGCTGGCCTTTTATTTCAGGGAAGGAAACTAGCAACAGTCCCTTAAGTGCAGGACATCAGACAATGACGCTAATACAAGACTACTTTCTTGGGCTCCAAAATCACTGTGGACAGTGCAGCCATAAAATTAAAAGACGTTTACTCCCTGGAAGAAAAACCAGGACAAACCTACACAGGGTATCAAAAAACAGACCTCTTTTTGCCAACAAAAGTCCATGTAGTCAAAGCTATGGTTTTCCCAGTAGTCATGTATGGATGTGAGAGTTGGACCATAAAGAAGGCTGAGGGTCAAAGAACTGATGCTGCTGCTTTATAACTGTGGTGTTGGGGCTTCCCTGGTGGTTCAGTGGGTAAGGACGCTGCCTTGTAGTGCAAGGGTCGCCGGTTTGATCCCTGGCCTGGGAGGATCCCATGTGTTGCAGAGCGGCTGGACTTGGTCTGAAAAACTGAAAGAACTGAATTGCCATAAACTCGAGCTGCACAATATAAAGAAAATGGTTATCAGGTTTAATTTTCAAGAAGTTAAGCTTGATATACCCATTAGACATCAAAGGAGAGATTGGGTTGGCAGTTAGCTTTACAAAGCTTACACTAAAAGACTAAGCCCTTGGAATTTCAGATGTTTGGAGTTTGGGGAGATAAAGAGAAATGAGTAAAGGAAACTGAGAATAAGCTTCCAGAAAAGTAAGAAGTTAGTTCTGAAAGCTAAGAGAAGAAAAGTTTCCAAAGATAAGTGCTACATGTAAATTAACTGAAGATAAGAATAAAAAAACAATGATTAGATTTAGCAATGTGGAAAACACTGTCGACCTAAATCAGAGATATACTGGTTGAGGAGTGAGGCAAAACGGAAAATTGGTATGTGTTTAGAAAGGATGGGATCTTATGACCAAATCAGATTTATCTGAATATTTGAAGGTTCAACATTAGGAAATCCATCAATATAATTCACTATTTTTATAGATAAATATGTAGAGAAAATAAATAAATAAATATATATATACATACAATATAATACAACACAGGTATCTCTCTAAATGAAGAAAAGAGTTGACAAAATTTGACATACATTCTCAATTTTAAAAATGCTCAATAAATGGAAACTTATACTTTTTTTAACATGATAAAATACATATTGAATCTTAAAGCTGGCCTTTTATTTCAGGGAAGGAAACTAGCAACAGTCCCTTAAGTGCAGGACATAACAAGGAAGTCAATGATCTCCAATATCATGTAACACTGTACTTGCTGTATTTACCAATGTAAGCATGTAGGACAAAAAACTAAAAGGTATACTAAAATGAAGGAATGGCCATATCTATATGCCTGGAAAATTTCAAGATAAACAAAAACAAAACTAACATAAATTTAGATCAGTAAATTAGTAGAAGATTATATATATATATATATATATATATATATATATATAATTCATTAGACAGTAGAGCCAAGTCTAATATGAAATCTTTTTAGATAATTATTTCTCTATTTTTAACTACACTGACATGGTTGGAAGGGCAACATCCTTTAGTTTCCTTCTCGTTTAAGGGATATGTGAATCACGTCCTTCCTAAATGACTTCAATTAAAAGTAATCAAATAATATTTGTAAATTATACTCAAAAATACCAACTAAAATTTTAGCAGCGACATAAATTATAGGCTTGTTTTTCTAAAATATATGAAGGTATAACATAACAACTAGAAAATAACTGAATTTGCAAGCTGGAAGCATTGTTATCCTTTAAAGAATACTACGGGAAGCAAATGATATTGACAACAATTAATATACAGGAACTATCTCTAGAGAAGACAATGGAATACGAGAAATCCACTGGACAGTGTAGAAACATAGTACTTGCAAAATAATAATGGACTGTTTCATCTAAAAATTAATGGCCATGCACAAAGAGATACTGGTTGAGGAGTGAGGCAAAACGGAAAATTGGTATGTGTTTAGAAAGGATGGGATCTTATGACCAAATCAGATTTATCTGAATATTTGAAGGTTCAACATTAGGAAATCCATCAATATAATTCACTATTTTTATAGATAAATATGTAGAGAAAATAAATAAATAAATATATATATACATACAATATAATACAACACAGGTATCTCTCTAAATGAAGAAAAGAGTTGACAAAATTTGACATACATTCTCAATTTTAAAAATGCTCAATAAATGGAAACTTATACTTTTTTTAACATGATAAAATACATATTGAATCTTAAAGCTGGCCTTTTATTTCAGGGAAGGAAACTAGCAACAGTCCCTTAAGTGCAGGACATAACAAGGAAGTCAATGATCTCCAATATCATGTAACACTGTACTTGCTGTATTTACCAATGTAAGCATGTAGGACAAAAAACTAAAAGGTATACTAAAATGAAGGAATGGCCATATCTATATGCCTGGAAAATTTCAAGATAAACAAAAACAAAACTAACATAAATTTAGATCAGTAAATTAGTAGAAGATTATATATATATATATATATATATATATATATATATAATTCATTAGACAGTAGAGCCAAGTCTAATATGAAATCTTTTTAGATAATTATTTCTCTATTTTTAACTACACTGACATGGTTGGAAGGGCAACATCCTTTAGTTTCCTTCTCGTTTAAGGGATATGTGAATCACGTCCTTCCTAAATGACTTCAATTAAAAGTAATCAAATAATATTTGTAAATTATACTCAAAAATACCAACTAAAATTTTAGCAGCGACATAAATTATAGGCTTGTTTTTCTAAAATATATGAAGGTATAACATAACAACTAGAAAATAACTGAATTTGCAAGCTGGAAGCATTGTTATCCTTTAAAGAATACTACGGGAAGCAAATGATATTGACAACAATTAATATACAGGAACTATCTCTAGAGAAGACAATGGAATACGAGAAATCCACTGGACAGTGTAGAAACATAGTACTTGCAAAATAATAATGGACTGTTTCATCTAAAAATTAATCAAATGGCACCAAATGCATACAAAAACATAGTGATTTTAAGTCTTGCTACTTACACAGTAACACAGTAACACAATGCCAGTAACTCTGCTTTGCTATTTCATTCACCAATTACAAAATTCCCCAAATTTGCCTCTATTAATGACAGATAATGTTCAATAAAGACAAAATCAAGGAATATTTTATTCCAAAGAATAAGTAAATTAAATCCCAAATGATATCGAGGGAGGAAAACCCTATATTTAAAACAACATAAACACCAAGAGTGATTATGCAGTTCTATAGTTAACATTTGAATTTACAAATGAATATCAATACTAACAACATTTGAAGTAAAGAGTAAAATAATAGAACTCAGATCCTAAATTAGAACTAGTTGTCACACAAACTCCAGTAGACAATACTTGATAGGATTAATGATATAAAAGGCAAGAAATTCAACTAATGGAAATATTCCCATTAAATGAGCTGGAAAAGGGCAAACTTAAAAGTCAGAATATTGGAAAAAATATGAAAATACAGGTAAATCATTTAAGCCTTATCAGAAATGTAAAGCATACGGTTTTTATTTGAACTAATACTACAGCACAATTCAACGTTAATTATTTTTCTGCCAAAATATTTTTGTTAGATAAGTCATTTTGTTAATATTTAAAAGTTTTAGAGACATTTATCACACCTTTGTTTATAATCCTTAAAAACTGAAAACATCCTAAATGTCCAATGACAAGTATCTAAGAAACTCCCAATCACTAAGACTGCATATTCACATACAAGATGATTTTGCAATAAGTTTTTATATAAGGAGAAACATCACTTTGCTGACAAAAGTCCATATAGTCAAAGCTATGGTTTTCCCAGTAGTCACACATGGATGTGAGAATTGGACTATAAAAAAGGCTGAGTGCCAAAGAATCGATGCCTTTGAACTGTGGTGATGGGAGAAGATTCTTGTGAGTCCCTTGGACTGCAAGAAAACCAAACCAATCAATTCTAAAATAAAAGACAGTTTGGTAAGAAACATAGTGTAGAAACATAGTACTTGCAAAATAATAATGGACTGTTTCATCTAAAAATTAATCAAATGGCACCAAATGCATACAAAAACATAGTGATTTTAAGTCTTGCTACTTACACAGTAACACAGTAACACAATGCCAGTAACTCTGCTTTGCTATTTCATTCACCAATTACAAAATTCCCCAAATTTGCCTCTATTAATGACAGATAATGTTCAATAAAGACAAAATCAAGGAATATTTTATTCCAAAGAATAAGTAAATTAAATCCCAAATGATATCGAGGGAGGAAAACCCTATATTTAAAACAACATAAACACCAAGAGTGATTATGCAGTTCTATAGTTAACATTTGAATTTACAAATGAATATCAATACTAACAACATTTGAAGTAAAGAGTAAAATAATAGAACTCAGATCCTAAATTAGAACTAGTTGTCACACAAACTCCAGTAGACAATACTTGATAGGATTAATGATATAAAAGGCAAGAAATTCAACTAATGGAAATATTCCCATTAAATGAGCTGGAAAAGGGCAAACTTAAAAGTCAGAATATTGGAAAAAATATGAAAATACAGGTAAATCATTTAAGCCTTATCAGAAATGTAAAGCATACGGTTTTTATTTGAACTAATACTACAGCACAATTCAACGTTAATTATTTTTCTGCCAAAATATTTTTGTTAGATAAGTCATTTTGTTAATATTTAAAAGTTTTAGAGACATTTATCACACCTTTGTTTATAATCCTTAAAAACTGAAAACATCCTAAATGTCCAATGACAAGTATCTAAGAAACTCCCAATCACTAAGACTGCATATTCACATACAAGATGATTTTGCAATAAGTTTTTATATAAGGAGAAACATCACTTTGCTGACAAAAGTCCATATAGTCAAAGCTATGGTTTTCCCAGTAGTCACACATGGATGTGAGAATTGGACTATAAAAAAGGCTGAGTGCCAAAGAATCGATGCCTTTGAACTGTGGTGATGGGAGAAGATTCTTGTGAGTCCCTTGGACTGCAAGAAAACCAAACCAATCAATTCTAAAAGATATCAACCCTGATTATTCATTGGAAGGAATGATGCTAAAGCTGAAGCTCCAATGCTTATGCAAAGAGACGACTCACTGGAAAAGAGCCTGATGTTGGGAAAGAGAGAAGGTAAAAGGAGAAGGAGACGACAAAGGACGAGATGGTTGGATGGCATTACTGAGTCAATGGACATGAGTTTGAGCAAGCTCCAGGAGGTGGTGAAGGACAGGGAAGCCTGACGTGCTGCAGTCCATGGGGTCTCAAAGAGTTGGACATGACTGAGCGACCAAACTGAACTGAATAAGGAGAAACTGGTCATCAATTACTGTACGCATATGATAATATCCCTTTAAAATATATTATAAGCCCTGTCGATATAAAACAAAATAATAACAGGAACTACATTTAAATAGTGAGATCACAGATTAGTAATTTCTTCTACTCACATGAGTGTACTCTAAATTTTGAGGGATAAATATTAAATATTTGTGCCATTCGAAAGTATATAAAAATTTATAGATGATAGTTTATGTAATGAATCCGACCAGATTTTATGAGGATCACAAGAACATAGGATCCATTAGTAGCAATCACAATGTTGTGTAGTGTAATGGTGAGAGCTTGACTGGAAATCACCTGAAGAGGGAATACAAGAACAGAAATAGAAATAATGAACACAGAAAATACTTTCAAGGGCTTTTCATGCAAAGCATAATAAGAAATGCAACGTATCTTAGGGAAAGATTTAAAAACAAAAACATGAAGCATTCAAAACAGGGGGCAGAAAGTAAAGAGAAAGAGAATAAACCTAAGGAAACAAAAAGAAAATTACTACTATAGAAACATGTATCTATATTTCAGAAGTTGGAAAATTGTAGAACTGCTAAATTCAAAAACCATCTCTGTTTTTTCACTCAATGTTTAAAAAGTTGAAGAAAGTCATTTAGAAAGTGAAAAAAACACATACACTTAGAAATAAAAGATAAGCGAAAGTATAAAAGAGCATTTTCTATCATATTATGTTACACTTAAAAATTTTTTAAATTATTTATTTATTTATTTTCATCCATTTTGATTCTTTGGCATGTGTGAGCCTCCCATTGTAGCGGCCTCTTTTGTTGCAGAGAGCTGACTCTGGGCACATGCACTCCAGAATGCTGGCTCATAATTGGACACACTGGCCCAGCTGCTCCGTGGCACATGGGATCTTCCCGGGTGAGGGATCGAACTGGAGCCCCTTGAACTGCAAGGCAGACTCGTTACCCACTGGACCACCAAGGAAGGCTCTTACACTTGAAAAATTTCTAGGCCTCAAAAATGATAAAGGAAAATCAAAAATGATAAACAAAAAAATAAGAGTCATGGGAGGCGACCAAACTGAACTGAATAAGGAGAAACTGGTCATCAATTACTGTACGCATATGATAATATCCCTTTAAAATATATTATAAGCCCTGTCGATATAAAACAAAATAATAACAGGAACTACATTTAAATAGTGAGATCACAGATTAGTAATTTCTTCTACTCACATGAGTGTACTCTAAATTTTGAGGGATAAATATTAAATATTTGTGCCATTCGAAAGTATATAAAAATTTATAGATGATAGTTTATGTAATGAATCCGACCAGATTTTATGAGGATCACAAGAACATAGGATCCATTAGTAGCAATCACAATGTTGTGTAGTGTAATGGTGAGAGCTTGACTGGAAATCACCTGAAGAGGGAATACAAGAACAGAAATAGAAATAATGAACACAGAAAATACTTTCAAGGGCTTTTCATGCAAAGCATAATAAGAAATGCAACGTATCTTAGGGAAAGATTTAAAAACAAAAACATGAAGCATTCAAAACAGGGGGCAGAAAGTAAAGAGAAAGAGAATAAACCTAAGGAAACAAAAAGAAAATTACTACTATAGAAACATGTATCTATATTTCAGAAGTTGGAAAATTGTAGAACTGCTAAATTCAAAAACCATCTCTGTTTTTTCACTCAATGTTTAAAAAGTTGAAGAAAGTCATTTAGAAAGTGAAAAAAACACATACACTTAGAAATAAAAGATAAGCGAAAGTATAAAAGAGCATTTTCTATCATATTATGTTACACTTAAAAATTTTTTAAATTATTTATTTATTTATTTTCATCCATTTTGATTCTTTGGCATGTGTGAGCCTCCCATTGTAGCGGCCTCTTTTGTTGCAGAGAGCTGACTCTGGGCACATGCACTCCAGAATGCTGGCTCATAATTGGACACACTGGCCCAGCTGCTCCGTGGCACATGGGATCTTCCCGGGTGAGGGATCGAACTGGAGCCCCTTGAACTGCAAGGCAGACTCGTTACCCACTGGACCACCAAGGAAGGCTCCTACACTTGAAAATTTTAATCTATTTGGGTTATTTCTAGGCCCATCAAAAATGATAAAGGAAAATCAAGGAGAAATATATAGCCTGATAAAACTAATCATAACAAAGTAAAACAACTGACCATGAAAAATAAAACAATAATTCAAACAATTTCTGGAATTCATTTATAAAGCCAGCATAATCCCAATAACAAAATCTGTCAAATACAGCACAAAGTAAGAACACTGAAATACAGACTGACTTATGAATATGGATATAAAATCTTTAAAAAAAATTGCAAATCAAGCTCAGCAGTAAATTAAAAGAACAATAAACCATAACTAAGCAGAGTTCACCCCCATGAATTTAAAAATGGTTTAATTTTACTATAATATATCACTTCAATAGGTCAAATGAGAAACCATTTAAAATCATCTTCACAAATGCTTACAAAGTATTCTGTGTAAGTAATCATCCTCTCCTGATAGACTTTACAACCTGAGTATAGTTTTAAACTATTTACAGTGATAACAAAACTGTTTGAAATTGATATTGAGATAATATCAATCAGTTCTCTAAAATAAAAAGGGAAATAAAGCCATATTCATAACTAGTACTTAATGTTTATACATATGCATATAAAGAGAAGAAGAAGAATGGTAAAAAAAATTTGCAATGTGTAATTTTATACATTACCACATTTTATCCATATGATTCATAAATACTGTATAATGAAACAGTAACAAAAATTGGGTTGCAGTTTGGCTCTAACACTTTGTTTCACAAAAAAAATCACTCAGTTTTTTAAAGCTGTTTTTTAAAAGTCTGTATTAATTTTTAACTTTTTGGCTCTACCACATGGCATGCAGGACCTCAGTCCCCTGACCAGAGACAGAACCTGTGGCCCCTGCCGTGAAAGCACAGAGTCCTTACCACTGGACAACCAGGGAAGGCCCACTGAACTTCTTTAGATTGGTATCCTATTTAGTAAATTAATGGTATCAATAATTACTATTTTTAATACAAAAAATGAATGATTTCTAAAATAAAATATTAATCAAAAGATATATTTTAATAGGCATTTTTATGGTGTTTCAATTTATACTTATAGTATATAGATCAATAAGTTAGCAATAAACATTAAATTTCTACTAAAAAGACAACACCCCCAAAAGATTAAAATATCACATATATGCAAAAATAATTCACTTATTTACAACCTATGTCTGTAAACTAAATTATAAATTCAATTTATATATGCCTACCATTGCTCAATACATGAAAATCACAAAGGGTTTCTGTAACTTTTATTTTTGTATTATTTTGTTAAATGACTGGATCAAATGAAATGTAGGTGGCTGATTTTTTTTTTTTTTTTTAAGATTTATTAATTTATTTATTTTGGGCAGGGGTCGTGTTGGGGAGGGAGAGGAGCGGGCGGGCTACTTCTATTGGTCTTTCATTTCTCTATTTTCATCCATCTTTGTTCTTTGGCTCCTGTGGGCCTCCCATCGCGGTGGTGTCTGTCACTGCAGAGCTCCGGCTCTGGGCGCATGCTCTCCAGAGCTCCAGCGCTCCGGCTCGGTAATTGGACACATCGGTCCAGCCGCTCCGCAGCACGTGGGATCTTCCCAGGCCAGGGATCGAACGGGCGCCCCTTGCACTGCAAGGCGGTGTCCTTACCCACTGCGCCACCAGGGGAAGTCCCTAGGTGGCTGTTTCTTTAAGATCACAAGAAACAAAGAACTGCAGATCATGATATTAAAAAAAAAATTCCTGAGCTACGGAAGAAGTAGACTTCAAAGTAAACACTGGGGAAAATCATAGAAAAACAGATTTATTTTTACATTTAAAATGAATTTGAACTTGACAACATTTTTCAAGAACTTAAGCCATTTCAAGATGTTTTCTAGTTTACAAGAGCTATTGTTTGTAGAAGAGTAGGGAGAATAATGTGTTTTCACAGATACAATGACAACATAAATAGATAAAAGTGTACATTAATCAGGTGAAGACTCTAAATTGAAAGCAGGATATTCCCTGAAATTTTAAAAGATCAGTTAGGCTGTCTGCGCAATTAGGCAGCACAAATCTTTTATTTTTCTCTTCAACTAAAAGTGCCAATTGCATACCAAAACATAATACACGGAAATGATGCACATCATTGCTTCTAATTGAGTGCTTAATATGCCCACTTTGAAAATCTAGCTTAAAGGTTTTTGATAATGAGCAAAATACAGAAAAAAATACCTAAACTTCATCATGCTCTCATCATCTCTATCAACTATGATAGTTCACAAATTATCTCTATAATTGAAAAATAGTAACAGCCTTATACAGTCATAACATCACATCAAAAATAAAATTTTGTTACGAAGGGCCAGACTTGCCATTTTTAGAAATGATCAAAAGAAATTAAAAAAGTGATTTTAGGTTTAGGGAATGAATATCCTCTCTGCAAGTAGTTTTAACAGTGACATTTTTATAAATCGTAAATTTCAACATGACTAGAAAATTGTGGTCATCACTATTTGACAACAGTATGTTTTTATTTTTTTTTTTAAAGTTTTGGCCTCTTTTATTGGTTTTCCATCAGTATGTTTTATTTCAAGGTCTACATACTACTGTCTACCTCATGAAGTGCTTTCCAGGCTCAGAGTTATTTTCTCTCATTTCCCTTCTTTCTTTCCTTCCATCTTTCCTTCCTTCAATCCTTCCTTCCTTTTTATCCTTCCTTCCTTTTTTCTTTCCTTCACTCATTAGTTACTTCACTCATTTCAACAAGCCTACTGGAGCTTTTTCTTGAATGTCTACTGTGACATTTTATTGAGTGCCTAATATGGGATGGGGACTGAGCAAGTTACACAGAGAAATCAAAAATTACAATCCATCACCTGTCCTTAAAAAGCCTGGAATCCAAAACAAATACACAAGCAATCACTGATTTCAGTAGTCATTCAGTACCAGTACCAGTACCAAATGGAGAAAGTTCTCGAGAGTCCCTTGGACTACAAGGAGATCAAACCAGTCAGTCCTAAAGGAAATCAAGCCTGAATATTCATTGGGAGGACTGATGCTAAAGCTGAAGCTCCAATACTTTGGCCACCTGATATGAAGAGATGACTCGTTGGAAAAGACCCCAATGTTGGGAAAAATAAAAGGCAGAAGGAGGAGACAACAGAGGATGAGATGGTTCGCTGGCATCACTGAGTCAATGGACTGTGAATTTGAGCAAGCTCTGGGAGATGAAGGACATCAAAGATGATGCTTTTAATATGCCCACTTTGAAAATCTAGCTTAAAGGTTTTTGATAATGAGCAAAATACAGAAAAAAATACCTAAACTTCATCATGCTCTCATCATCTCTATCAACTATGATAGTTCACAAATTATCTCTATAATTGAAAAATAGTAACAGCCTTATACAGTCATAACATCACATCAAAAATAAAATTTTGTTACGAAGGGCCAGACTTGCCATTTTTAGAAATGATCAAAAGAAATTAAAAAAGTGATTTTAGGTTTAGGGAATGAATATCCTCTCTGCAA
The DNA here is from genome assembly GCA_022376925.1 of Tragulus kanchil. NCBI lineage: Eukaryota > Metazoa > Chordata > Mammalia > Artiodactyla > Tragulidae > Tragulus > Tragulus kanchil. The sequence continues at coordinate 114,847,534 of JAIOJX010000003.1, read as the reverse complement.
GTAGTTTTAACAGTGACATTTTTATAAATCGTAAATTTCAACATGACTAGAAAATTGTGGTCATCACTATTTGACAACAGTATGTTTTTATTTTTTTTAAAGTTTTGGCCTCTTTTATTGGTTTTCCATCAGTATGTTTTATTTCAAGGTCTACATACTACTGTCTACCTCATGAAGTGCTTTCCAGGCTCAGAGTTATTTTCTCTCATTTCCCTTCTTTCTTTCCTTCCATCTTTCCTTCCTTCAATCCTTCCTTCCTTTTTATCCTTCCTTCCTTTTTTCTTTCCTTCACTCATTAGTTACTTCACTCATTTCAACAAGCCTACTGGAGCTTTTTCTTGAATGTCTACTGTGACATTTTATTGAGTGCCTAATATGGGATGGGGACTGAGCAAGTTACACAGAGAAATCAAAAATTACAATCCATCACCTGTCCTTAAAAAGCCTGGAATCCAAAACAAATACACAAGCAATCACTGATTTCAGTAGTCATTCAGTACCAGTACCAGTACCAAATGGAGAAAGTTCTCGAGAGTCCCTTGGACTACAAGGAGATCAAACCAGTCAGTCCTAAAGGAAATCAAGCCTGAATATTCATTGGGAGGACTGATGCTAAAGCTGAAGCTCCAATACTTTGGCCACCTGATATGAAGAGATGACTCGTTGGAAAAGACCCCAATGTTGGGAAAAATAAAAGGCAGAAGGAGGAGACAACAGAGGATGAGATGGTTCGCTGGCATCACTGAGTCAATGGACTGTGAATTTGAGCAAGCTCTGGGAGATGAAGGACAGCAAAGCCTGGCAGGCTGCAATCCATGGGGTCGCAAAGAATAGGACACACCTGGGCGACTGAACTGAACTGAACCAGTACCAAAACCAGGATGGAGGTAAATAAGGAGATCAATGAGCATTCAAAGGAGAGAGACTCCAGTGAAGACATGGTTTCACCAAGAATTTTCCTCCTTCCAAGCTGAAGTTTAAAATGACAGGATTCGGCCAGATAACAATAGGATTGAGAGGATAAGGAGACTTAAACACTGATTTTGTAATCAAAGACAGGATTTATGACAAGCCAGAAGAAGGAAAGCCAGGCACATTCTGGCATCCTGGAGATTGTTTTAGTAGCTAGAGAATAGTTAGAAGGAACAAGACAGCAAGAGAGAAGCTGGAGACTGAATACAAGGACAGATTCTAGAGAGACTTGTATTACTATTTTAGATCAGTGTCTTCCAGCTTCTTTATCCCATCACATTCCGACACTTCAGCCCAGTGTGTTTAAGTGTTTTCAGCCTTGCCTATTTCTAGATTCTTCTACATTGCCATGCAGTCATATAAGTCACCTCAATCTTAACTCAGGTGCATATTTCCTATACAGCATAAAAGAGAACAAAATACAAAAAATTTCAGGAAAAGAAAGTTTTGAAAGTCTCAAATCTAGCTCCCTGAAAAAGCTCACAAAAGATAAACTTTAGTAACAAGAAACGAAACAATGCTGATCAGAGATGTCTGATAAAACAGAAAGAGCTATGTGTTAAATTAGGAATAATATAAAACATTTATTGTGCAAATTAATAAATTATCTTAATATAGGAATTATTAAATAGTAAAGACATAACACGAAGGAAAATAGAATATATGTCAGGAAAAGATCATATGTTCCTTAAACTGTTCAAGAAGAATTTAATGCTGTTGATTAGGCTTCACATGCAGTAAATGTAATATGCACTCCCCAAATTCTAATAATTAATAGCCCCAGAATATGTAAAGAGGTTCCCTTGTAGTTAAGTTGGAAAAGACCCCAATGTTGGGAAAAATAAAAGGCAGAAGGAGGAGACAACAGAGGATGAGATGGTTCGCTGGCATCACTGAGTCAATGGACTGTGAATTTGAGCAAGCTCTGGGAGATGAAGGACAGCAAAGCCTGGCAGGCTGCAATCCATGGGGTCGCAAAGAATAGGACACACCTGGGCGACTGAACTGAACTGAACCAGTACCAAAACCAGGATGGAGGTAAATAAGGAGATCAATGAGCATTCAAAGGAGAGAGACTCCAGTGAAGACATGGTTTCACCAAGAATTTTCCTCCTTCCAAGCTGAAGTTTAAAATGACAGGATTCGCCAGATAACAATAGGATTGAGAGGATAAGGAGACTTAAACACTGATTTTGTAATCAAAGACAGGATTTATGACAAGCCAGAAGAAGGAAAGCCAGGCACATTCTGGCATCCTGGAGATTGTTTTAGTAGCTAGAGAATAGTTAGAAGGAACAAGACAGCAAGAGAGAAGCTGGAGACTGAATACAAGGACAGATTCTAGAGAGACTTGTATTACTATTTTAGATCAGTGTCTTCCAGCTTCTTTATCCCATCACATTCCGACACTTCAGCCCAGTGTGTTTAAGTGTTTTCAGCCTTGCCTATTTCTAGATTCTTCTACATTGCCATGCAGTCATATAAGTCACCTCAATCTTAACTCAGGTGCATATTTCCTATACAGCATAAAAGAGAACAAAATACAAAAAATTTCAGGAAAAGAAAGTTTTGAAAGTCTCAAATCTAGCTCCCTGAAAAAGCTCACAAAAGATAAACTTTAGTAACAAGAAACGAAACAATGCTGATCAGAGATGTCTGATAAAACAGAAAGAGCTATGTGTTAAATTAGGAATAATATAAAACATTTATTGTGCAAATTAATAAATTATCTTAATATAGGAATTATTAAATAGTAAAGACATAACACGAAGGAAAATAGAATATATGTCAGGAAAAGATCATATGTTCCTTAAACTGTTCAAGAAGAATTTAATGCTGTTGATTAGGCTTCACATGCAGTAAATGTAATATGCACTCCCCAAATTCTAATAATTAATAGCCCCAGAATATGTAAAGAGGTTCCCTTGTAGTTAAGCTGGTAAAGAATCCACCTGCAATGCAGGAGACCCCAGTTCAATTCCTGGGTCAGGAAGTTTCCCCACAGAAGGGACAGACTACCCACTCTAGGATTCTTGAGCTTCCCTGGTGGCTTAAATGGTAAAGGCTCTGCCTATAATGTGGGAGACTTGGGTTTGATCCCTGGGTTGGGAAGATCCCTTGGAGAAGGGAAAAGCTACCCACTCCAGTATTCCTGCCTGGAAAACTGCATGGCTTGTCCATGGATCGCAAAAAGTTGGAAACAACTGAGAGACTTGTACTTTCACTTTTCATGTAAATAAATGTATCTTAAGAAGAAAACAATTCTAAACATCCTAAACTTAGTTTTATCTAAAATTTAGCTTCAAATTGTATAAAGCAAAAATATGGATAAAATTTTTAAAATGATAAAGAAATATACTATCATACTGAGATATGTTAATACAGCTTTCATAGCAATTGTAACATTGGTCAGAAAATAAGTCAGAAATATAGAAGATTCAAGCAGCACAACTACCACAGTTCACAAAATGAACCTAATTTAGAACTGCACCCCAGCAACAGAGAAAACATTTTTCCAAAACCACAAATTTGTGCAAATTATCTATGTAGTATGGAACAAATTAAGTCTAGGGAACTATCAATAATATCTACTGTATATACTACCTTTATGAAAAAAAATAGAATTTATATTAAGAATCAACTTAAATAACCTTAATATTTAGTAGAGACAGAGGGTTAATTTGTCTAAGACTGACCACAGACTGACTTTACAGAGAGATTTTTGCTTTGATAAAGTTCCAAGAAACTGGTTAGGGTCCAATTTGGTAATACTACCCAAATAAAAGATAGATCATGTTTATGCTTAAAGATCCCATCATAAATATTTCATATCTCTATTATAAAATCCATAAATGAATGTGATTCCACTCATAATTCCAATAAAAAAATATCCTAAAATTCATAAGGAAATATAAGAGTGGGAAATTCATCATAATAGATGACCAAAGCTCATTACAGAAGTTCATTAACCTGGACATTTAGACATAAAGACATTAAGCAGAGGAAGCAAATTTAAAATAGAATTGAAAGAGATAAGACACAAAACAATAGGGAAGCCCCATATGTGACTTAGATGGCTCTATACTAATATACAGATATTAATATTAATATAAACATGTAAATAAGTTATAATGATACTTTTTCCATATAAGAAAAATGTAATTGGAACCTCACTTCACTCCATACCAATACATGAATTTCAAACTGATTATGCTTCACATCTAGCAAGTGAAATGTGCATTCCTAAAATTCTGCAGATATTTTATTTCTTCTAAACTTGTAATTAATAGAATGAGAAAAAACTCAATTCTCAATATTTTAAACATATTTACTATAAAAGCATCATGTAAATATGAAAAGCAGAATTTCAAGCAATTAAGAATTAAACCACCAGAGAATATTTTTGACTCTAAGGTCTAAAAAATTTATTTTGAAAGTTCAGTAAAACATGGCTTCAAGGAAAATATTTATAAATTTTACATTAAATTGTATTATTTAGTTTCTCTCTTCATCAGAAGTTATCATAAAGAAATGAAAGAATATTGGGTGAAAATATTTTGAACATGTAACTTTATAGTCTTAACATAACATAAAACAAATTCTTACAAATCAGCTTTTAAAATACCATTGCTAAACAGACATTTCTCCAAAGAAGACATACAGATGGCTAATAAACACAGGAAAAAATATTCAACATTGCTCCTTATTAGATAAATGCAAATCAAAACTACGAGGTATCACCTCATATTGGTCAGAATGGCCATCATCAAAAAAAGTCTAGACAACAAATGCTAGAGAGGGTGTGGAGAAAAGGGAGCTCTCTCACATTGTTGGTGAGAATATAAACTGACACAGTCACTATGGAGAAGAGTATGGCGATTCCTTAAATATCTAGGAATAGAATTACCCTATGACCGAACAGTAGCTAGGACATGGAAGTAACCTAGACACCCATTGACAGATGAAGATGCTGTGGTACATATATAATACAATGGAATATTTCTCAGCCATAAAAAGGAATGCATTTGAGTCAGTGCTAATGAGGTGGATGAATCTAGAGCTCATTATACAGAGTGAGGTCAGAAAGAGAAAAACAAATATTGTATATTAATGCATATATATGCAATATAGAAAGAGAATACTGATGAGCCTATTTGCAGGGTAGCAATGGGGCACAAAGAGCCGAGTCTTGTGGACCCAGTGGGGGAAGGAGAGGAGGGGAGGAATTGAAAGAGTAATATAGACACATACACATCACCATATGGAAAACAGGGAACCAGTGGGAGTTTGCTGTATGACTCAGGTGCTCAAACCCTGTGCCCTGTGACAACGGAGACATGTGGGATGGGGTCGGAGGTGGCAGGGGGGTTCAAAAGGGAAGAGACATGTGTGTACCTATGGCTGATTCATACTGATGTACGGAAGAAACTAACACGGTATGGTAGAGCAATTATTCTCCAATTAAAAAAAATAACTGCTCAATGTTTAGGGTAAAAGCCATGAGCAGTTTTTTCACAGAAAAGGAAATATAAATGATCTCCCAAAGCCATTAAATATATATTCAGTCTTATGTTGAATTACAGATTAATTTTAAAAGCCATCATGAAAACACAGTTTAAGAGCCTTATCATAGACAATGGGAAAAAAAAAATCTTAACTCTAGGGAGGAAACAAAATTGGTACAAGAACGCATATTATATTACAAGCATTACCTTTTACTGAATTATTATCTTTTTACCATTTTATTTTTTCCCACCTAGCGTATCCGTTCACTAACGTGAGCAAGATGTATCAGGAGAAGAAGGCAGAAAATATGAGTCATAAGGGAAAGTCAGTGAGACACCAAGTGTAAGAGGACTCAGTTCACCATTCCTGGAGAAAGGCATTGGTCAGGGGATGCAGGTAACTCCTAAAAGCTGAGTGACCCCAGGTGAGAGTCACCAAGGTAAAAAGGACTTCAGTTCTAACATCATAGGAACTGATTTTTTAAAACAATAGCCTGAAGTAGAAGAGTATGGCGCTTAAATATCGGAATAGATTTACCCTATGACCGAACAGTAGCTAGGACATGGAAGTAACCTAGACACCCATTGACAGATGAAGATGCTGTGGTACATATATAATACAATGGAATATTTCTCAGCCATAAAAAGGAATGCATTTGAGTCAGTGCTAATGAGGTGGATGAATCTAGAGCTCATTATACAGAGTGAGGTCAGAAAGAGAAAAACAAATATTGTATATTAATGCATATATATGCAATATAGAAAGAGAATACTGATGAGCCTATTTGCAGGGTAGCAATGGGGCACAAAGAGCCGAGTCTTGTGGACCCAGTGGGGGAAGGAGAGGAGGGGAGGAATTGAAAGAGTAATATAGACACATACACATCACCATATGGAAAACAGGGAACCAGTGGGAGTTTGCTGTATGACTCAGGTGCTCAAACCCTGTGCCCTGTGACAACGGAGACATGTGGGATGGGGTCGGAGGTGGCAGGGGGGTTCAAAAGGGAAGAGACATGTGTGTACCTATGGCTGATTCATACTGATGTACGGAAGAAACTAACACGGTATGGTAGAGCAATTATTCTCCAATTAAAAAAAATAACTGCTCAATGTTTAGGGTAAAAGCCATGAGCAGTTTTTTCACAGAAAAGGAAATATAAATGATCTCCCAAAGCCATTAAATATATATTCAGTCTTATGTTGAATTACAGATTAATTTTAAAAGCCATCATGAAAACACAGTTTAAGAGCCTTATCATAGACAATGGGAAAAAAAAAATCTTAACTCTAGGGAGGAAACAAAATTGGTACAAGAACGCATATTATATTACAAGCATTACCTTTTACTGAATTATTATCTTTTTACCATTTTATTTTTTCCCCCAACTAGCGTTTCCTTTCACTAACGTGAGCAAGATGTATCAGGAGAAGAAGGCAGAAAATATGAGTCATAAGGGAAAGTCAGTGAGACACCAAGTGTAAGAGGACTCAGTTCACCATTCCTGGAGAAAGGCATTGGTCAGGGGATGCAGGTAACTCCTAAAAGCTGAGTGACCCCAGGTGAGAGTCACCAAGGTAAAAAGGACTTCAGTTCTAACATCATAGGAACTGATTTTTTCCAAAACTGCATAAGCCTGAAAGCAGATTCAGCTTGGGATGTCCAAAAAGAAATGCACCTTAATTTCAATCAGGAACCATCTGGAGCAGATAAACCAGCTAAGCCATGACCCAGAGCCACTTTGTGGTAATAACTGGATTCTGTTTTAAGCACCTAAAATTCCGATAAATCAGCAACAGAAAACCAGTATAGACAGAAATGTGGCTAACTGACATTTAATTATTGACAGAAAAGAAGCTCAAATAGCCATGACACAAAGCATTTTTTTTTAATTTTAATAATGAAAACTGACCGTTTTTGATAAAGTAGCTAATTCATTTTTTGATGATTTCGTTTCTTTCAGTACTTCAGTCACTGCTTCTTCATTCTCCTCAATATTAACATTTATACCTTGTATTGCTGTACAGTAGAAATTATATAAACTTTCAAGTTTTTCTAAATCTTTCCTGAGAGAAAAAAAAAACACAGTTGACTTTATCCATATTGAAAAGAAAATTGTACCTAAATTATATTTGAATTTGCTTCTGACTTAATAGATAAATGGAATTGATCTATTCTAAAATTTTTTTCCATTCCAAAGAAACTCATACAAAATACTACTTAGATATAAAGAAGAGTGAGAAAACCTTTTTTATGTTTCTGATGAAAAGGAACTGAAAGTGAATAATTTGCATATTTGTAAAGAGGCCATCTTTTGATTTGATTCCAGGTGAGAGACCTAAGTTCCTTTGATTTAGAGCCCGGGTCATACAGGGATCGAAAGGCAATAAAAAACCAAAGCAGAAACAATATAGTAGCAAATTCAGTAACACTTTAACAATAGTCCACAGCAAGAGGGGTGGGAAGCAGTTGGAGGTGGGAGGGAGGCTCAAGAGGGAGAGGGTATGTACATACTTAGGGCTGACTCATACTGATATACAATAGAGGCCTACACAATATTGTGAAGCAATTTTCCTTCAATTAAAAATAAATAAGTTGGGAGAAAAAAATGATCCACCTCTGAAAAAATCTCACAATTTCTTTTTTTTAATGTAAATCTCTGGTTAATTGTGTCCCTGATAGTGACAGCAGTAAAAAGGAATAAACTGCAGCTCAGGATAACAAGAGGCTTAAAGAAAAGTAATTGCCAAGGAGATCTTTGTTCCTATGTGACCTTTCACAAAAACGACCAGTGCTAATTTGCAAAATTAAATAATCCTTCACTGGGTTAGTAGAACAGGTTCCAAACATAGAAGTCAGCCTTAAAGCATGGTCTTACAGTTTAATTCATAAAAAATTACAGTGAGAAAATGACAAAATTATCATTTGCATAAAAAACCTGCAAGTAATACAGATAAGCCCAACTTTTTTAAGAAACCATAAACAAAATAATAGAGTGGGAGATTTTTCTGAAACCTGGATAACAGATCAAAAATAAATCAGGGCTTCCCTGGTGGTCCTGTGGGTAAGAACACTGCCTTGCAGTGCAAGGGGCGCCGGTTCAATCCCTGGCCTGGGAAGATCCCACATGCCTCGGAGCGGCTAGACCAATGTGTCCATTACTGAGTCAGAGCTCTAGAGCTCACGCACCCAGAGCTGGTGCTCTGCGACAACAGAGGCCACTGCAATGGGAGGCCCACATGGGCCAAAGAACAAAGATGGATGAAAACAGATAAATGAAAGACCAATAGAAGTGGCCTGCCTGCCCCCCCCCCAAATAAATAAATAAATAAATCATTTGCATGTACTAAAATGCAATAAGGAATGGAAAAATTACCCAAAAGACAAAAGAAGAGAGAAGATTAACAAGAATTCACAAGAAAATAAATGCTAATGACCAATAAGTATACAGCATGTTCACTGAATTGGCCCAGCTCTCATGCACTAACTCTGATTTTAGGAGTAGAGTCAAATGAAACTGAAAGGTATCATCTTACAACAGAAATGGAAATTAAAGCAACAAAAAAAATAAGCAAGAAGATTCTTCTTTACTCTTCCACACCTGAAGAATAGGCTTCCTATCAGAATTTTAGAAGCCAGATCAATTAATCAGAGCTTGAGAGTCTCAGCATTTAAAATGTACATGTTTGGTCCAATTTCCTTCTTTTGAAGTTAATTTTTCTTCTCTCAATGCTCTGTATTTCCCCTGTCCAGATAATAAACTATAGACTTTGACTGAGAAGAAATGAGCAATCTCCCAGTCTCATGTAATGCAAGAGCTAAGTATAATCTCAGTTTTCTCTTCACCATATTTCTGAAAGCATCAGTTGATGTGATCAATCCCTCAGGCTTTTAAGAATTTTTCAGTGCAGAAGTTTGCTATTAGGTGTGCCCTCACTGGTACCTGATAGATTTCATTATTTGCGTATTTGTTAAATCAGAAATAAATTGGGAAGAAGAAAATGGGAAGAATCATTTGACCTGTTAAGAATTACTATTAAGTAGAGCAATCAAGATCCCAAAGAATATAGGCTGTATGTTTCCATTAATACTGAATTTCAGAACAGACCAAACTAAGCATGGTGACAGAAATCAGAATGGAGATTACCTCTTTGGGGGAATGGTATGGACTGAGAAAAGATTTTTTTAAATTTCTAGTATGCTGGAAACTTTTTATATCTTAACCTGAGTCATGGTGATATGAGTATATATGCATGTATGTAAAAATCATTAATCCATGCACTTGATGGCACACATAAATGCATTTCTTTCTATATGTCTATTAATTCTCAACAAGCCAAAAAAAATAGTGAAGGAAAATTAAACATACTTTTAAATTTTTTTTAAATTATTTATTTTAAAGGTTTTACAGAGTTTTGTTGTTCACTGACATGTATGTTCCCAGATCAGTCATATGCATATCCCTGGTCCCCGCCCCCACACCTTGTTCTCCCCATCCCACCCCTCCGGACAATTGCCCAAAGCCATTGTGAGCACTCCTATTCCCTTAGCACAATGACAATAGCTATCTTTTCCACACACGACAGTATAGGTTTCCATGTTACTCCCTCCATGCCTCCCCCTCCCTATTTCTTACCCACAATGTCCCTATGTCTATGCTCTGTCTGTTTTTCCATGAGTTCACTGCGTGTGTTATCAAGGCCATCCTACTAGATTTCATACATATGTGTTAGTATACTGTACTTGTCTTTCTCTTTTTGACTTACTTCACTTTTTATGATAGGTTCTAGATTCAGCCTCCTCATTAGGACTGAGTTTTCTGCATTTCTTTTAACAGCTGAGTAGTATTCCATTGTATATGTGTACCAAAGCTTCTTTATCCATTCATTCGTTGATGGACATCTAGGTGGCTTCCATGTTCTAGCTATTGTATAGAGAGCTGCAATGAACATTGGGATACAGGTGCTTCTTTCAGTTTTGATTTCATCAGGATATAAGCCTAAGAGTGGGATTGCTGGGTCGTATGGTGCTTCTATTGTTAGTTTTTTAAGAAATCTCCATACTGTCTTCCATAGAGGCTGTGTCAATTTACATTCCCACCAGAAATGCAAGAGGGTTCCCTTTTCTCCGCACCCTCTCCAGCATTAATTGTCTGCAGATTTTTTGAAGATGGCCATTCCGACGGGTGTGAGGTGATATCTCATTGTAGCTTTACTTTGCATTTCTCTAATAATAAGCGAGGTTGAGCATCATTTCATGTGCTTTCGGGCTATCTGTATGTCCTCTTTGGTGATATGTCTATTTAGATCTTTTTCCCATTTTTTGATTGGGTTGTTCGTTTTTCCTGTGCTGAGTTGTCTGAGTTGCTTGTCGATTTTGGAGATTAATTCTTTGTCTGTTGTTTCATTTGTTATGATTTTCTCCCACTCTGTCTGGTGTCTGTTCAGCTTTTTTGTGATTTCTTTTGCTGTACAAAAGCTTTTAAGCTTCATTAGGTCCCACATGTTCATTTTTTGGTTTTAGTTCCGCTATTCTGGTAGGTGGGTCAGAGAAGGTCTTGCTTTGATTGATGTCCTTGAGGGTTTTGCCTATATTCTCCTCTAAGAGTTTGATGGTTTCTGGTCTTACATTTAGGTCTTTAATCCATTTTGAGTTGATCTTTCTGCATGGTGTCAGGGAATGTTCCAACTTCATTTTTTTGCATGCAGCTGTCCAATTTTCCCAGCACCATTTGCTGAAGAGGCTGTTTTTGTCCCATTTTATAGTTTTGCCTCCTTTGTCAAAAATAAGGTACCCATAGGTGCGTGGGTTTATCTCTGGGTTCTCAATCTTGTTCCACTTGTCTATAGTTCTGTTTTTGTGCCAGTACCATACTGTCTTGATGACTGTTGTTTTGTAGTAGAATCTGAGGTTAGGAAGGCTGATTCCTCCAGCTCTGTTTTTCTTTCTCAGGATTGCTTTGGCCAATTGAGGTCTTTTGTGTTTCCATATGAACTGTGTTATTCTTTGGTCTAGTTCTGTGAAAAATGTCAATGGTAGTTGGATAGGTATTGTATTGAATCTGTAGATGATATTTGGTAGTATGGTCATTTTCACAATATCGATTCTTCCGATCCAGGAACATGGAATATCTCTCCATCTGCTTAAGTCTTCTTTAATTTCTTTCATGAGTGTCTTGTAATTTTCTGTGTACAATTCTCTTGTTGCTTTGGGTAGGTTTATTCCTAGGTATTTGATTCTTTTGGTTGCAATGGTGAAGGGGATTGCCTCTTTGATTTCATTTTCTGATTTTTCATTGTTTGTGTATAGGTATTCCAGTGATTTCTGTGTGTTGACTTTGTATCCTGCGACTTTGCTGAATTTGTTGATTAGCTCTAGTAGCTTTGTAACCGTGTCTTTGGGATTTTCTATGTATAATATCATGTCATCTGCAAAAAGAGAGTGCTTTGCTTTTTCCTTTCCAATCTAGATTCCTTTTATTTCTCTTCTCTTATTGCTGTTGCTAGAACTTCCAAGACTATAACATACGTTTAAAATTTTACTTAAAGATCATTTATGATTCTCTCATGCTTTTAACAGAACTTTTAGAAATATGCTTAAATGATAAGAAAATTAACAAGTAATGTAAATGGTATAATAAATAATAGTGAGTAAAAGAATTAATAAAATATACGCCTTTGGCCTATGTAAACATTGCTTATAAAGATCACCAGCTAATTTTTATATTCAAAATTAAGAAGAAAAAATTTTAGAAAGTGTTACAAGATGAAGAGTGTTGTAATTAATATGCACTAACATCTGTTTATGCCAAATAGATTAATGAAATGTTGAATATATGTATGGTGTACATATACAGAAGGCTTCTCAGATGGCACTAGTGGTAAAGAACCAACTTGCCAATGTATGACACTTAAGAGACAGAAGTTCAATCCCTGGGTTGGAAAGATCCCCTGGAGAAGGAAATGGCAACCCACTCCAGAATTCTTGCCTGCATAATACAATGCACAGAGGTGCCTGGTGGGTTACAGTCCATAGAGTCTCGATAAGCATGCACACATGCATATACAGAGAGGGAGAAACAGATAAATGATTAAAATAGAGAAAGAGACAGATAGAAACACAGTCACCAGCATCAAGATATGCAAAATAAGAAAGGGGTAGAAAACTGAGAGCTTCAGCGTCTCAAACCTGATTCAGGAGATCTTGTATTTTTTCAATGGTGTACACCGATTCTTCCGATCCAGGAACATGGAATATCTCTCCATCTGCTTAAGTCTTCTTTAATTTCTTTCATGAGTGTCTTGTAATTTTCTGTGTACAATTCTCTTGTTGCTTTGGGTAGGTTTATTCCTAGGTATTTGATTCTTTTGGTTGCAATGGTGAAGGGGATTGCCTCTTTGATTTCATTTTCTGATTTTTCATTGTTTGTGTATAGGTATTCCAGTGATTTCTGTGTGTTGACTTTGTATCCTGCGACTTTGCTGAATTTGTTGATTAGCTCTAGTAGCTTTGTAACCGTGTCTTTGGGATTTTCTATGTATAATATCATGTCATCTGCAAAAAGAGAGTGCTTTGCTTTTTCCTTTCCAATCTAGATTCCTTTTATTTCTCTTCTCTTATTGCTGTTGCTAGAACTTCCAAGACTATAACATACGTTTAAAATTTTACTTAAAGATCATTTATGATTCTCTCATGCTTTTAACAGAACTTTTAGAAATATGCTTAAATGATAAGAAAATTAACAAGTAATGTAAATGGTATAATAAATAATAGTGAGTAAAAGAATTAATAAAATATACGCCTTTGGCCTATGTAAACATTGCTTATAAAGATCACCAGCTAATTTTTATATTCAAAATTAAGAAGAAAAAATTTTAGAAAGTGTTACAAGATGAAGAGTGTTGTAATTAATATGCACTAACATCTGTTTATGCCAAATAGATTAATGAAATGTTGAATATATGTATGGTGTACATATACAGAAGGCTTCTCAGATGGCACTAGTGGTAAAGAACCAACTTGCCAATGTATGACACTTAAGAGACAGAAGTTCAATCCCTGGGTTGGAAAGATCCCCTGGAGAAGGAAATGGCAACCCACTCCAGAATTCTTGCCTGCATAATACAATGCACAGAGGTGCCTGGTGGGTTACAGTCCATAGAGTCTCGATAAGCATGCACACATGCATATACAGAGAGGGAGAAACAGATAAATGATTAAAATAGAGAAAGAGACAGATAGAAACACAGTCACCAGCATCAAGATATGCAAAATAAGAAAGGGGTAGAAAACTGAGAGCTTCAGCGTCTCAAACCTTCACTCATTCCTGCCTCCACTACTTTGTCATATAACTTTGTAGATTTCTTTTGGGGGCGGGTGGGGGCAGGGGCGGGTGGGCCACTTCTATTAGTCTTTCATTTATCTATTTTCATCCATGTTTTGTTCTTTGGCCCATATGGGCCTCCCATCGCAGTGGCCTCTGTTGTCGCAGACCTCTGGCTCTGGGCGCATGCGCTCTAGAGTTCCGGCTCAGTAATTGGACACATCAGTCCACTTGCTCCGTGGCACATGGGATCTTCCCAGGCCAGGGATCGAACTGGCGCCCCTTGCACTGCAAGGCGGTATCCTTACCCACTGGACCACCAGGGAAGCCCCTTGTAGATTTCTTGAACTGATTTTGACCTTAGTCATTTGACTTACCATAGTCATCTGAATGTTACCAAAAAGGATGCAACTGGAGGCTTATGAAGTTCATGTGTGAGTGTGCTTACTTGCTTTTACCCTTCTCCTATTACCTTTGACCATTTCTAGCAGACTACAGAAATGGAGTATAATCAAATCTCCCCAGCTGTCTCGTGGGGACTTTTGTGTATCAGTGGAAAATATCTTTGGGTCGGAAAGATCACTTGGATGAGGACTTGGCAACTCACTCCAGTATTCTTGCCAGAGAATCCCTGTGGGATATGGTCCACAGGGTCACAAAGAGTCAGAAAGGACTGAAGTGACTTAGAATGCACACACATATGCATGTAGATATAGATGGCTACAGAAAAACCTGGAAAAAAAACTGAGGTTGAATATATGTATGGTGTACATATACAGAAGGCTTCTCAGATGGCACTAGTGGTAAAGAACCAACTTGCCAATGTATGACACTTAAGAGACAGAAGTTCAATCCCTGGGTTGGAAAGATCCCCTGGAGAAGGAAATGGCAACCCACTCCAGAATTCTTGCCTGCATAATACAATGCACAGAGGTGCCTGGTGGGTTACAGTCCATAGAGTCTCGATAAGCATGCACACATGCATATACAGAGAGGGAGAAACAGATAAATGATTAAAATAGAGAAAGAGACAGATAGAAACACAGTCACCAGCATCAAGATATGCAAAATAAGAAAGGGGTAGAAAACTGAGAGCTTCAGCGTCTCAAACCTTCACTCATTCCTGCCTCCACTACTTTGTCATATAACTTTGTAGATTTCTTTTGGGGGCGGGTGGGGGCGGGGGCGGTGGGCCACTTCTATTGGTCTTTCATTTCTCTATTTTCATCCATGTTTTGTTCTTTGGCCCATATGGGCCTCCCATCGCAGTGGCCTCTGTTGTCGCAGACCTCTGGCTCTGGGCGCATGCGCTCTAGAGTTCCGGCTCAGTAATTGGACACATCAGTCCACTTGCTCCGTGGCACATGGGATCTTCCCAGGCCGGGGATCGAACTGGCGCCCCTTGCACTGCAAGGCGGTATCCTTACCCACTGGACCACCAGGGAAGCCCCTTGTAGATTTCTTGAACTGATTTTGACCTTAGTCATTTGACTTACCATAGTCATCTGAATGTTACCAAAAAGGATGCAACTGGAGGCTTATGAAGTTCATGTGTGAGTGTGCTTACTTGCTTTTACCCTTCTCCTATTACCTTTGACCATTTCTAGCAGACTACAGAAATGGAGTATAATCAAATCTCCCCAGCTGTCTCGTGGGGACTTTTGTGTATCAGTGGAAAATATCTTTGGGTCGGAAAGATCACTTGGATGAGGACTTGGCAACTCACTCCAGTATTCTTGCCAGAGAATCCCTGTGGGATATGGTCCACAGGGTCACAAAGAGTCAGAAAGGACTGAAGTGACTTAGAATGCACACACATATGCATGTAGATATAGATGGCTACAGAAAAAAACCTCAGGGAAAACACAAACCAAAAATCTGTGATGGTTACAAACATCAAAAAGAAAAAAAAAAAAACAAAACAAAAAACCCCCCATAATACTAAGGTAGTCATCAGTTACAAAAGAAAAAGATAAGAATAAAGGAACAAAAACACCTACAAAAACAATCCCAAAGCAATGAACAAAAAAGGCAAAAATACACATGTAAGCACATGTTGATGTGAGATGGATGTGAGAAAATATAAACATCTTAATAAAATGTGTATTATCCAGATCACAGGATAATGTATAAATTTTTGTTCTTCATTTTGTTCACATTTATTTGACGTTAGCTCCATAATGAATGTGAGCTTTTCTATAGTAAATTATTGATTGATTTGAATAAAAATTTTATATCACACAGAAACATAAATAATTTAAAAGTAAACTAGTAATTAGATGGATGTCATAAAATACAAGAGAAATGTTATAAAAATTAATAATATATAAGATATAGAATATCTAAATCTACATTTGGTTAAAATAGTCTAGGATACTGGAAAGCAGATACATATGAGTTAAATTAATTAGATGCTATGTTTATAACTAACACCAGGCTATATATATTCTTTGTTCTTACACTATTCCATTCTGGAATTTTTTTTTCAAATAGTTTTGTTTTCACATTGTTATTAGCAGGGATACATGTGATAATATATCCATATACAATTTGGCAGCATGTGTGAAGACCTTAAAAATGACAGAGAAAAATAATGCTTTGGGAATGTCAACACAACTAGAGTACCAAGGTAAAAGACAGATATCTTAATTTGTATACTAACTTGATAATAAGATAGAGTGGAAATTTAGATTCTTTCCTTTCTCTTTATCTGAATTTCTTATACAGGAATGCAGATTGCATTCTTAATAGTTCCCTTCTAAATGCTGTAAAACACATTTGTGGAAAACACTTACCTGTAGGTAGCAATGTTAATTTCATCATTACGAATATCCCTTTCCGTATCTATTCTGTATTGTTTAGCTCTGAGTTTGGCTTTTTTCAATTGGTCCAAAAAAAAGGAAACTGAAGTGACTTAGAATGCACACACATATGCATGTAGATATAGATGGCTACAGAAAATAACCTCAGGGAAAACACAAACCAAAAATCTGTGATGGTTACAAACATCAAAAAGAAAAAAAAAAAAACAAAACAAAAAACCCCCCATAATACTAAGGTAGTCATCAGTTACAAAAGAAAAAGATAAGAATAAAGGAACAAAAACACCTACAAAAACAATCCCAAAGCAATGAACAAAAAAGGCAAAAATACACATGTAAGCACATGTTGATGTGAGATGGATGTGAGAAAATATAAACATCTTAATAAAATGTGTATTATCCAGATCACAGGATAATGTATAAATTTTTGTTCTTCATTTTGTTCACATTTATTTGACGTTAGCTCCATAATGAATGTGAGCTTTTCTATAGTAAATTATTGATTGATTTGAATAAAAATTTTATATCACACAGAAACATAAATAATTTAAAAGTAAACTAGTAATTAGATGGATGTCATAAAATACAAGAGAAATGTTATAAAAATTAATAATATATAAGATATAGAATATCTAAATCTACATTTGGTTAAAATAGTCTAGGATACTGGAAAGCAGATACATATGAGTTAAATTAATTAGATGCTATGTTTATAACTAACACCAGGCTATATATATTCTTTGTTCTTACACTATTCCATTCTGGAATTTTTTTTTCAAATAGTTTTGTTTTCACATTGTTATTAGCAGGG
This sequence comes from Tragulus kanchil, assembly GCA_022376925.1. NCBI lineage: Eukaryota > Metazoa > Chordata > Mammalia > Artiodactyla > Tragulidae > Tragulus > Tragulus kanchil. The sequence goes on along the minus strand of JAIOJX010000003.1, from coordinate 114,830,100 downwards.
ATACATGTGATAATATATCCATATACAATTTGGCAGCATGTGTGAAGACCTTAAAAATGACAGAGAAAAATAATGCTTTGGGAATGTCAACACAACTAGAGTACCAAGGTAAAAGACAGATATCTTAATTTGTATACTAACTTGATAATAAGATAGAGTGGAAATTTAGATTCTTTCCTTTCTCTTTATCTGAATTTCTTATACAGGAATGCAGATTGCATTCTTAATAGTTCCCTTCTAAATGCTGTAAAACACATTTGTGGAAAACACTTACCTGTAGGTAGCAATGTTAATTTCATCATTACGAATATCCCTTTCCGTATCTATTCTGTATTGTTTAGCTCTGAGTTTGGCTTTTTCAAGGTTTTCTAAGGCTTCTAGAAGTTCTGTGTGAAGTTGTTTGTGTATTTCCATTACCTAGAAATAAAAACACGCATGCCAAGACATTCACTTAACAGCTAGTTAAAATTATCAGACCAGAGAAAGGTTTTAGAGTAGTTCTAATTGAGATTATAAGCATTTTAATATTGATTTTTGTTTCCTATTGAGTCTATTGTACAGTAGAGTTTCAATTTTCTTCTACCATAAGAGGCCTCAATACTAAGGAAGTAGAAAAGTTACTGAAGAAAATAACTTCACTATTCCAGTTAAGATGACCAATATAAAAAATAGTTCTTTTTCACATATAAAAACTATGACTTTTTATTTGCCTTTGTTGTTCAAATACTTTATTTTAGAAAAAATCAGGTAACAGTGCAAAACTAAAAACTGAAAATGTCACTGAAAATTCTCCTCATTCATACAAAGCCATTATTATCTTCACGCAAGGTCCAAAATATTTCATTTTTTATTGTTTTCATTAATTATTAGAGACCATAAACCTTCTCCCTTCTCTCTCTAGCTCTCCCTTCTCTGTCGAAAGGAAAAGGGTGGTCACAGCTGTCATGGTTGGAACGAAAGACTTTTCAGAATGTCATGTTGGAAAGTTAGAGAGTGAGGAGTAGAAGAAGGTATTAGGGAGTGAACAGTCCTTTTCCCCAGGGGCCAAGAGGCGGATCAACATGAGACAGTACTCTCCCAAATAAGGCAAGATTTCTTATTAATATTAGCTTTATTTCATTGTATCAGTTTAGTTGTGATAAGAACACATGACTGTCTAACCTTTAAATATTTTAAAGCGTACAAGATCTCCTGGAGAAGGAAATGGCAACCCACTCCAGTATTGTTGCCTAGGAAATCCCATGGACAGAGGAGTCCAGTGTGCTCTAGTCCATGGGCTGACAAAAGAGTTGGACACGGGCTTCCCCTGGTGGTCCAGTGGATAAGGACACTGCCTTGCAGTGCAAGGGGCGCCAGTTCCATCCCTGGCCTAGGAAGATCCCACGTGCTGCGGAGCGGCTGGACTGATGTGTCCAATCACCGAGCCGGAGCTCTGGAGCGCATGCGCCCAGAGCCGGCGCTCTGCGACGACAGACGCCACCGTGATGGGAGGCCCGCAGGAGCCAAAGAACAAAGACGGATGAAAACAGAGAAATGAAAGACCAATAGAAGTAGCCCGCCCACTCCTCTCCCTCCCCAACCCCTGCCCAAAATACATAAATAAATAAATAAATCTTTAAAAAAAAAAAGAGTTGGACACGACCGAGCAACTGAACAACAATAACATAATCTATAGACTTATAGGAAACAGAAGAAGACTAATAAAGGCTTTGTCATGGGCAAGCAAAGGCATCTTCACTGACAGATATTGGGACCCTAATTATGACGAGAGCAGTTCTGATGAGCAAAGTGATGAGGAAGAGAAGTTAGGTTATTTGCAGGGGATGCCACTATGTGGAGAAGAAAACCCCTCTACTCTAACTTGGTGGGTATGTCAAATGATCCCACAAGGGTGGTCATTAGTACGAGGTTTCATGTTCACTTCTCACAGGAAAGATCAAGAAAAGATACCTGGGCCGAGCAGACAAATGTCTCTTCACACTAGCGATAAGTGCTGCCTGCAGCCCTGCCTCTCTGAGATCTCCTCAGAGAATGACTAAGTAGCTGATACTTTTGGAACGAAAGACTTTTCAGAATGTCATGTTGGAAAGTTAGAGAGTGAGGAGTAGAAGAAGGTATTAGGGAGTGAACAGTCCTTTTCCCCAGGGGCCAAGAGGCGGATCAACATGAGACAGTACTCTCCCAAATAAGGCAAGATTTCTTATTAATATTAGCTTTATTTCATTGTATCAGTTTAGTTGTGATAAGAACACATGACTGTCTAACCTTTAAATATTTTAAAGCGTACAAGATCTCCTGGAGAAGGAAATGGCAACCCACTCCAGTATTGTTGCCTAGGAAATCCCATGGACAGAGGAGTCCAGTGTGCTCTAGTCCATGGGCTGACAAAAGAGTTGGACACGGGCTTCCCCTGGTGGTCCAGTGGATAAGGACACTGCCTTGCAGTGCAAGGGGCGCCAGTTCCATCCCTGGCCTAGGAAGATCCCACGTGCTGCGGAGCGGCTGGACTGATGTGTCCAATCACCGAGCCGGAGCTCTGGAGCGCATGCGCCCAGAGCCGGCGCTCTGCGACGACAGACGCCACCGTGATGGGAGGCCCGCAGGAGCCAAAGAACAAAGACGGATGAAAACAGAGAAATGAAAGACCAATAGAAGTAGCCCGCCCACTCCTCTCCCTCCCCAACCCCTGCCCAAAATACATAAATAAATAAATAAATCTTTAAAAAAAAAAAGAGTTGGACACGACTGAGCAACTGAACAACAATAACATAATCTATAGACTTATAGGAAACAGAAGAAGACTAATAAAGGCTTTGTCATGGGCAAGCAAAGGCATCTTCACTGACAGATATTGGGACCCTAATTATGACGAGAGCAGTTCTGATGAGCAAAGTGATGAGGAAGAGAAGTTAGGTTATTTGCAGGGGATGCCACTATGTGGAGAAGAAAACCCCTCTACTCTAACTTGGTGGGTATGTCAAATGATCCCACAAGGGTGGTCATTAGTACGAGGTTTCATGTTCACTTCTCACAGGAAAGATCAAGAAAAGATACCTGGGCCGAGCAGACAAATGTCTCTTCACACTAGCGATAAGTGCTGCCTGCAGCCCTGCCTCTCTGAGATCTCCTCAGAGAATGACTAAGTAGCTGATACTTTTACTGATAAAAAGTCTCGGCCTGAAATAGACCCACTCATAAAATTAGCAGTCTATAGACTTAAACTATCACCTTTGACAAACATTGATAGAGATGTTTACCTAGGCTCTAGTACAGAGCACAAAAGCTCTTCCACTTGTGCCTTTTTAGTTATAATGTAACATGCTTTTTACAACTCATAGTTCCCTTTGTAGATTAAGAATTGTAAAAATGCTTTCTGTACAAACACATGTTTCCCCTCGAGGACAAAGGTGTTTACCTAGGCATTAGTAGAGGAGCAAAAATCTCCAGTAGTAACCACTTTTGCATCTCTAGAGGAGCAAAAAGCTCTTGTAATAACCACTTTTGTGATTACTAATTAACATGAGATTTCTAGTTGAGAAAATATAAAAGTGTAAGGTAAGATTGTGCAGGAGGCTGGCTCATGGAGATCAACTGCACCCAACGTGAGATCGTGACTCTCCAGCTCTGGGGTAAGAACTTCTGCTTGCATTTGATTGAGTTCTGATTTTACTTAATTGAGTTCTGATTTTGCTTAATTGAGTTCTGATTTTACTTAAGAAATTCTGATTATTTGATTGAGGTCTGATTATTTGTGCTTGCCTTTATTTGAATTCTGATTAATGGAATCTTGATTCTGATTATTATATGTTCTACAGTTAATAAAGCTACTCTTGGTTTGACAATACTCGAGACCACGACACTTTATTGTCCAAGTACAAGACTCACAACTCTGAGGGGACTACACTGTGACTGTAAAAGATCTCTGATCTATTTAAGATAGTATCTCTTAGTGAGAACTAATAAGAATAGAAATCAGAGTAGCTGCAGCACAGTGCCCGTGACAGCTTTCTTCCAACAAATTTGAAAATGTCGATGAAATGGACATATTCTTAGAAAACTCTGACACCAAAATGGACACAGGAACAGACAGAGTATATGAAGAGTCTTATTGAGGAAACTGAATCTGTAATTAAAAACCTTTCTGAAAAAAAACAAAACTGGAAAACTTGAGCTAGATGGCTTCAATAGTGAATGCTAATTAGTAAAGTTAGTCTTTTGTAAACTCTTCCAGATAGTAGAGAAAGAAGAAATACTCCCAAGCTACTTTAAAAAAAAAATCTAGCAAACCCTTAAAACCAAAACCTGTCAAGGATATTATAATGCTTTTTTTCTTATTCACGAACTTAGATTAAAAAATAATAATGACCAAATCGAATCTAACAAATGTAACATCCTATTTAACATTAAAAAAAAAGTTAATGCGTCCCTTTCAAACTGGGACTGTGACAACTAAATATTACCACTTCTAGTCAGCAATGCAGGAGACACAGGTTCAATCCCTGGGTAGGGAAGATTTCCTGCAGAAGGAAATGGCTACCTGATATTCTTGCTTGGAGAATCCCAAGGAAATAGGAGTCTGGCTGGCTATCGTCCATGGGGTTGAAACGAGTCAGGCATGACTGAGAGACTAACACTGAGATTTCTAGTTGAGAAAATATAAAAGTGTAAGGTAAGATTGTGCAGGAGGCTGGCTCATGGAGATCAACTGCACCCAACGTGAGATCGTGACTCTCCAGCTCTGGGGTAAGAACTTCTGCTTGCATTTGATTGAGTTCTGATTTTACTTAATTGAGTTCTGATTTTGCTTAATTGAGTTCTGATTTTACTTAAGAAATTCTGATTATTTGATTGAGGTCTGATTATTTGTGCTTGCCTTTATTTGAATTCTGATTAATGGAATCTTGATTCTGATTATTATATGTTCTACAGTTAATAAAGCTACTCTTGGTTTGACAATACTCGAGACCACGACACTTTATTGTCCAAGTACAAGACTCACAACTCTGAGGGGACTACACTGTGACTGTAAAAGATCTCTGATCTATTTAAGATAGTATCTCTTAGTGAGAACTAATAAGAATAGAAATCAGAGTAGCTGCAGCACAGTGCCCGTGACAGCTTTCTTCCAACAAATTTGAAAATGTCGATGAAATGGACATATTCTTAGAAAACTCTGACACCAAAATGGACACAGGAACAGACAGAGTATATGAAGAGTCTTATTGAGGAAACTGAATCTGTAATTAAAAACCTTTCTGAAAAAAAATAAAACTGGAAAACTTGAGCTAGATGGCTTCAATAGTGAATGCTAATTAGTAAAGTTAGTCTTTTGTAAACTCTTCCAGATAGTAGAGAAAGAAGAAATACTCCCAAGCTACTTTAAAAAAAAAATCTAGCAAACCCTTAAAACCAAAACCTGTCAAGGATATTATAATGCTTTTTTTCTTATTCACGAACTTAGATTAAAAAATAATAATGACCAAATCGAATCTAACAAATGTAACATCCTATTTAACATTAAAAAAAAAGTTAATGCGTCCCCTTTCAAACTGGGACTGTGACAACTAAATATTACCACTTCTAGTCAGCAATGCAGGAGACACAGGTTCAATCCCTGGGTAGGGAAGATTTCCTGCAGAAGGAAATGGCTACCTGATATTCTTGCTTGGAGAATCCCAAGGAAATAGGAGTCTGGCTGGCTATCGTCCATGGGGTTGAAACGAGTCAGGCATGACTGAGAGACTAACACTTCAGTTCACCTCTGGCACCACTGCAGTGGAGATCTCAGCCAAGAAAGGTCTGAGCCTTCCTAAAGACAATATGGTAAAAATATATACAGATTTGGAAGAGGAGGAAATAAAACTGTCCTTAAGTGCACATTCATTTTTAGAAGAGCACAGGCAGCAGAAAAGTCTACAAGATTTTCCTTTAGGCCAAGCAACCCAGGGGAATACACTCTGGCTGAGAGCAAAGTAAACGTCACTCAGTCGTGTCCAACTCTTTGTGACCCATGGAGGAGTCATGGAATTATGCAGGCAAGAATACTGGAGTGGGTAGACTTTGCCTTCTCCAAAGGATCTTCCCAACCCCAGGGATCAAACCCAAGTCTCCCGCATTATAGGTGGATTCTTTACCATCTGAGACACCAGTGAAGCAAGATATTATAAGCAAGGCAGAGTGCAAGGATTATACTAAAATGACAGGTAAGCAAAGACCTCAGGAAACAGAATTTATACCATCAAAGGAAAAAAGCCATAAACAATGCCCTATGCCCAATTTGTTCGGGGTGGTCTCAGAATCAAGGGTGTTGGTGATTTTGTATGAGGCAAACTCATTTGCAAGGAAAGGTCCCGGGCTGGCTAAGTGCAGGACTGGTATAACTTTCCCACACAGACATTCTCTTAGGTTAATATTAATATTATTTCTGTGGCTCCATTGTGTTACGTCACTGAGTTGCTTGTAGAATTTGAAGGTCATGTTGAACCTTTGAGCTTTGTTTGCAAATATATTAAGGCTCAAGCACATCGTCAAGAGGTCTTACATTATTTAAGTAGCTGGATTACTTCAACAGGCCTTTAGCCAGGCCCTCAGTCAAGACAGCAGAATAAAATAATGACAACAACAAGTAAAGCTATATTATAAATGAAACTCTCACTCTTCCCCAAACTCCCAGCAATATCTAATTTGCTTTCTTTTTTTTCGGTTTTAAGATGTTTTACTGACTTCTGTATGACACAGGTTCAATCCCTGGGTAGGGAAGATTTCCTGCAGAAGGAAATGGCTACCTGATATTCTTGCTTGGAGAATCCCAAGGAAATAGGAGTCTGGCTGGCTATCGTCCATGGGGTTGAAACGAGTCAGGCATGACTGAGAGACTAACACTTCAGTTCACCTCTGGCACCACTGCAGTGGAGATCTCAGCCAAGAAAGGTCTGAGCCTTCCTAAAGACAATATGGTAAAAATATATACAGATTTGGAAGAGGAGGAAATAAAACTGTCCTTAAGTGCACATTCATTTTAGAAGAGCACAGGCAGCAGAAAAGTCTACAAGATTTTCCTTTAGGCCAAGCAACCCAGGGGAATACACTCTGGCTGAGAGCAAAGTAAACGTCACTCAGTCGTGTCCAACTCTTTGTGACCCATGGAGGAGTCATGGAATTATGCAGGCAAGAATACTGGAGTGGGTAGACTTTGCCTTCTCCAAAGGATCTTCCCAACCCCAGGGATCAAACCCAAGTCTCCCGCATTATAGGTGGATTCTTTACCATCTGAGACACCAGTGAAGCAAGATATTATAAGCAAGGCAGAGTGCAAGGATTATACTAAAATGACAGGTAAGCAAAGACCTCAGGAAACAGAATTTATACCATCAAAGGAAAAAAGCCATAAACAATGCCCTATGCCCAATTTGTTCGGGGTGGTCTCAGAATCAAGGGTGTTGGTGATTTTGTATGAGGCAAACTCATTTGCAAGGAAAGGTCCCGGGCTGGCTAAGTGCAGGACTGGTATAACTTTCCCACACAGACATTCTCTTAGGTTAATATTAATATTATTTCTGTGGCTCCATTGTGTTACGTCACTGAGTTGCTTGTAGAATTTGAAGGTCATGTTGAACCTTTGAGCTTTGTTTGCAAATATATTAAGGCTCAAGCACATCGTCAAGAGGTCTTACATTATTTAAGTAGCTGGATTACTTCAACAGGCCTTTAGCCAGGCCCTCAGTCAAGACAGCAGAATAAAATAATGACAACAACAAGTAAAGCTATATTATAAATGAAACTCTCACTCTTCCCCAAACTCCCAGCAATATCTAATTTGCTTTCTGTCTTTATGGATTTATCTCTTCTAGATATTTTAGGTAAATGAAATTGAATGTTTCTGTACCTGACTTCTGTATTTAGCATAATGTTTCAAAGTTTATCCATCTTGTGGCCTGTTCCGTTACTTCATTTCTTTTTATGCCTGAATAAAATTCCACGGTATGGTTATATCACATTTTGCTTAGTCAATCATCAGTTGATGGGCACTGTGTTGGTTATGCCTTTTGTCTATAGTGAACAGTGTTGCTAAGAATATTTACGTACAAGGTTTTGGGGCTTCCCTGGGGGTCCAGTGGGTAAAGAGTCCGCCGTGCAATGCACAGGGCACCAGTTCGATCCCTGGCCCTGGAAGGTCCCTTGTGCCACAAAGCAGCTCGACTCATGTGCCCAATTATGAGTCAGTGTCGCGGGTACCATGTTGGAGCTTACTCTGATTACTATTCTCACTAGTTCTCACTAAGAGACACTATGTTAAATAGCTCAGAGACTTTTTCGCAGACACAATGTAGTTCCCTCAGGGTGTGAGCCTTGGACTTGGACAATAAAGTGTCCTGATCTAAAGTATTGTCAAACCAAGAGTGGGCTTATTAATCATCAAATAAAGGCAAGCACAGATAATCAGAAATAATCAGAACTCAATCGAATGCACACAGATGTTCTTACCCCAGAGCTGGAGAGTCTCGATCTCACATCGGGCGAAGTCGATCTCCATGAGCGAGCCTTCCGCACAACTTCCAGAATCAAGGGTGTTGGTGATTTTGTATGAGGCAAACTCATTTGCAAGGAAAGGTCCCGGGCTGGCTAAGTGCAGGACTGGTATAACTTTCCCACACAGACATTCTCTTAGGTTAATATTAATATTATTTCTGTGGCTCCATTGTGTTACGTCACTGAGTTGCTTGTAGAATTTGAAGGTCATGTTGAACCTTTGAGCTTTGTTTGCAAATATATTAAGGCTCAAGCACATCGTCAAGAGGTCTTACATTATTTAAGTAGCTGGATTACTTCAACAGGCCTTTAGCCAGGCCCTCAGTCAAGACAGCAGAATAAAATAATGACAACAACAAGTAAAGCTATATTATAAATGAAACTCTCACTCTTCCCCAAACTCCCAGCAATATCTAATTTGCTTTCTGTCTTTATGGATTTATCTCTTCTAGATATTTTAGGTAAATGAAATTGAATGTTTCTGTACCTGACTTCTGTATTTAGCATAATGTTTCAAAGTTTATCCATCTTGTGGCCTGTTCCGTTACTTCATTTCTTTTTATGCCTGAATAAAATTCCACGGTATGGTTATATCACATTTTGCTTAGTCAATCATCAGTTGATGGGCACTGTGTTGGTTATGCCTTTTGTCTATAGTGAACAGTGTTGCTAAGAATATTTACGTACAAGGTTTTGGGGCTTCCCTGGGGGTCCAGTGGGTAAAGAGTCCGCCTTGCAATGCACAGGGCACCAGTTCGATCCCTGGCCCTGGAAGGTCCCTTGTGCCACAAAGCAGCTCGACTCATGTGCCCAATTATGAGTCAGTGTCATGGTACCATGTTGGAGCTTACTCTGATTACTATTCTCACTAGTTCTCACTAAGAGACACTATGTTAAATAGCTCAGAGACTTTTTCGCAGACACAATGTAGTTCCCTCAGGGTGTGAGCCTTGGACTTGGACAATAAAGTGTCCTGATCTAAAGTATTGTCAAACCAAGAGTGGGCTTATTAATCATCAAATAAAGGCAAGCACAGATAATCAGAAATAATCAGAACTCAATCGAATGCACACAGATGTTCTTACCCCAGAGCTGGAGAGTCTCGATCTCACATCGGGCGAAGTCGATCTCCATGAGCGAGCCTTCCGCACAATCTTCCTTCTCCCTTTTTATATTTTTCCAACTAGAAATCTCAAGCTAATTAATAATCATGAGGAAGTTTTTAATTTCTCTAGAGATGCAAAAGAGGTCATCACCTGAGCCCTTTCTCCCCCACCAACACCTTTGCTCTTGAGGGGAAACATTCTTACAATTCTTAAGTTACAAAGGGCACTCTAGAGTTGTAAAGTGTTTCATTATCATTAAAAAGCCGGTAAGAGGAAGAACCTTTGTGCTCTGTATTGGTCTCAAGAGAGGCGAGGCTTGAAGGCAGTGCCTATCCTTAGTGTGAGGAGACATTTGTCTGCTCAGCCTGGATATCTTTTCTTAATCTTTCCCATGAGAAGTGAACATGCCTTTACTTGCCCATGACACCAGCACTCTGGAGCGCATGCGCCCAGAGCCAGTGCTCTGCAATGAGAAGAGGCCACTGCAATGGAAGGCCCACACAGGCCAAAAGAATAAAGATGGATGAAAATAAATAAAGAAAAAAAAAAATAAAAGAGGCCAAAATTATTTAAAAAAATAATATTTATGTACAAGGTTTTGTCTCTGTTTTTTAACATCACTTTTCGATACTTTAGGGGAATATATATCTTGGCTTGGAGTTGCTAAAGTATATGGTAAGTCTGTTTTCCTTTTTGAGAAACACCAAACTGTTTTTCTACAGGGGCTGAACCATTTTACATTTCCACCAGCAAAGAACAATGGTTCGAGTTTTGCTACATCCTCACTCAACTGATTATTTTGTACTTTATTTTTAATCTCATCTTAATGGGTATTTTATGGTCTGGTCCCGAGGCCCCTTTCCCCACTTCCTACCTCCCTGACGCAAGAAAGACCTTGACTAGAAGGCCCCTTATGCCAGACTGAACAAGGCCAATGGAGAACAGCCACGACACCAACGGAGGACCACCCTGCCCCTGCCGAAAGTTCTCGCTGGACAAAGGAAAGATCAAACTGCCCAATTTGCGAACGCCCCGATGCCTGGCCTCAACCAATCAGGCCAACAGTGCCCCAACCTGGCCATCTTTGGCCAGGGGCTCTGCTGACCACATCACCTTACCTATAAAGGGGGTCATCCCAGCCATTGTGTGCGCTTTCCCCCACTCCCTCTCTTTCTCACCCATGAAGGACGCCTGAGAGCATCCATCCAATAAAGCCTGCTCTGCCTCACCAATTCTGATCCTCCTCTCTCATTTTAAAATACCCAGCAGGGACCAACCTTACAGGTATAACTAGTATCCCACGGTGGTTTTGACAGATGGTGCTGAGCACCTGTCTTTTCATGTGTTTGCTGCCCATGTCCATGTCTTTTAGATATACATCTCCTCAAGTCTTTGCTCATGTTGAAATGGGTTGTTTGTGGTTTTTAATTGTTGAATTATAAATGTTCTCCATATATGCTGGGTACCACATTTTTGTAGTACATAATTTGCAATGTTTTCTCTCATTCTGTAGGTTGCCTTTTTACCTTTTTAATAGTGTATTTAGGTGCACAAAAGTTTTGAATTTTGGTGAAATCCATTTTCCCTATTTTTTTTTTTAAGATTTATTTATTTATTTATTTATTTATTATTGGTGCGGGGTGGAGTGGGGAGGGAGGGGAGCTGGTGGGCCACTTCTATTGGTTTTTCATTTATCTATTTTCATCCATCTTTGTTCTTTGGCCCGTGTGGGCCTCCCATCGTGGTGGCCTCTGTTGTCACAGAGCACCTGCTCTGTGCACATGCGCTCCAGAGCTCTGCCTCAGTAACTGGACACATCAGTCCAGCCGCTCTGCGGCACGTGGGGTCTTCCCAGGCCAGGGATCGAACCAGTACCCCTTGCACTGCAAGGCGGTGTCCTTACCCACTGGACCACCAGGGAAGCCCTCCCTATTTTTTCTTATGTTGCTTATACTTTCAGTGTCATATCTAAAAAATCCATTTTCAAATTCCAGGTCATGAAGCTTTTACCCACCAGCTTACTTAAAAGAGTTTTATATTTTTACTTCTTACCTGTACAGTTGTGATCCATTTTGCGTTAATTTCTGTATGTACTAGGAAGCAGAGGTTCAAATTGACTCTTTTGAACACATGTGGATATCCAATGTCCCAGCATCATTTGTTGAAGAGACCACTCTTTCCAACAAATGGTTTTGGTAACCTTGCCAAAAGCAATTAACCATAGATATATTGGTTTATGGGCTTCCCAGGTGGCGCTAGTGGTAAAAAAACAAACAAAAAAAAACAACAAAAAAAAACTCACCTGCCAATGCAGGAAACATAAGAGGAATGGGTTCAATCCTTGCATGGGGAAGATACCCTGGAGGAGGGCATGGCAACCCGCTCCAGTATTCCTGCCTGAAGAATCCCACGGACAGAGGAGCCCGTTGAGTTGCAGTCCATAAGACAGCAAAGTCAGGCATGACTGAAGTGACTCTGCATGCAGGCACACATACTGGTTTATTTCTAGAATCTCAATTCTACTCCACTAAACTACTTTTCTGTTATTTGTGGAAATGTCACTCTTTGTTTGCTTCTTACAGCTTTGTTTTAAGTTTTACAATCAGAAAGTGTGAATTCTTTAAGATGGCTTTCCTTTTCAAGACTATTCTGGTTATTTGGGACCCCCTGAAATTTCATATAAATGTTAGAATAGGCTTTTCCATTTCTGTAAAAAAGTACCTTAAGACTGTAAAGATTCCATTTAATCTGAAGATAGCTTTGGGTTCTGCTAACATCTTAGCAATGCTAACTCAAATTTGTGTACATGGATTATCTTTCTATTCATTTAGGACTAACTGAAGTTATCTCAACAAAATATTAGCTAGTTTTTAGTGAACAAGTCTTACAGCTTTGTCCCCCCCAGAGCACCTGCTCTGTGCACATGCGCCCAGAGCTCTGCCTCAGTAACTGGACACATCAGTCCAGCCGCTCTGCGGCACGTGGGGTCTTCCCAGGCCAGGATCGAACCAGTACCCCTTGCACTGCAAGGCGGTGTCCTTACCCACTGGACCACCAGGGAAGCCCTCCCTATTTTTTCTTATGTTGCTTATACTTTCAGTGTCATATCTAAAAAATCCATTTTCAAATTCCAGGTCATGAAGCTTTTACCCACCAGCTTACTTAAAAGAGTTTTATATTTTTACTTCTTACCTGTACAGTTGTGATCCATTTTGCGTTAATTTCTGTATGTACTAGGAAGCAGAGGTTCAAATTGACTCTTTTGAACACATGTGGATATCCAATGTCCCAGCATCATTTGTTGAAGAGACCACTCTTTCCAACAAATGGTTTTGGTAACCTTGCCAAAAGCAATTAACCATAGATATATTGGTTTATGGGCTTCCCAGGTGGCGCTAGTGGTAAAAAAACAAACAAAAAAAAACAACAAAAAAAAACTCACCTGCCAATGCAGGAAACATAAGAGGAATGGGTTCAATCCTTGCATGGGGAAGATACCCTGGAGGAGGGCATGGCAACCCGCTCCAGTATTCCTGCCTGAAGAATCCCACAGACAGAGGAGCCCGTTGAGTTGCAGTCCATAAGACAGCAAAGTCAGGCATGACTGAAGTGACTCTGCATGCAGGCACACATACTGGTTTATTTCTAGAATCTCAATTCTACTCCACTAAACTACTTTTCTGTTATTTGTGGAAATGTCACTCTTTGTTTGCTTCTTACAGCTTTGTTTTAAGTTTTACAATCAGAAAGTGTGAATTCTTTAAGATGGCTTTCCTTTTCAAGACTATTCTGGTTATTTGGGACCCCCTGAAATTTCATATAAATGTTAGAATAGGCTTTTCCATTTCTGTAAAAAAGTACCTTAAGACTGTAAAGATTCCATTTAATCTGAAGATAGCTTTGGGTTCTGCTAACATCTTAGCAATGCTAACTCAAATTTGTGTACATGGATTATCTTTCTATTCATTTAGGACTAACTGAAGTTATCTCAACAAAATATTAGCTAGTTTTTAGTGAACAAGTCTTACAGCTTATTGATTAAATTTATTCCTACCTTATCATTTTTAAGGGTATTAAAGAGAATTTTTTTAATTTTATTTTTGGATTGTTCATAACTAGTATGTGAAAATACAACTGAGTTTTGCGTGTTGAACTTGCATCCTGCAATTTTCTTAACTTGTTTATTAGTTTTATTAACAGTTTGTTTTGTGAATTCTTTATAAGTTTCTATATATAAGATCATGTCCTCTGCAGTAGAGATCAGTTTAATTTTTCCTTTTCCAATCTGGATGCCTTTTATTTACTTTTCTTGCCTATTTGCTTTATTAAAAGCCCATTGGTTTAAATGTTAATCTCATCTAAAAACTCACTTCACAAAAATATCTAGAATAATGTCTGATCAAATACCTGGGCAATTTGGCCCAGTGAATTTGATCTAAAAATTTAACCATCACAGCACCTCTGATAAGCTCCACACAAAGGGTGCCATTTTCCTGATCTTTGGGGACACATTTTCTTATTTTCCTCTCATTCACGACCACGGTCTTCCAGTTAGACAACCGTGCTTACCCTGGCGAAGCCATGGCTATATCCACTATCAGAACATCTTCAGTACTGCTACTATTTTAGGAATGAATATAAAGTGTCTGAGACACTTTGCAGAGCAATGTGATTTTATCTAAAGGGGTCGAAATGTATATATAACCCATGACTCAGTAAATACTCCACTATCGATGGAGCCAAGAAAAATTCACATGCACATAAACAGGAACATGATCAGGGATACTTACTGCTTAGAGTCAAATCAGCATTGTCGTCAACTATTGGAAACAACACAGAAGACCAAGAGGACATGGTAGATAATAAATTGTGAGATAGCTATTTGATGGTAGATGGACAATGAATGAACTAAAATTGTATATATCAAAAGTAGCTGAATCTCCAAAATATTAGCTAGTTTTTAGTGAACAAGTCTTACAGCTTATTGATTAAATTTATTCCTACCTTATCATTTTTAAGGGTATTAAAGAGAATTTTTTTAATTTTATTTTTGGATTGTTCATAACTAGTATGTGAAAATACAACTGAGTTTTGCGTGTTGAACTTGCATCCTGCAATTTTCTTAACTTGTTTATTAGTTTTATTAACAGTTTGTTTTGTGAATTCTTTATAAGTTTCTATATATAAGATCATGTCCTCTGCAGTAGAGATCAGTTTAATTTTTCCTTTTCCAATCTGGATGCCTTTTATTTACTTTTCTTGCCTATTTGCTTTATTAAAAGCCCATTGGTTTAAATGTTAATCTCATCTAAAAACTCACTTCACAAAAATATCTAGAATAATGTCTGATCAAATACCTGGGCAATTTGGCCCAGTGAATTTGATCTAAAAATTTAACCATCACAGCACCTCTGATAAGCTCCACACAAAGGGTGCCATTTTCCTGATCTTTGGGGACACATTTTCTTATTTTCCTCTCATTCACGACCACGGTCTTCCAGTTAGACAACCGTGCTTACCCTGGCGAAGCCATGGCTATATCCACTATCAGAACATCTTCAGTACTGCTACTATTTTAGGAATGAATATAAAGTGTCTGAGACACTTTGCAGAGCAATGTGATTTTATCTAAAGGGGTCGAAATGTATATATAACCCATGACTCAGTAAATACTCCACTATCGATGGAGCCAAGAAAAATTCACATGCACATAAACAGGAACATGATCAGGGATACTTACTGCTTAGAGTCAAATCAGCATTGTCGTCAACTATTGGAAACAACACAGAAGACCAAGAGGACATGGTAGATAATAAATTGTGAGATAGCTATTTGATGGTAGATGGACAATGAATGAACTAAAATTGTATATATCAAAAGTAGCTGAATCTCCAAAATAAAGTCAGATTAAAAAATAAGTCACAGAAAGTTACACAATCTTTGATAATATGGAAAAAAACTGTATGTATTATGCATAAGATGCATATGTATGTATATGATTATTCAAATTTTGCCTGGAAAAAAAAGTTCATGATGAGGTTATCTTTTGGAGAATGAAGAAGGAAAATGGAACTAAGGAGACATTTAATGACTTAATTAACTTCAAATGATCAAGAACAAACATCCTACAAATTAAATTTGTCCAATTAGTAGGCCATTATGATTTATTTTTCTATAATATTATCCTCCAATAGGAGATTCAATGTTAATCATTAAAAAGAGTTTACATGTCATGGGGCTTCCCTGGTGCTCCAGTGCGTAAGGACACCACCTTGCAGTGCAAGGGGCACCAGTTCGATCCCTGGCCTGGGAAGACCCCACTTGCTGTGGAGCGGCTGGACTGATGTGTCCAACTACCGAGCCAGAGCTCTGGAGCGCATGTGTCCAGAGCCGGTGCTCTGTGACAACAGAGGCCACTGTGATGGGAGGCCCACACAGGCCAAAGAGCAAAGATAAATAGATGAAAGACCAATAGAAGTGGCCAAAAAAAAAAAAAAAAAGAGTTTACATGTCAGTTACATATTTTCATCAAGAAAGAAGTGACTAAGTCACTCAGTCATGTCCAACACCTTGAGATCCTATGGACTGCAGCCCTCCAGGCTCCTCTGTCTATGTGATTCTCCAGCCAAGAATACTGAAGTGGGTTGCCATGCCCTCCCCCAGGGGGCCCTTACAACCCAGGGACAGAACTCAGGTCTCCTGCAGAGCAGGCAGATACTTTACTATCTGAACCACCAGGGAAGACCAAGAATATTGGAGCAATAGCCTATCCCTTTTCCAAGGGGATCTTCCCGACCCAGGAATCAGACTGGGGTCTCCTACATAGAAGGCAGATTCTTAACCAGCTGAGCTACCAGCGAACTTACAAGCTTTCTTAGTTTGATTTACGGCTTCAAATTACACCATACTATTTCACATCTCCAAAATCATATTGGTAGACTGATGAAATGCTATTAGTATTCCTAAGTTTAAATGTAAGGGAAGAAGACACAGTTTAAATAAATATCAATCAATTGTATTGTGTATAGCTTGATAATCCCCTTAGAGAATGAAACACTTAATGGCATATTAACCTCTTACAGTTGAAATGATTGTAACTAAGAAATAATCTATAAAATCTACAGCCACTCTTGTATTCACTGACCTCAAACTTTTTCTGATACCATTCTCTCACAGCTGCAAGCTCCTGGTCTCGCTTTCCAAGTACTAAAGGGCAGTGTTCACTCATATACTCTATGTCTACTCTAAGCTTTGTATTAGCTTCCACTAATTTCTCCTCTTGTCCCTCCAAATGCTTCAGTCGTTGAATTTTATCTTCATGGTGCCATCGCAGCTCCATAATATCTCTCAAATACGCCTCATGTTCTAGACATAGGATGGTAAGACAGAAAAGAACAGCAAAATTGAAAACAAAAGCCTCAGAAGGACATCTTTATTTGATAATAGCTATTAAATATTTTAGCTTCAGAAATTACATATCTGTGAGTCATATTAAATCTAAAATGAATTCTTTTAATATTCATTTTTTGACCGTGCCAGGTAGCATGTGGGATCCTAATACCCGGACCAGGAATAGAACCTGTGCCCTCTGCAGTGTAATGCAGAGTCTTAATCAGTGAGCATCCAGGAAAGTCCCTAAAATAAGTTATCTTAGTACTTTTTTTTTTTTTTTGGCCACCTCTATTGGTCTTTCATTTATCTATATTCATCCATCTTTGTTCTTTGGCCTGCCCATCGCAGTGGCCTCTGTCGCTTCCCAGCACCGGCCCTGGGCGCATGCACTCCAGAGCTCCCTCAGGAGCAGACTTATACTGAACCCGGAGACCAAGAATATTGGAGCAATAGCCTATCCCTTTTCCAAGGGGATCTTCCCGACCCAGAATCAGACTGGGGTCTCCTACATAGAAGGCAGATTCTTAACCTAGCGACTCCACGAATTAAGGCAAAAGCTACCAGCGAACTTACAAGCTTTCTTAGTTTGATTTACGGCTTCAAATTACACCATACTATTTCACATCTCCAAAATCATATTGGTAGACTGATGAAATGCTATTAGTATTCCTAAGTTTAAATGTAAGGGAAGAAGACACAGTTTAAATAAATATCAATCAATTGTATTGTGTATAGCTTGATAATCCCCTTAGAGAATGAAACACTTAATGGCATATTAACCTCTTACAGTTGAAATGATTGTAACTAAGAAATAATCTATAAAATCTACAGCCACTCTTGTATTCACTGACCTCAAACTTTTTCTGATACCATTCTCTCACAGCTGCAAGCTCCTGGTCTCGCTTTCCAAGTACTAAAGGGCAGTGTTCACTCATATACTCTATGTCTACTCTAAGCTTTGTATTAGCTTCCACTAATTTCTCCTCTTGTCCCTCCAAATGCTTCAGTCGTTGAATTTTATCTTCATGGTGCCATCGCAGCTCCATAATATCTCTCAAATACGCCTCATGTTCTAGACATAGGATGGTAAGACAGAAAAGAACAGCAAAATTGAAAACAAAAGCCTCAGAAGGACATCTTTATTTGATAATAGCTATTAAATATTTTAGCTTCAGAAATTACATATCTGTGAGTCATATTAAATCTAAAATGAATTCTTTTAATATTCATTTTTTGACCGTGCCAGGTAGCATGTGGGATCCTAATACCCGGACCAGGAATAGAACCTGTGCCCTCTGCAGTGTAATGCAGAGTCTTAATCAGTGAGCATCCAGGAAAGTCCCTAAAATAAGTTATCTTAGTACTTTTTTTTTTTTTTTTGGCCACCTCTATTGGTCTTTCATTTATCTATATTCATCCATCTTTGTTCTTTGGCCTGCCCATCGCAGTGGCCTCTGTCGCTTCACAGCACCGGCACTGGGCGCATGCACTCCAGAGCTCCGGCTCAGTAGTTGGACACATTAGTCCAGCCGCTCCGCAGCACATGCGATCTTCCAAGGCCAGGGATCAAACCGGCGCCCCCTGCACTGCAAGGCGGTGTCCTTACTCCTTACCCACTGGACTACCAGGGACACCCTCTTAGTACTTCTTAATTCACCATCAAAGGAATAAAAATCACTTGAATTTTTTTTTTTTTTTAGAATTTTTTTTTTTTGGCCTCTTTTGTTGGTTTATTTATTTATTTATTTATTTATTTTATTCTTTGGCATATGTGGGCCTCCCATTGCAGTGGCCTCTCTCACTGCAGAGCATCAGCTCTGGGCACATGCACTCCAGAGTGTTGGCTCATAACTGGACACACTGGCCTAACCGTTCCTCAGCACAAGGGATCTTCCCGGGCCAGGGAACAAACAAGTACCCCTTGCACTTCAAGGCGGACCCTTTACCCACTGGATCACCAGGGAAGCCCTCCACTGTTTGTTTCTAACTTACTCACACTTACTGAATCTGTATCTCTGTGCTTTATGATACTTGATGTTGAACTATTTCTTATCTTGAAACTCTGAGACAGTTCCCTGTATCCAGATAGAATTTTCAGAAAAAGAAAACCTGTCTGCTCCTGAAGATGCTTAGTTACTGCCAACCCATAGAACATTTAAATGACATTCTCCACTGTGCATTTTCAGATTCACAGACAGGTTCATTAACTTGCCATACCCCATTAGAAACATTGTAAATGAGCAAATTCTCCACTGTGCAAAAGCTCAGAAATTTTTTTAAAAAAACTGTTTGAGTAAAAAAGAATTCTTTTAATATTCATTTTTTGACCGTGCCAGGTAGCATGTGGGATCCTAATACCCGGACCAGGAATAGAACCTGTGCCCTCTGCAGTGTAATGCAGAGTCTTAATCAGTGAGCATCCAGGAAAGTCCCTAAAATAAGTTATCTTAGTACTTTTTTTTTTTTTTTTGGCCACCTCTATTGGTCTTTCATTTATCTATATTCATCCATCTTTGTTCTTTGGCCTGCCCATCGCAGTGGCCTCTGTCGCTTC
Organism: Tragulus kanchil; assembly: GCA_022376925.1. Classification (NCBI taxonomy): domain Eukaryota; kingdom Metazoa; phylum Chordata; class Mammalia; order Artiodactyla; family Tragulidae; genus Tragulus; species Tragulus kanchil. The sequence continues at coordinate 114,810,519 of JAIOJX010000003.1, read as the reverse complement.
ACAGCACCGGCACTGGGCGCATGCACTCCAGAGCTCCGGCTCAGTAGTTGGACACATTAGTCCAGCCGCTCCGCAGCACATGCGATCTTCCAAGGCCAGGGATCAAACCGGCGCCCCCTGCACTGCAAGGCGGTGTCCTTACTCCTTACCCACTGGACTACCAGGGACACCCTCTTAGTACTTCTTAATTCACCATCAAAGGAATAAAAATCACTTGAATTTTTTTTTTTTTTTAGAATTTTTTTTTTTTGGCCTCTTTTGTTGGTTTATTTATTTATTTATTTATTTATTTATTTTATTCTTTGGCATATGTGGGCCTCCCATTGCAGTGGCCTCTCTCACTGCAGAGCATCAGCTCTGGGCACATGCACTCCAGAGTGTTGGCTCATAACTGGACACACTGGCCTAACCGTTCCTCAGCACAAGGGATCTTCCCGGGCCAGGGAACAAACAAGTACCCCTTGCACTTCAAGGCGGACCCTTTACCCACTGGATCACCAGGGAAGCCCTCCACTGTTTGTTTCTAACTTACTCACACTTACTGAATCTGTATCTCTGTGCTTTATGATACTTGATGTTGAACTATTTCTTATCTTGAAACTCTGAGACAGTTCCCTGTATCCAGATAGAATTTTCAGAAAAAGAAAACCTGTCTGCTCCTGAAGATGCTTAGCTTTACTGCCAACCCATAGAACATTTAAATGACATTCTCCACTGTGCATTTTCAGATTCACAGACAGCAGGGATTTCAGTTCCAAATCCATTTACAACAGTACATGAAGAATTCTTGGAATACTGTCTGCTTTCCTGCACTGTCTGAGTGAAACATACAACTTTGTCATTCAACCTGAGCAAAAGGTTTGCTCATGATTCATGCTATGCTGGGGATGCAGACATTTGGGTTTGCAGCTTCATATAATGACTTCTAACTGAATTTCTCATTCAGGCAAGACTCAGATTTTCTCCTGTCTCCTACACCAAATCTACATAAATTTATTCCCCAAATTATCAAGACTTCTGTATAAGCAGCATTTAATGGTAAGGCTGTTAAGGAGACTAGGATGTTTTGCCATCACACATGGTAGAGATTCTGAAAATCCAAACAGATGGTTATTCACTCACTAGGTTATGTCCAACTCTTTGCGACCCCATGGACTGTAGGACACTAGCTTCCCTGTCCTTCACTATCTCCCAGAGTTTGCTTGAACTCATGCCCATTGAGTCAGTGATGCCATATAACTATCTCATCCTTTGTTGCCCCTTTCTCGTCCTGACCTCAGTTTTGCCCAGCATCAGGGTCTTTTCAAATAGACTGTAAAAATATATAAATCTATAATTGTAAAAAATTTTCAAAAAATTCAGAGATTATATCCTACATATATCAACAAAAATGCAGCATATGCCTGAAACCACGTTATTTTCCAGGAATGTATTACAAATAGAAGCCACTTAAGAAATACATAGTGATAATAAAGCTAAATTTCATTGCAAATGCTAGCTACTTAAAGCAGATGAACATAAATTTCAGCTTAAGAAGATCTTTAATAATACTGAATGAAGACAACTCAAGCACTAAATTATAAGCAATGGTAAGGATGTCCATCATTCAAAATACATTCATTAGGTTCTTAGAACATGCAGGCATGTACCTCAATTTAATTTTATCTTGCTAAATCCTTCAGAAGGACTCCATATGGACCTCAAGCCATAATATCTAAGCACTCTTATAAAGGGTATATGAGATTATATATAAATTCATCAGCAAAAAATTAAAATCAGCCCTCAACATTGACTTTCCTATGGCTAGTGACAAGAAAAAGCCTCTCAAACAGGTAGGAAAACTACAGACAGCTCTCTGTGGATGTGAATCTGAATCCACTCAACACTATTTTGGGATCCAGATGAGTATTTTGACCTCACTGTAGCCTCAGGTGCCTCTAAAACAATTATATATATATATATATATATATATATATATATATGTTAATTATATACCTATGCTGTTCCATCAGTAGAATATGCACACTATGAATTCTATTCAAAAGCCTGATGAATCAGAGTGAACTTATTCTAAGCCCTAATGAATTATTATTTTTATAAACAGCTGTAGACACCATGTATTTTATAAAATGCATTATTTTAAAATGTGGGTAGAAAAAAAGTTTACTCTTATCTGAGTCTTGAGTGCTTTTTGCATGATGTTTATCTAATTAGCTCTTTAGTAAAGGGTGACAAAGAGCAAAGACAAAGGCTAGACTAAATTTAGCCCCAGTCTAAGATCTGGGTCCATTTCCTGTTTCTTGAGCTTTGCTCCAGAAGGAAGCGAATAAACCAAGAGTTTAGGCTATGAACTCACTATTAATTTAAGAAGCAGAAACAGACATTAAACATACATTTATCTTATTAGAAGAACATAATTGAGGAGCCATCTCATCTTTTCTTAAAGTTCCCTGAAATGTATACACTGTACTTAGAAGACTACAGCTTTAGAAGATTTGTAAAACATTTAACAAAAGTATGTGTATGGATGAAATTTGACATACAATATAAACTAATGCCTATTGTCCCAGGGTAATAATTAATAGCAGCATCCCTGGTGGCTTTGTGTTAAAGAACCCACCTGCAATGCAGGAGACTTGCATGAGATAGAGGTTCCACTGATCCCTGGGTCCGACAGATCCCCTGGGGAAGGAAATGGCAACCCACTCCAGTATTCTTGCCTAGGAAATCCCATGGACAGATAAGCCTGGTGGGCTACAGTTCATGGGGTCACAAAAGAGTGGGACACGACTTAGCAACTACACAGCAATAATTAATAGCACCTTTTTTTCTCTCAAGGATGTCTTGGCTTAAATCATGGGTTATATCAGAATCCTAATATCATCCATTTAAAAAGTATGTGAACTCTGAAATACAGACCAATGGAACAAGATCGAGAACCCAGAGATAAACCCATGCACCTATGGGTACCTTATTTTTGACAAAGGAGGCGAAAATATAAAATGGGACAAAGACAGCCTCTTCAAAAAATGGTGCTGGGAATATTGGACAGCTACATGCAAAAAAATGAAGTTGGAACATGCCCTGACACCATGCAGAAAGATCAACTCAAAATGGATTAAAGACCTAAATGTAAGACCAGAAACCATCACACTCTTAGAGGAGAATATAAGCAAAACACTCAAGGATATAAATCACAGCAAGATCTTCTCTGACCCACCTACTAGAATAGTGGAACTAAAAAGAAAAATGAACACGTAGGACCTAACGAAACTTAAAAGCTTTTGTACTGCAAAAGAAACTACAAACAAGCTGAACAGACACCTCACAGAATGGGAGAAAATCATAGCAAATGAAACAACAGACAAAGAATTAATCTCCAAAATCAACAAGCAACTCAGACAACTCAGCACTGGAAAAACGAACAACCCAATCAATAAATGGGAAAAGGACCTAAACAGACACCTCTCCAATGATGACATACAGATGGCCCCAAAACACATGAAACAATGCTCAACCTGCTCATTACTAGAGAAATGCAAATCAAAACTACAATGAGATATCATCTCACACTTGTCAGAATGGCCATCATCCAGAAATCAACAGACAGTAATTGTTGGAGAGGGTGTGGAGAAAAGGGAACTCTCTTGCATTGCTAGTGGGAATGTAAATTGATACAGCCTCTATGGAAGACAGTATGGAGATTTCTTAAAAAACTAACAATAGAAGCACCATACGACCCAGCAATCCCACTCTTAGGCTTGTACCTTTTGGATGTAGACTCATCATACTACGGTGGCTTTGTGTTAAGCCCACCTGCAATGCAGGAGACTTGCATGAGATAGAGGTTCCACTGATCCCTGGGTCCGACAGATCCCTGGGGAAGGAAATGGCAACCCACTCCAGTATTCTTGCCTAGGAAATCCCATGGACAGATAAGCCTGGTGGGCTACAGTTCATGGGGTCACAAAAGAGTGGGACACGACTTAGCAACTACACAGCAATAATTAATAGCACCTTTTTTTCTCTCAAGGATGTCTTGGCTTAAATCATGGGTTATATCAGAATCCTAATATCATCCATTTAAAAAGTATGTGAACTCTGAAATACAGACCAATGGAACAAGATCGAGAACCCAGAGATAAACCCATGCACCTATGGGTACCTTATTTTTGACAAAGGAGGCGAAAATATAAAATGGGACAAAGACAGCCTCTTCAAAAAATGGTGCTGGGAATATTGGACAGCTACATGCAAAAAAATGAAGTTGGAACATGCCCTGACACCATGCAGAAAGATCAACTCAAAATGGATTAAAGACCTAAATGTAAGACCAGAAACCATCACACTCTTAGAGGAGAATATAAGCAAAACACTCAAGGATATAAATCACAGCAAGATCTTCTCTGACCCACCTACTAGAATAGTGGAACTAAAAAGAAAAATGAACACGTAGGACCTAACGAAACTTAAAAGCTTTTGTACTGCAAAAGAAACTACAAACAAGCTGAACAGACACCTCACAGAATGGGAGAAAATCATAGCAAATGAAACAACAGACAAAGAATTAATCTCCAAAATCAACAAGCAACTCAGACAACTCAGCACTGGAAAAACGAACAACCCAATCAATAAATGGGAAAAGGACCTAAACAGACACCTCTCCAATGATGACATACAGATGGCCCCAAAACACATGAAACAATGCTCAACCTCGCTCATTACTAGAGAAATGCAAATCAAAACTACAATGAGATATCATCTCACACTTGTCAGAATGGCCATCATCCAGAAATCAACAGACAGTAATTGTTGGAGAGGGTGTGGAGAAAAGGGAACTCTCTTGCATTGCTAGTGGGAATGTAAATTGATACAGCCTCTATGGAAGACAGTATGGAGATTTCTTAAAAAACTAACAATAGAAGCACCATACGACCCAGCAATCCCACTCTTAGGCTTATACCTTGATGAAATAAATCTGAAAGAAGCACCTGTACCCCAATGTTCATTGTAGCTCTCTATACAATAGCTAGAACATGGAAGAAACCTAGATGCCCATCGATGAACGAATGGATAAAGAAGCTCTGGTACATATATACAATGGAATACTACACAGCTGTCAAGAGAAATGCAGAAGAATCAGTCCTAATGAGGTGGCTGGATCTAGAACGTATCATAAAAAGTGAAGTCAGTCAGAAAGAGAAAGACAAATACAATATACTAACACACACATATATATAGAATCTAGTAGGATGGTGATGATGGCACATGCAGTGAAGCGACAGAAAGACAGACATGGACAGTGGACATACGGACATTGTGGGGAAGGAACAGAGGGTGGGACACATAAAGGAAGTAGCATGAAGGCCTGTACTATCATAAGTGAAGAAAATAGCTATAGTCATTGCTCTGTGAGAAAAGGAGATCCTTCAGGGGTGCTATGTGATAATCAGGAGGGGTGGGAAGGGGGGCATATGCATGACTAATCTGGGAACATGCATATCTGTAAACAACAAAACTCTGTAAAAGTTAAAAGTAAAATAAAAGTTAAAATAAATAAACAAATAAAAATAAACAGTGTGTGAACTCTGAATTAAAAGTATTACCCTATGACAACACAAAAAAGCTTCCTGCCTCAGAAGGATCAGGTTATCTGGTGTGTTTGATAAACACCATATATGGAAATGAAAAATCCAAACCCTTCAGATTATTTAATACTTGATCACATGTCCCTTCTTCTGTAATCTAAAAGACAGAGCTTCCATTTTTAAACACGTGTTACATGCGTGACTCTGGGAAACATCCTAAGGTTCTTCGCCTGCCATAAGTTCCCAAAGCAAATTTACTATTGGATTCTCAAAAAAAGATGCATGTAGTTCCTAAAATATCACTAGAGTTCTCTCATCTTCCTAGATTTAAATATGTAGCTGATGCCACCCACTGGCAATCACTTTAAATTTCTAAATTTCTAGCAACTGAAATATTACAGTCATTACAGGAAATGCATCTCAAATATTTGCCTGCTCCTTGGGTACCACAAATTGAATGGAATTTCCAACAAATACCAAATGACAGCAGGTCCAGTTTTGCTCACTGTAGTTCCAATTTATATCTGTAAATTCAGCATTATCATCATTGTTATTGTTGCTGAGTTGCTAAGTCATGTCCAATTCTTTGTGACCCTATGAACTGCAACACACCAGGCTTCTCTGTCCATCACTATATCCCTGAGTTTGCTCAAACATATGTCAGTGATGCCATCCAATCATTGCATCCTCTGTCACCCCGTACTTCTCTTCCCCTCAATTTTTCCCAGCACCAGGTCTTTCAAATATACATTACTTTGCATGCAAAATCATATGGCCAGTTTAAACACAAATAATTTGTTCTAAAATTCAGAGCCCTTCTCCAAAAAAAAATGTTGGAAGAAAATCGACAGAAAGACAGACATGGACAGTGGACATACGGACATTGTGGGGAAGGAACAGAGGGTGGGACACATAAAGGAAGTAGCATGAAGGCCTGTACTATCATAAGTGAAGAAAATAGCTATAGTCATTGCTCTGTGAGAAAAGGAGATCCTTCAGGGGTGCTATGTGATAATCAGGAGGGGTGGGAAGGGGGGCATATGCATGACTAATCTGGGAACATGCATATCTGTAAACAACAAAACTCTGTAAAAGTTAAAAGTAAAATAAAAGTTAAAATAAATAAACAAATAAAAATAAACAGTGTGTGAACTCTGAATTAAAAGTATTACCCTATGACAACACAAAAAAGCTTCCTGCCTCAGAAGGATCAGGTTATCTGGTGTGTTTGATAAACACCATATATGGAAATGAAAAATCCAAACCCTTCAGATTATTTAATACTTGATCACATGTCCCTTCTTCTGTAATCTAAAAGACAGAGCTTCCATTTTTAAACACGTGTTACATGCGTGACTCTGGGAAACATCCTAAGGTTCTTCGCCTGCCATAAGTTCCCAAAGCAAATTTACTATTGGATTCTCAAAAAAAGATGCATGTAGTTCCTAAAATATCACTAGAGTTCTCTCATCTTCCTAGATTTAAATATGTAGCTGATGCCACCCACTGGCAATCACTTTAAATTTCTAAATTTCTAGCAACTGAAATATTACAGTCATTACAGGAAATGCATCTCAAATATTTGCCTGCTCCTTGGGTACCACAAATTGAATGGAATTTCCAACAAATACCAAATGACAGCAGGTCCAGTTTTGCTCACTGTAGTTCCAATTTATATCTGTAAATTCAGCATTATCATCATTGTTATTGTTGCTGAGTTGCTAAGTCATGTCCAATTCTTTGTGACCCTATGAACTGCAACACACCAGGCTTCTCTGTCCATCACTATATCCCTGAGTTTGCTCAAACATATGTCAGTGATGCCATCCAATCATTGCATCCTCTGTCACCCCGTACTTCTCTTCCCCTCAATTTTTCCCAGCACCAGGTCTTTCAAATATACATTACTTTGCATGCAAAATCATATGGCCAGTTTAAACACAAATAATTTGTTCTAAAATTCAGAGCTTCAATTAATCATCCATGCCTCTCCAAAAAGAAAAAGGCAATATGAAAAATCCTTATTATTACCTTTCTGCACAGCTAATGGAATTTCTTCAAGCTTCCAGACTGACCAAGTATCAATTTGTGTGGTAATTCTTTTCTTTCTTGATTTTTGTTGTTTTAAAGCCTCTTCAGCTTCTGCACGATCAGTTTCTAGACTTTTAATGAGATGGATGGCCTCTGAAAGCAATGTTTCCATTTCCTGCTTTAATTCAGGACACTTTTCATCTTAAAAGGGAAATACGTATTCATATCTGTTAATGAATCAACCTATGAGCTGGATAGTTGGGGAAGCACGGGAATTAGTTGTATTGTTATCTTGTTGATATTTATATATTTACCAAGAGAACTTTAGAAATATGAATTAGCCTTTTAAAGAGTTTTCTTAACAATATAATCATAACATTATTTATAACATTTGAAGGCAGATTTAGACATGAATATTTTACAAGATAATCAGAAAAGCTAAGTCTCAACCCGTATCTTCTTGTGTAAGATTTTTGAGTGAAAAACACATGTTCTATTCACAAGCTGTCTTATAGAGCTTTATTTTGAAACTATGCTTCTGTTTCCTCCCATTCTGTGTAAAAAGCAAACCACAATGATCACATCAGATAAATACTGAAAATCCTCAGATGGTTCCTAGGAACAAGGCTGATAATCTTTTATCAGATAATACCATCCCTAGTTAGCCTTGCCAGAAATTCATCATCATTTCCAAATTCTATTTATTCAGTTATAATACAAATTAACTCCTTTATGAGAGACATTTGTGATTCCTGGTTCACAGCTCTGGGATGATAAGGTTTACTGTTAACAAAATGATTAACATGGGTATTCATTCATCTATTTATGCAAGAAATGGGCAGAAAGCCTGTTACGTTCTAGGCAATATGCTCTCTCCCTTGAGGCTGATCAGTAAGAAAGACATGTGAGTCCCATTGTGGTTAGATTTATACTTGTAAACAGTGGCTTTTGCCAAAATGAGACACAGCAAGAAGACACAAGCAAACACAAAGTGTAGAAAAAGGCAAAGCCTTTAATAAAGAGCTGCGGCTGGAGAAAAAAATTGCGAAACTGGAACAAGAAGAAAGGCAACTAACAGATCTTTGTTTTATTTTGAAATGCTTTTCTTTTGGACAAAAAAGACATTAATTTTCTGCTGAAAAGTAGTATTACATAACAGTGCAAGCTCAGCACTCACACAGTTTTTATTTCTAATATAGTGGGCTAAACAAATTCAGCATGTACCTAAAAAGAATCTCCGAGAAACAGGTTTTCCTTTTTCTATTTGAGCTCTATTTATTTGGTCTAATGTCTCCATTTTTCAAATTCTACAATATTTTAGACACTTTATTTCTTAATCATCTTATTTTATGACAACATACACATTGAACACTGAGCTCTCTGGTCCACTTAAGATTCATTCAATTTCTGTAACAAGATCTCAGTTTGAAACATATGATGGAGTTAATGCCACTTAAAATTAAGGCACTTCTGGTTGAATATATATGTGCTTTACCAAAGGTGTCTGTTATGTTGGTCCAAATGTCTTTTCTACCATAATAGTCTATAATAAATTTTAACATCTCTCTGGATTTCTTCCAGAATACTATCTCAGCTAGTTCCACTGTTTTACACTAAGTGAACAACAACCTGCATTTTCATTGGTGCGTGCTTCTGCTCACTTGCTTCAGTCATGTCAGACTCCTAGCAAAAGAATGGACTGTAGCCCATGGGATTTTCCAGCAAGAATACAGGAGTGGGTTGCCATGCCCTCCTCCAAGAGATCTTCCCAACTCAGGGATCAAGTCGTATCTCCCGTGTATCTCTGAAGTGCAGGAGGATTCTTTACCCACAGACCTACCTGGGAAGTCCCACGTTTACAGAAGAAACAACTTAATTACAACAAATCTTCCTCATCCTGATATTGCCTTGTGTTTTAGAGTCAAATATACATGTTTACAATAAACATAATCGGACTTAACTTGTTATAGTGACTGTTAATATATTGATATATTCTCCAAGAATTTATCATTTGAAAAATTAAGAGATAACAGAATCAGATTTTCACTTTTATTATATACGGAAAATAGTCAAAATAGAATTTCACTCGGAATGACAGCATTAAATAACAGAATACTCAGGCTTTTAAAAAGCCCTGAGTTTATTAGTTATCCTTCACTAAAGGAAGGCATTTAACAAAGTTCTGTGGCAAAGGTAGGAGGAAATATTCAATATTATGCCAAGGATATATTCAAATATGTTGAAATAATTTTAACACAAATTTTATACCAGTATAAGATTTTATACATTTAATATGTGGAAATTGTGACAAGAAGATTAGTCTTAACTTACATATATGGAAGAGCTGTGATGTCTAATATGGTAGCCATGAACCACATGTGACTAATTTTAATTTAAATGGAAGTTAAAGTTAAATCCTTTTTCTATTTGAGCTCTATTTATTTGGTCTAATGTCTCCATTTTTCAAATTCTACAATATTTTAGACACTTTATTTCTTAATCATCTTATTTTATGACAACATACACATTGAACACTGAGCTCTCTGGTCCACTTAAGATTCATTCAATTTCTGTAACAAGATCTCAGTTTGAAACATATGATGGAGTTAATGCCACTTAAAATTAAGGCACTTCTGGTTGAATATATATGTGCTTTACCAAAGGTGTCTGTTATGTTGGTCCAAATGTCTTTTCTACCATAATAGTCTATAATAAATTTTAACATCTCTCTGGATTTCTTCCAGAATACTATCTCAGCTAGTTCCACTGTTTTACACTAAGTGAACAACAACCTGCATTTTCATTGGTGCGTGCTTCTGCTCACTTGCTTCAGTCATGTCAGACTCCTAGCAAAAGAATGGACTGTAGCCCATGGGATTTTCCAGCAAGAATACAGGAGTGGGTTGCCATGCCCTCCTCCAAGAGATCTTCCCAACTCAGGGATCAAGTCGTATCTCCCGTGTATCTCTGAAGTGCAGGAGGATTCTTTACCCACAGACCTACCTGGGAAGTCCCACGTTTACAGAAGAAACAACTTAATTACAACAAATCTTCCTCATCCTGATATTGCCTTGTGTTTTAGAGTCAAATATACATGTTTACAATAAACATAATCGGACTTAACTTGTTATAGTGACTGTTAATATATTGATATATTCTCCAAGAATTTATCATTTGAAAAATTAAGAGATAACAGAATCAGATTTTCACTTTTATTATATACGGAAAATAGTCAAAATAGAATTTCACTCGGAATGACAGCATTAAATAACAGAATACTCAGGCTTTTAAAAAGCCCTGAGTTTATTAGTTATCCTTCACTAAAGGAAGGCATTTAACAAAGTTCTGTGGCAAAGGTAGGAGGAAATATTCAATATTATGCCAAGGATATATTCAAATATGTTGAAATAATTTTAACACAAATTTTATACCAGTATAAGATTTTATACATTTAATATGTGGAAATTGTGACAAGAAGATTAGTCTTAACTTACATATATGGAAGAGCTGTGATGTCTAATATGGTAGCCATGAACCACATGTGACTAATTTTAATTTAAATGGAAGTTAAAGTTAAACTTAATATTTAAATTCCTCAGTGTCACTAGCCATGTTTTAAGTGCTCAGCAGCTGTTTATTGCTACTAGCTCCCCATTGAACAATGAGACAAAAAGCACTTCTATCATCACTTGACAGCACTGAATTACCATTTGCTCCTTAATAAGTAGGCAGGGGAGGACCTAGAGCAGTATATAGTATAGTAATCAATAAATATATGTTGAATAAATGTTTAATCAAACAATACACAAGGCTCTTTCCTCGATTAGACACTCGTGAGAATTATAGAAGTCTTATACATGATTCTTGTGAATATCAGAAAGACACAGTCAGTGAGCTTTTAAATATAATTCTACTTAGGTAGTATGAGGTACAACTTTACCTCTCAGTTCTTCTGGCCTGGCTTCTTTCACTGGTGGAACAAGAGTCAGATCTTCCTTCAGGTCTTCTGTGAAAGTTCTGTGCCTTAATAATGGAAAAGAAGCAATCAATGAATAAAGGAGGGCTGTACTTAAAATTAGTCAAACAAATTTTAGGTCATGTCTTTACACTGAATTTTAAATGTCTATAAATGATATTATACATGTTAACAGTACTATTTAAGAGGTTAAAATAGCAAAAGTCTAATAAGTAATGACATTTATACTTCGTGGTAAGTTAATAGAAATTTAAAATCTATTACAAATGCCTTGAAATTTTCTGAGGGAGGGGATAGTAAAGTGGTATCTTTTTTAAAAAAAATGATATTAGTCTCTTCTAAAGAGTGTTATTATCAGAAAAAAGAAAGCTTAATGAAAATAATCTGAGAGCTAGTTCTAAAATTTCAGTTAAGTCATTTCTCAGGAGACAATATGAAATGCAAGGAGCAAAAATATGATTTCATCTTTCAAGTTACAAAGGTTTTAGGAAAAACAAGGATAAAAATTTTTTTCTTTATACCAGTATAAGATTTTATACATTTAATATGTGGAAATTGTGACAAGAAGATTAGTCTTAACTTACATATATGGAAGAGCTGTGATGTCTAATATGGTAGCCATGAACCACATGTGACTAATTTTAATTTAAATGGAAGTTAAAGTTAAACTTAATATTTAAATTCCTCAGTGTCACTAGCCATGTTTTAAGTGCTCAGCAGCTGTTTATTGCTACTAGCTCCCCATTGAACAATGAGACAAAAAGCACTTCTATCATCACTTGACAGCACTGAATTACCATTTGCTCCTTAATAAGTAGGCAGGGGAGGACCTAGAGCAGTATATAGTATAGTAATCAATAAATATATGTTGAATAAATGTTTAATCAAACAATACACAAGGCTCTTTCCTCGATTAGACACTCGTGAGAATTATAGAAGTCTTATACATGATTCTTGTGAATATCAGAAAGACACAGTCAGTGAGCTTTTAAATATAATTCTACTTAGGTAGTATGAGGTACAACTTTACCTCTCAGTTCTTCTGGCCTGGCTTCTTTCACTGGTGGAACAAGAGTCAGATCTTCCTTCAGGTCTTCTGTGAAAGTTCTGTGCCTTAATAATGGAAAAGAAGCAATCAATGAATAAAGGAGGGCTGTACTTAAAATTAGTCAAACAAATTTTAGGTCATGTCTTTACACTGAATTTTAAATGTCTATAAATGATATTATACATGTTAACAGTACTATTTAAGAGGTTAAAATAGCAAAAGTCTAATAAGTAATGACATTTATACTTCGTGGTAAGTTAATAGAAATTTAAAATCTATTACAAATGCCTTGAAATTTTCTGAGGGAGGGGATAGTAAAGTGGTATCTTTTTTAAAAAAAATGATATTAGTCTCTTCTAAAGAGTGTTATTATCAGAAAAAAAAGAAAGCTTAATGAAAATAATCTGAGAGCTAGTTCTAAAATTTCAGTTAAGTCATTTCTCAGGAGACAATATGAAATGCAAGGAGCAAAAATATGATTTCATCTTTCAAGTTACAAAGGTTTTAGGAAAAATGTCCAAATTAAAATATATCTTTTCTGAAGAATTTTTCTAGCTAAAGTTCCATATACTGAATAATGAAATATCTTTCATTATCAGTATTTATCAGGTCCAATTCTTAAACCATAGACCAGTTTCAATTGCATTTATTTTATTTTAACAATTATTCATTTATTTTGGCTGTGCTGTGTCTTTGCAGCTACACAGGTTTTTCTCTAGCTGCCACAAGCAGGTGGTCCTCTCTAGCTGTGGTGTACTGGCTTCTCATTGTGGTGGTGTCTCTTGTTGCAGACCATGGGCTCTAGGATATGCTGGCTTCAACTGTTGAGACCTGTGGGATCATAGTTGTCGCTAGGGGCCTCTAGAGCACAGGCTCAGCAGTCGCCGCACATGCGCTTAGTTGTTCCATGGCATATGGCATCTTCCCCGTATCAGGGATTGAACCTGTGTCTCCTGTATTGGAAAGCATATTCTTTACCACTGTGTGACCTTTTTCAATGTATATGAAAAAGAAGCATGCTTCCTCTGATAAAAAGTCACCAGAAAATAACTACCAACAACAAAGCAGAATATTTCATTTTACCAATTTTGTAGCATGTATCAGAACTTCATTACTTTTAAGGTTAAATAATACTCCATTGTACAGATATATCATTATTTACTGATCTATGAGTCCACTGAAGGATTGGAAGTTGTTTCCACCTTTTGGCTATTGTGAATGCTGATGATACAAACATTTATACACACATTTTTCTTTGAACACTGGTTTTGAAATCTTTAGTGTACATACATCAGAGTGGAATTGCTGGGTCATATGGTTATTCTAAGTTTAGCTTTTTTGAGGATCCAGCGAACTGTTTTTCACAGTGGCTGAACCATTTTGCCTTCCCATCAGCATTGCACAAGAGCTCCAATGTTCAGTAAAAGTGACAAGATCAGACATCTTTGTATTGTTCTGGATTTTAGATTGAAAACTTTCAGTTTACGCCATTAAGTACAATGTCAGTCAAGAGTTACTCATACCATCTAGTAAAAATTCCTGGTTTTTTGAGTATTCTCATCATGAAAAGGTGTTAAGATTTTGCCTCATGCTTTCCACATCAATTGAGATGTTCACATGTGTTCCCCTGACTTCATTTTATTACTGTGATGCATTACATTGATTGGTTTTTGTATCCTGAACCACTCTTAACTCTTACTTGGTCATAATATGTAATCCTACTGTGTTTCTGGATTCATGTTACTAGTATTTTGTTGAGAATTTCTGCATCTATATTCATAAAGTGATTGGTCTAAATTTGTTTTTCTTGTGATGTCTTAAACTGGCTTACGAATCAGGGTAACGCTAACCTCACAGCATGGGTTACAAAATTTTCCATTCTCTTCCATTTTTTTGAAAGGGTTTGAGAAGCACTGGTATTCATTCTTTATCCAATGTTTAGTAGTGTTCACCCAGTGAAGTCCTGGTCCTGGGTTCTTTTGGGAGATTTTACTGATTCAATCTCTTTGTTCATTACACATCTGTGTAGATTTTTTCCTTCCTGAGTCAGTTCTGAAAGTTTGTTTCTGAGAAGGTCTCCTGTAAAATGTATATGAAAAGAAGCATGCTTCCTCTGATAAAAGTCACCAGAAAATAACTACCAACAACAAAGCAGAATATTTCATTTTACCAATTTTGTAGCATGTATCAGAACTTCATTACTTTTAAGGTTAAATAATACTCCATTGTACAGATATATCATTATTTACTGATCTATGAGTCCACTGAAGGATTGGAAGTTGTTTCCACCTTTTGGCTATTGTGAATGCTGATGATACAAACATTTATACACACATTTTTCTTTGAACACTGGTTTTGAAATCTTTAGTGTACATACATCAGAGTGGAATTGCTGGGTCATATGGTTATTCTAAGTTTAGCTTTTTTGAGGATCCAGCGAACTGTTTTTCACAGTGGCTGAACCATTTTGCCTTCCCATCAGCATTGCACAAGAGCTCCAATGTTCAGTAAAAGTGACAAGATCAGACATCTTTGTATTGTTCTGGATTTTAGATTGAAAACTTTCAGTTTACGCCATTAAGTACAATGTCAGTCAAGAGTTACTCATACCATCTAGTAAAAATTCCTGGTTTTTTGAGTATTCTCATCATGAAAAGGTGTTAAGATTTTGCCTCATGCTTTCCACATCAATTGAGATGTTCACATGTGTTCCCCTGACTTCATTTTATTACTGTGATGCATTACATTGATTGGTTTTTGTATCCTGAACCACTCTTAACTCTTACTTGGTCATAATATGTAATCCTACTGTGTTTCTGGATTCATGTTACTAGTATTTTGTTGAGAATTTCTGCATCTATATTCATAAAGTGATTGGCCTAAATTTGTTTTTCTTGTGATGTCTTAAACTGGCTTACGAATCAGGGTAACGCTAACCTCACAGCATGGGTTACAAAATTTTCCATTCTCTTCCATTTTTTTGAAAGGGTTTGAGAAGCACTGGTATTCATTCTTTATCCAATGTTTAGTAGTGTTCACCCAGTGAAGTCCTGGTCCTGGGTTCTTTTTGGGAGATTTTACTGATTCAATCTCTTTGTTCATTACACATCTGTGTAGATTTTTTCCTTCCTGAGTCAGTTCTGAAAGTTTGTTTCTGAGAAGGTGTTTCTTTCATCTTGGTTATCTAATTTTTTGTTACTAGTATTATCAATTGTCCATAGTATCATTTTATAATCTTTTTTTCTGAACAATCTAGAGTAACATACCCAATTTTCTATAATTCTAGTAACTCAAGTCTTCTCTCATTTTGTCAGTCCAGCTAAAGGTCTGTGGATCTTTTCAAAGAAACAACTTTTGTTTTCATTGATCCTATTTTTTTTACTCATTTATCTGTGCTTTAATCTTTAGCATTTCCTTTCTCTTCCTGCTTTAGCATACTCATTCTTTTCTAGTTCTATAAGCTATAGAGTTAGGTTACTGGATTTGGAGTCTTCTTTTTAATGTAACCATTAAAGGCTATAAATTTCCCTCTGGGCACTGCTTTTACTTCATCTTGTAAGTTGTAATACATCACGTTTTAATTCTCATCCATCTCAAAGTATTTTTAATATATTCTGTGATTACAAGTTGACTAATTGATTTTTATAGCATGCTGATATATATTAGAATATATATAAATATATATATATATGAATTTTCTAGGTTTCCTCTTATCTTGAAGAACATCTCATTTCAGTTATTGTACATTTTAGCTCCAGAATGTCTATTTAGATTTTTCTTAAAATTTCTACTTCTTAATTAATATTCTATATTTGCTATGACATTAATCTCCTGGCTGTGTTTTGGGGGTTTTTTCACCCATAATTTATCTCTTGGAAGATATTTAGGACAGTCGATTTAAAGTCTCTGTCTCATAAGCACAATTTTGGACTTCCTTGGAGAATTTCCTTCATTTATTTTTCCCCCTTGTTAATTGGGTAAGTTGTCTTTTATTCATTCCCTGCCTTATAATTTTTGTAAATTTTAATATGATATGGAAAAAAGATTACCATCCTTCTTTTATTTTTATGTTTGCTGTGGGATGCTTTTGCTTGTTTAGTGACTTTTAAGCACTTACTGTAATATTAACATCTATATTCTTTTCCACCTGTGGTCACTTAAGTGTTTCATTAGCTTACTGGTGAACTTGAGTTTTGTTCAAGTTACATTAAATACATGGTACAAAAAAAGAGAAAGAAAGAAAAATGGGGAGGAAACTACACATTCTTGAGAATAGTCTAGCAGACTGCCTCTGAGTTAGAGTATTCTTTTCACGCTTCTCCAGGATGTTTACGACCCTGTTTCTACCTTCAGTTCTTGCCTGGGCAGATATTAAATGCTAGCCAGAGGTAAAGAATTAGGTCTTGATTTTTCCTGAGCATGTGTCCAATACCATTCATATGTGTTCACTTTTTAATTCTCTAATATATATGACAGTTTTGAAAAACCCCATTCCCCCATGTACCTCTTTTCCCAAATTCTTCATTCCCAGGCATTCTGGTCTTTCTAACCCTTGTCCCAAATTATCCACAGCCTCAGACTTTGGTGACAAGTACATGAGTTTAAATGCTTTCAGCACACGCTGCCTGCAAGGGGCTCCAGCCCTGTGATCTCTCACAGTCAGGAAGAGCGAAGTCAAGTCTTTGTGTTGGTGCTTCAGGGAGTCATCAGACTTAGCAAAACGCTGAACTATAATTCTTTGAGAATAAGATCTATATTGTTCCCTCTGGTACTAGCAATCTACACAAAGTTCAGGTTATTTGCTTCGTGGCCACCACTGACCTGAGGGCTGAAGCATGACAAGTGGCCATTTAAAATGCCACAGCCTTTCCCTCATGCAATGCAGCAACTCTTTCTTCATTAGCTTTCCCCGTGTTGCTGTAAGTTTTGGACTAGATTCCAGATTTCCGTAGAAGTTGACTCTGACCATTCTTTTTCCCAAACTTATAGATGCTTTTATGGTAGGATAGAGTCCTGGATACTCCTATTCTGCTATTTCCAGTGACATCCTAATTCTTATATTTAAAAATTAATTTTAATGTCTAATATAAAAATAATTATGCTTTAAAATTTCCTTTTTCTTTTGAAATAAGCACTATAGCAGATTAATCATCAAAATCGGAACATAAAAATATAAAAGAATCATGAAAGGTTCTTACCATTTTTCCAAAGAAGTTTCAAACTGTCAAAACAAAAGATTCCAATGAAAATCAAAATTCTAGCATCTCAAAAATAATAGATTTAACTCACACCTGAACTCACTGACAAAGTTATAAATACTCTATATTCCCCATTTTGTTTCTGTTAAATTATACTCTGCTGTTTCAACAACAGGTATATATACTTATCCTAGGTAGTCTTATTCTTTTATTATCACTCCCACCTAATTGTCCTCACCTTTTAAGCTTTCTAAATTTTGCCTGAGATATTAAATGCTAGCCAGAGGTAAAGAATTAGGTCTTGATTTTTCCTGAGCATGTGTCCAATACCATTCATATGTGTTCACTTTTTAATTCTCTAATATATATGACAGTTTTGAAAAACCCCATTCCCCCATGTACCTCTTTTCCCAAATTCTTCATTCCCAGGCATTCTGGTCTTTCTAACCCTTGTCCCAAATTATCCACAGCCTCAGACTTTGGTGACAAGTACATGAGTTTAAATGCTTTCAGCACACGCTGCCTGCAAGGGGCTCCAGCCCTGTGATCTCTCACAGTCAGGAAGAGCGAAGTCAAGTCTTTGTGTTGGTGCTTCAGGGAGTCATCAGACTTAGCAAAACGCTGAACTATAATTCTTTGAGAATAAGATCTATATTGTTCCCTCTGGTACTAGCAATCTACACAAAGTTCAGGTTATTTGCTTCGTGGCCACCACTGACCTGAGGGCTGAAGCATGACAAGTGGCCATTTAAAATGCCACAGCCTTTCCCTCATGCAATGCAGCAACTCTTTCTTCATTAGCTTTCCCCGTGTTGCTGTAAGTTTTGGACTAGATTCCAGATTTCCGTAGAAGTTGACTCTGACCATTCTTTTTCCCAAACTTATAGATGCTTTTATGGTAGGATAGAGTCCTGGATACTCCTATTCTGCTATTTCCAGTGACATCCTAATTCTTATATTTAAAAAAATTAATTTTAATGTCTAATATAAAAATAATTATGCTTTAAAATTTCCTTTTTCTTTTGAAATAAGCACTATAGCAGATTAATCATCAAAATCGGAACATAAAAATATAAAAGAATCATGAAAGGTTCTTACCATTTTTCCAAAGAAGTTTCAAACTGTCAAAACAAAAGATTCCAATGAAAATCAAAATTCTAGCATCTCAAAAATAATAGATTTAACTCACACCTGAACTCACTGACAAAGTTATAAATACTCTATATTCCCCATTTTGTTTCTGTTAAATTATACTCTGCTGTTTCAACAACAGGTATATATACTTATCCTAGGTAGTCTTATTCTTTTATTATCACTCCCACCTAATTGTCCTCACCTTTTAAGCTTTCTAAATTTTACCTTTACACAAACAGTTCAAATGCCATTTACTCTTAAAAGATTTCCCACACAAACAGCCATCAAATTTTAATATATTACCATAAAATGGAAAATGCATAATTACATGTAAGTTCACAAATATGCATTTTTTCATAGTATTATCCCTCTTCTGGACTATAAGCTCCTTGGTAGGAGTCATGTTTTACAGATACATGCCAACACTACCTTGGATTATAAGAGACACAAATGAACACAAACATAAAGAATATACAGCTAGAATACTATGGATTTCATAGATAAAATCCAATTCAAGATTTTCAATTGAACACACATGATCACTTCTCCTCAATTCCCATATCACACCAAAATTTCTGAAGAAAAATATACAGGTATGTCAATAAGATCACTGAATGACATATTTGAGAAGAAGTTCCACAATGAGAGTAGTCAAATGAGACTGACAGTGAAAACAGAGCAAAGAAAAGTATAACTCAGCAAAGAAAGTGAAAGCTGGGACATGGAAGCAATCTTAATGTCCATCGATAGATGAATGGATAAAGAAGTAGTGGTATATATACACAATGGAATATTAATGAGCCATAAAAATGAATACTTCTGAATCTGTTCTAATGAGGTGGATGAACTTTAGAGTCTATTATACAGAGTGAAGTCAGTCAGAAAAGAGAAAAACAGACATCATGCACATATATATGGAATCTAGAAAGATGGTACTGACGAGCCTATTTGCAGGGCAACAAAGGAGGTGGAACAGGGAATGACAGGGGATGAGATGGTTGGATGGCATCATCAACTCAATGGACATGAGTCTGAGCAAGTTTTGGGAGATGGGAAGGACAGGGAAGCCTAGTGTGCTGTAGTCCATGGAGTCACAAAGAGTTGGACACAACTGAACGACTGAACAACAATGGCGATGCAAACATAAAGAACAGACTTGGGGCTTCCCTGGTGGTCAGTGGATAAAGAGCCCGCCTTGAAGTGCAAGGGGCACCAGTTCCATCCCGTGCCGTGGAGCAGCTGGACTGGTGTGTCCAATTACGAGTCAGTGGTCTGGAGCACACGCGCTCTGGAGCACATGCACCCTCTGCAATGAGAGAGGCCACTGCAATGGGAGACCTACACAGGCCAAAGAATGAAGGTGGATGAAAATAAATAAAAATCAAAAACAAGGAAAGAGCCCAAAATTTAAAAAAGTAAAAGGAATAGACTTGAAGACACAATGGGGGAAAGAAAGGGAGGGGCAAATTGAAAGAGTAATATGTTTTACACATTACCGTATCTAAAACAGACAACCAGTAGGATTTGCTGTATGAGGCAAGGACCTCAAACCTGGTGCACTGTGACAATCTAGAGGGGTGGGACGGGATGGGAAGTGGGATGGAGGTTCAAGAGAGGAGGGACATATGTAAACCTATGGTTGATTCATGCTGATGTGTGGCAAAAAACAATGTAACATCACAGGGCAATTACTCTCTCTTTAGAAATAAATACATTTATATATAGAAAAGAGACAAGTGGAGACCATTTCAGGGAAGGTGAAAGGTTTCTGTGTGGAACTCATGAGCAGTTTCCAGTTTGTGAATAAGCTGGTGATCATCAAATTAAATAATTGAGGGGCTCTCTGTGATGAGACAGGCCAGGCCAGTCCTACTGCTTTTCATCCAAAGAATTCAGAACACATGGCTGAAAGGTTACCTTTTAGTCATTGCTTTCTGAAGACTTCTCTGACCACATTGGAGATCTACCCAAGATGGAGAGGGTCTCTAGAACAGAAGTTACAGTTCGAGAGAAAAAACAAAACAGAGCATATAGATGCAAACAAGTGAATGAGGAAAAACAAAAGCAGGTGTATTGATGAGTGAAAAAGATTATAAGGGACTATAAACCCAAAACTAAGCTTATTAAGGCAAAAGAAAAGACCCACAGTTCTCTTACTCAAGCATATTACTTCCTACAAGTGAAAAGCCCAAGCAGAAATTTGTATACATTAAATAAAACTCTTTGATACAAGCAGACCCTGACAGTTAGTAAAAAACAAACAAGTAATAATAGCAACAAAAACTTATGCTAGCAACCAGTGACCAGTCTGGTCTATCATTTACAAATATAAGGACAAAAAAAAGAGTATCTGAATATCTGAAAAAAGTTTATAGCATGAAAAATAAGAAAACTTATTTTAGATAAAACAGAAATACTGGAATGAACAGAAGCAAACATAATAATAAATTCAAGCTATCTATATCTTTTCCCCACAATATTATGAGAGAAAAATTAAATTTAGAATGAGTGCCATTGGCCAAGTGGTAATGGTAAAGAACTCACTTGCCAACACAGGAGGCATGAGAGATGTGGATTCAATCTCCGGGTCAGGTAGATTCCCTGTAAGAACAAATGGCAACCCACTCCAGTGTTCTTGCCTGGAGAATCCCACGGACAGATAAGCCTGGTGGGCTATGGTCAATAAGGTCACAAAGAGTCAGACACGAATGAAGCGACTTACAAACACGCACACATGAGTGGTGATTATTCAAATATAAAACAGGTTAAAATAAGTAATCATTTCAATCCCCATATATATGGGAGTTTAGGGACTTCCAGGTGGTCTAGCAGTTAAGAATCTGCCTTGCAATACAGGCGAGGCAAATTCAATCCCTGGTTGGGAACTAAGATCCCCACATGATGCCAAGCAACTAAGCCTGTATGCCAGGACTAGAAGGCCTGTGTGCAGCAACTACCAGAGTCCACTTGTCACAAGTAGCACATCCATGCACTTCAACCAAAGACCCCACATCCTGCACCTAAGTCCTGATGCAGTCAAATAAATTTAAAAAAAGAAAAGTCAAAGAAATTTAAAAATGAAAATAAAAAAGATGGAACTGACATATCAAGTATAAAACTATATTATGAAGCATGGATATTAGGAAAATGTGGTCAAAAGTTTTATTTTCAACACTATAAAGAACTAAATTTTCCACTTTATTGACTTTAATTTGTGGCGTATATGCACATATGCTTGTATATTTCAGAGTCACATTCAACAATGCATAGCTACTGCTGCATAACAAGCCACTCAGACTCAGTGGCTAAAAACAATCCCCATTTTATTTGCTCATTGTGTGAGTCACCAATGTAAGATGGGCTCAGTGGTGTGGTGACTAATGTGACCTCAAACTAATGCAGTCCCCTGGCACCTTGACTAGAACAGATCGTTCAAGACATCCACACTTGCAAGTGAAGGTTTGTGTCTGCTTGTAGGTTAGGCCTGTCTCTTCTTGGTCATTTA
Organism: Tragulus kanchil; assembly: GCA_022376925.1. NCBI lineage: Eukaryota > Metazoa > Chordata > Mammalia > Artiodactyla > Tragulidae > Tragulus > Tragulus kanchil. The sequence goes on along the minus strand of JAIOJX010000003.1, from coordinate 114,788,039 downwards.
TCTTCAAGAAGGCTAGATTAGGCTTCTTTATCTAGGGAACATAGGGCAGCAAAAGAGTGAAGGCAGAAGCTTCAAGGCCTCTTGTGACTTTGCTTAGAAGTTGTGCAATGCTTCTTCTGATACATTTGTTGCTCAAACGAAGTCACAAGGGAGGGGAGCCAAGATGGCGGAGGAATGAGGGGAAGATTTCACCAGCTCCCCTGCAGAATCACCAGAACTAATCAAGAAATGAAACACCACCAACAAATCAGCCGCTAGACGACAGAAGAACTCCTTAGGTCCGCGAGAGTAGACGAGGGCACAGCCAGAACTTTCCCGGAGCTACTGTTTCGAGAACCCTCTATCCTAACTCCCACGCGGGACCGGAACAACAGAGAGCGTGCCAGCAAGTACCCTAAAAGGGGGCCTGAGTGGAGCGCCGGGGGAGAGAGGGCAGCGCTCAGCGCAAAAATTCCAAGAATCCAGCCAGTGCGCCTGGCAGAAATTAAGACACTACAAAGATAGGATACTGGAGCAGGGCCGGGCAGAACGCAATTGGGAAGTTCCCCACGGAGTGCTGCCTAGAGACCTGGATAGAGCCAAACAGGGAGTGCCCACCGTGAAAATCGCGCCACTTGGCAGGGCAAAAATAGCGACTTTCCACCTGGCACCGGGTAAAAAAGGGGGTTCTGAACGGAGAGGGAAGTTGCTCACGGATTGCTGACGAGGGACGGTGAAAATCCGCCACTGCAGATGCTTGTAAAAATTTCAGAAGTAAAATTTATTTTCAACACTATAAAGAACTAAATTTTCCACTTTATTGACTTTAATTTGGGGATATGCACATATGCTTGTATATTTCAGAGTCACATTCAACAATGCATAGCTACTGCTGCATAACAAGCCACTCAGACTCAGTGGCTAAAAACAATCCCCATTTTATTTGCTCATTGTGTGAGTCACCAATGTAAGATGGGCTCAGTGGTGTGGTGACTAATGTGACCTCAAACTAATGCAGTCCCCTGGCACCTTGACTAGAACAGATCGTTCAAGACATCCACACTTGCAAGTGAAGGTTTGTGTCTGCTTGTAGGTTAGGCCTGTCTCTTCTTGGTCATTTATCTTCAAGAAGGCTAGATTAGGCTTCTTTATCTAGGGAACATAGGGCAGCAAAAGAGTGAAGGCAGAAGCTTCAAGGCCTCTTGTGACTTTGCTTAGAAGTTGTGCAATGCTTCTTCTGATACATTTGTTGCTCAAACGAAGTCACAAGGGAGGGGAGCCAAGATGGCGGAGGAATGAGGGGAAGATTTCACCAGCTCCCCTGCAGAATCACCAGAACTAATCAAGAAATGAAACACCACCAACAAATCAGCCGCTAGACGACAGAAGAACTCCTTAGGTCCGCGAGAGTAGACGAGGGCACAGCCAGAACTTTCCCGGAGCTACTGTTTCGAGAACCCTCTATCCTAACTCCCACGCGGGACCGGAACAACAGAGAGCGTGCCAGCAAGTACCCTAAAAGGGGGCCTGAGTGGAGCGCCGGGGGAGAGAGGGCAGCGCTCAGCGCAAAAATTCCAAGAATCCAGCCAGTGCGCCTGGCAGAAATTAAGACACTACAAAGATAGGATACTGGAGCAGGGCCGGGCAGAACGCAATTGGGAAGTTCCCCACGGAGTGCTGCCTAGAGACCTGGATAGAGCCAAACAGGGAGTGCCCACCGTGAAAATCGCGCCACTTGGCAGGGCAAAAATAGCGACTTTCCACCTGGCACCGGGTAAGTTCAAACACTTCTAGTGGGGGGCTTGCTGAACGGAGAGGGGAAGTTGCTCACGGATTGCTGACGAGGGACTGGGCTCGAGCCCCCCGGGAAAGCTCGTGCCTGCCTTTGGGACTTGGATGCATAACTGGCAGTGCGCGCGCCAGTGGCGGAGGAACCCGTGCATCCCCATAGCTACAACCGCAGCGGAGGAAGCCGGGAGAAGGGCAGGTATTGGAGGCTACCAGCGGGTACGTAGCAGAGCCGGGGCGCCCCGCTCCAACACGGGACTGCGCGCGCAGCAGCCCCCCTGACCAACCGACTGGGATCAGCCCGCTGGCCCGGCCAGCTTCTGAGCTTGCAGCAAAGCCATTATTTTGCTGAAAACAAACCATAGCAAGAAGTGCCGTTAAGGGAAAGGCTACATCATCAAGACAACACCATCGAGAGCGGATTGGCTTCCACCAGAAAGATGAGAGGATAAAAACCAGGGACAGTATTTAGCTTTTTTTGTTTGTTTATTTGTTATGGACAGTTCTGTTTATTTGATTGATCGGTCAGGTTTGTGGGTTTTTTTTTTTTTTTTCTCTCTCTCTTAAGTTTTTCTTCCCTTTTTAATTTTTAATTTCTTTTTGGGTGGTTTTTCATTTTTAATTTCTTTTTGGGTGGTTTTTAATTTTTAATTTTTTTTTAAATTTTAATTCTTGGAAACTTCTAATTTTCTTTCCTCTTTGCCACTGCTTCCTCCCTCTATGTTCTAAATGTAAAACTTTCTCCTATCTACCACTATCCTCTAGATAAATATTTCCTACCTTCCTGTCTCCACTATTCTCTTCCAGCTGCACTAAACAATCCAACACACGAATCTTGGCTACGTAACCCTATAAAATCTTTCCAAGACTTATCTATTCCTTCTCATTACCCATATACTCTCCTCCTTGTCACTCCCAACATGTCTTAGTTAAAAATTGCTTTCAGTGAAATAGTCTAAGCCAGGACTTTGCCCCGGATCTATTTTTACAGGCACTATTTTAATTAATTCAGAGCTCAACGTGCAAGTATCATCTTTGATTGCATCGTATGCCAGAAAAATTTCCTATGCTTTATCTCTGTAAGACTGGTTAAATGTGGTTAATGCTGTGCTATTGTTATGTATATCCCCTTACGACTATGTTAGAAAACATCCCCATGGAAGCTCACCGCGGGGACGGAGGAAGCTCGTGCCTGCCTTTGGGACTTGGATGCATAACTGGCAGTGCGCGCGCCAGTGGCGGAGGAACCCGTGCATCCCCATAGCTACAACCGCAGCGGAGGAAGCCGGGAGAAGGGCAGGTATTGGAGGCTACCAGCGGGTACGTAGCAGAGCCGGGGCGCCCCGCTCCAACACGGGACTGCGCGCGCAGCAGCCCCCCTGACCAACCGACTGGGATCAGCCCGCTGGCCCGGCCAGCTTCTGAGCTTGCAGCAAAGCCATTATTTTGCTGAAAACAAACCATAGCAAGCAGTGCCGTTAAGGGAAAGGCTACATCATCAAGACAACACCATCGAGAGCGGATTGGCTTCCACCAGAAAGATGAGAGGATAAAAACCAGGGACAGTATTTAGCTTTTTTTGTTTGTTTATTTGTTATGGACAGTTCTGTTTATTTGATTGATCGGTCAGGTTTGTGGGTTTTTTTTTTTTTTTTTCTCTCTCTCTTAAGTTTTTCTTCCCTTTTTAATTTTTAATTTCTTTTTGGGTGGTTTTTCATTTTTAATTTCTTTTTGGGTGGTTTTTAATTTTTAATTTTTTTTTAAATTTTAATTCTTGGAAACTTCTAATTTTCTTTCCTCTTTGCCACTGCTTCCTCCCTCTATGTTCTAAATGTAAAACTTTCTCCTATCTACCACTATCCTCTAGATAAATATTTCCTACCTTCCTGTCTCCACTATTCTCTTCCAGCTGCACTAAACAATCCAACACACGAATCTTGGCTACGTAACCCTATAAAATCTTTCCAAGACTTATCTATTCCTTCTCATTACCCATATACTCTCCTCCTTGTCACTCCCAACATGTCTTAGTTAAAAATTGCTTTCAGTGAAATAGTCTAAGCCAGGACTTTGCCCCGGATCTATTTTTACAGGCACTATTTTAATTAATTCAGAGCTCAACGTGCAAGTATCATCTTTGATTGCATCGTATGCCAGAAAAATTTCCTATGCTTTATCTCTGTAAGACTGGTTAAATGTGGTTATTGCTGTGTATGTTATGTATATCTTACGACTATGTTAGAAAACATCTACATGCTTTTATGACTGTCACCCATCAGGGATGCAACTCTTGTTCTTTACATGCTAGTATTTGAACTAATATCACGAAACACCATAGCACACCAGACATAGAGCCTACACTCCCTGACCAATCATCAAACCAAGGATCCTTGGAGTGGAAGCCCTGATTCCAAGACCCCACACTATAAAAGAACATACAACAGTAGAGGTTATTCACCTGTAAACAAGACCTAACACCACCCAAAACACAAACCACTGAACCCTTCTACAAGGAGAGAAACACAAAGGAAGGGAGAATTCAACCAAGAAGCCTGGTGGGAAAAAGAATTCCATACACACAGACACCCACAAAGAAACAAAAACTAACCTAATAATGAAATGACAGAGAAACACTGCACAAATGAAGGACCAAGCTAGACAAACACAGCTTCAAATGACAGAGGAGGAGATAGACAAACTATCTGAAAGAGAAGTCAGAAAAGCTAAACTAATGAGGATGCAAAACACCGAAAACAGAATATTAGAGGAAATTAGTGCATTGAGAAGAGACATGCAGGAAATGAAAAATAAGCAAAAATTTTTTTTGAGCTACCAACTCAACTGCCGAACTCAAAAATACTATAGAAGGGCTCAACAGTACAGTATCAGAGGCAGAAGAACGGATAAGTGAGCTGGAAGATAGAATGGTGGAAATAAGTGCTGAAGAACAGAGCAAAGCCCAAAGAATTAAAAGAACTGAGGATAGTATCAGAGACCTATGGGACAATATCAAACGCACCAACATTAGAATTATAGGAGTTCCAGAAGAAGAAGAGGGGAAGAAAGGCTATGAAAAAATTTTTGAAGAGGTTATAGTTGAAAACTTTCCCAACATGGGAAAGGAAATAGTCAACCAAGTTCAAGAAGCACAAAGTGTTCCATACAGGATAAACCCCAGAAGAAACACACGAAGGCACATTCTAATCAAACTAACACAGACTAAATATAAAGACTGATTACTAAAAGCAGATAAGAGCAAACAACAAATAACATATATAGGAAACCCCATACATCTAACTGCAGATCTTTCAACAGAAATCCTGCAGGCCACAGAAGAATGGCAAGACACATTTAAGCAGCTAAAAGAGAACAACCTCCAACCAAGAATTCTCTACCCAGCAAGAATCTCATTCAGAATTGATGGTGAAGTCAAAAGCTTCACAGACAAGCAAAAGCTAAAAGAATTCTGTACCACAAAACCAGCCCTACAACAAGTGTTAAAGGGCCTGATATAGCCAATAAATACAAGAGTAGGAGAAGTCCTACGAATCAAACCCCAAACTTCTAAGAAGATGACAATAGGAACGTTCATATCAATAATTCCTTTGTATGTAAATGGACTAAATGCTCCAACCAAACAACACAGAGTGGCTGCATGGATCAAGAAACATGACCCATATATATGCTGTTTACAAGAGACCCACTTCAGACCTAGAGACACTCATAGACTGAAAGTGAAAGGCTGGAAAAAGATATTCCATGCAAATGGAAATCAAAACAAAGCTGGAGTAGCAATCCTCATATCAGACAAAATAGATTTTAAAGTAAAGAAGATTCTAAGAGACAAGGCAGGTCACTACATCATGATTAAGGGATCTATCCAAGAGGAAGACATAGCAGTCATGAATATCTATGCACCCAACACAGGAACACCTCAATACATAAGACAGATACTTTCAGACATGAAAGAAGAAATCAATAATAACCCAGTAGTAGTAGGAGACTTTAACACACCTCTCACACCAATGGACAGATCATCAAAACAGAAAATTAATAAGGAAACACAAGCCTTAAATGCCACACTAAAAAAGATGGACCTCATCGATATCTATAGGACGTTCCATCCAAAAGCAGAAGAATACACTTTCTTCTCAAGTGCTCATGGAACATTCTCCAGGATAGACCACATCTTGGGCCACAAATCTAACCTCAGTCAATTCAAGAAAACTGAAATTATATCAACCATCTTCTCGGACCACAATGCGATAAGACTAGAGATCAACTACAGGAAAAAAACCGCTAAAAACACAAACACATGGAGATTAAACAACACATACCTAAAAAGCCAACCGATCACTGACGAAATCAAAGGAGAAATTTAAAAATTCCTAGAAGAAAATGACAATGAACACACGACAGTGCAGAACCTATGGGATACTGCAAAAGCAGTTCTAAGAGGGAAATTTATAGCAATACAATCCTACCTCAAGAAACTAGGAAAATATTAAGCAGATGACCCTCCTCTTAAAACAATTGGAGAAAGAACAAAAAAACCCCAAAGCCAGAAGAAGAAGAGAAATTATAAAGACTAGAGCAGAAATAAATGAGAAAGAAATGAAAGAAACTAGAGTAAAGATAAATAAAGCAAAAAGCTGGTTCTTTGAAAAGGTAAACAAAATTGACAAGCCACTGGCCAGACTCATCAAGAAAAAGAGAGAGAAGAATCAGATCAACAAAATCAAAAATGAAAAAGGAGAGATTACAACAGAGAATGCAGAAATCCAAAGGATTCTAAGAGGCTATTATGAACAACTCTATGGCAACAAACTGGACAACCTGGAAGAAATGGACAGTTTCTTAGAGAAGACTAATCTCCCAAGACTGAGCCAGGAAGAAACAGAAACTTTGAACAACCCAATCACAAGCTCAGAAATCGAATTGGTGATTAAAAATCTACCCAAAAATAAAAGCCCAGGGCCAGATGGCTTCACAGCCGAATTCTACCAAACATTTAAAGAAGAGCTAATGCTTGTCCTTCTAAAACTCTTTCGAAAAATTGCACAGGAAGGAAAACTTCCAAACACATTCTACGAGGCCACCATCACCCTGATACCCAAACCAGGCAAAGACAACACAAGAAAGGAAAACTATAGGCCAATTTTACTGACGAACTTAGATGCCAAGATCCTCAACAAAATCCTAGCAAACAGAATTCAACAAAACATCAAAAAACTCATACACCACGATCAAGTCGGGCTCATCCCAGGCATGCAAGGATTCTTCAATATCCGCAAATCAATCAATGTGATACACCATATCAACAAATTGAGAGACAAAAATCACATGATCATCTCAATAGATGCAGAAAAAGCCTTCGACAAAGTACAACATCCATTTATGATAAAAACTCTTCAGAAAATGGGTATAGAAGGAACCTATCTCAACATAATAAAAGCCATCTATGAGAAGCCCACAGCAAACATCCTCAACGGTGAAAAACTGAAAGCATTCCCTCTAAGATCAGGAACAAGACAGGGGTATCCACTTTCACCACTACTATTCAATATAGTCCTGGAAGTTCTAGTAACAGCAATAAGAGAGAAAGAAATAAAAGGAATACAAATTGGAAAGGAAGAAGTCAAGCTCTCTCTTTTTGCAGACGACGTGATATTATACATAGAAAATCCCAAAGACACGGTTACAAAGCTACTAGAGCTAATCAACAAATTCAGCAAAGTCGCAGGATACAAAGTCAACACACAGAAATCACTGGAATTCCTATACACAAAAAATGAAACATCAGATAACGAAATCAAAGAGGCAATCCCTTTCACCATTGCAACCAAAAGAATCAAATACCTAGAAATAAACCTACCCAAAGCAACAAGAGAATTGTACACAGAAAATTACAAGACACTAATGAAAGAAATTAAAGAAGACTTAAGCAGATGGAGAGATATTCCATGTTCCTGGGTCGGAAGAATCAATATTGTGAAAATGACCATACTACCAAATATCATCTACAGATTCAACGCAATACCTATCCAACTACCATTGACATTTTTCACAGAACTAGACCAAAGAATCACACAGTTCATACGGAAACACAAAAGACCTCAATTGGCCAAAGCAATCCTGAGAAAGAAAAACGGAGCTGGAGGAATCAGCCTCCCTAACTTCAGACTCTACTACAAAGCAACAGTCATCAAGACAGTATGGTACTGGCACAAAACTGAGACTTAGATGCCAAGATCCTCAACAAAATCCTAGCAAACAGAATTCAACAAAACATCAAAAAACTCATACACCACGATCAAGTCGGGCTCATCCCAGGCATGCAAGGATTCTTCAATATCCGCAAATCAATCAATGTGATACACCATATCAACAAATTGAGAGACAAAAATCACATGATCATCTCAATAGATGCAGAAAAAGCCTTCGACAAAGTACAACATCCATTTATGATAAAAACTCTTCAGAAAATGGGTATAGAAGGAACCTATCTCAACATAATAAAAGCCATCTATGAGAAGCCCACAGCAAACATCCTCAACGGTGAAAAACTGAAAGCATTCCCTCTAAGATCAGGAACAAGACAGGGGTATCCACTTTCACCACTACTATTCAATATAGTCCTGGAAGTTCTAGTAACAGCAATAAGAGAAGAGAAAGAAATAAAAGGAATACAAATTGGAAAGGAAGAAGTCAAGCTCTCTCTTTTTGCAGACGACGTGATATTATACATAGAAAATCCCAAAGACACGGTTACAAAGCTACTAGAGCTAATCAACAAATTCAGCAAAGTCGCAGGATACAAAGTCAACACACAGAAATCACTGGAATTCCTATACACAAAAAATGAAACATCAGATAACGAAATCAAAGAGGCAATCCCTTTCACCATTGCAACCAAAAGAATCAAATACCTAGAAATAAACCTACCCAAAGCAACAAGAGAATTGTACACAGAAAATTACAAGACACTAATGAAAGAAATTAAAGAAGACTTAAGCAGATGGAGAGATATTCCATGTTCCTGGGTCGGAAGAATCAATATTGTGAAAATGACCATACTACCAAATATCATCTACAGATTCAACGCAATACCTATCCAACTACCATTGACATTTTTCACAGAACTAGACCAAAGAATCACACAGTTCATACGGAAACACAAAAGACCTCAATTGGCCAAAGCAATCCTGAGAAAGAAAAACGGAGCTGGAGGAATCAGCCTCCCTAACTTCAGACTCTACTACAAAGCAACAGTCATCAAGACAGTATGGTACTGGCACAAAAACAGAACTATAGACCAATGGAACAAGATTGAGAACCCAGAGATAAACCCACGCACCTATGGGTACCTTATTTTTGACAAAGGAGGCGAACATATAAAATGGGACAAAGACAGCCTCTTCAACAAATGGTGCTGGGAAAATTGGACAGCTACATGCAAAAAAACGAAATTGGAACATTCCCTGACACCATGCAGAAAGATCAACTCAAAATGGATTAAAGACCTAAATGTAAGACCAGAAACCATCAAACTCTTAGAGGAGAATATAGGCAAAACCCTCAAGGACATCAATCAAAGCAAGACCTTCTCTGATTCACCTACTAGAATAGCAGAACTAAAAAGAAAAATGAACATGTGGGACCTAATGAAGCTTAAAAGCTTTTGTACAGCAAAAGAAACTACAAAAAAGCTGAACAGACACCCCACAGAGTGGGAGAAAATCATAAAAAATGAAACAACAGACAAAGAATTAAATCTCCCAAATCGACAAGCAACTCAGACAACTCAGCACAGGAAAAACAAACAACCCAATCAAAATATGGGAAAAAGATCTAAATAGACATATCACCAAAGAGGACATAAAGATGGCCCAAAAGCACATGAAACGATGCTCAACCTCACTTATTATTAGAGAAATGCAAATCAAAACTACAATGAGATATCACCTCACACCCATCGGAATGGCCATCTTCAAAAAATCTGCAGACAATTAATGCTGGAGAGGGTGCGGAGAAAAGGGAACCCTCTTGCATTGCTGGGAACTCTAAGACACTAATGAAAGAAATTAAAGAGACAGAGATGAGAGATATTCCATGTTCCTGGGTCGGAAGAATCAATATTGTGAAAATGACCATACTACCAAATATCATCTACAGATTCAACGCAATACCTATCCAACTACCATTGACATTTTTCACAGAACTAGACCAAAGAATCACACAGTTCATATGGAAACACAAAAGACCTCAATTGGCCAAAGCAATCCTGAGAAAGAAAAACGGAGCTGGAGGAATCAGCCTCCCTAACTTCAGACTCTACTACAAAGCAACAGTCATCAAGACAGTATGGTACTGGCACAAAAACAGAACTATAGACCAATGGAACAAGATTGAGAACCCAGAGATAAACCCACGCACCTATGGGTACCTTATTTTTGACAAAGGAGGCGAACATATAAAATGGGACAAAGACAGCCTCTTCAACAAATGGTGCTGGGAAAATTGGACAGCTACATGCAAAAAAACGAAATTGGAACATTCCCTGACACCATGCAGAAAGATCAACTCAAAATGGATTAAAGACCTAAATGTAAGACCAGAAACCATCAAACTCTTAGAGGAGAATATAGGCAAAACCCTCAAGGACATCAATCAAAGCAAGACCTTCTCTGATTCACCTACTAGAATAGCAGAACTAAAAAGAAAAATGAACATGTGGGACCTAATGAAGCTTAAAAGCTTTTGTACAGCAAAAGAAACTACAAAAAAGCTGAACAGACACCCCACAGAGTGGGAGAAAATCATAAAAAATGAAACAACAGACAAAGAATTAAATCTCCCAAATCGACAAGCAACTCAGACAACTCAGCACAGGAAAAACAAACAACCCAATCAAAATATGGGAAAAAGATCTAAATAGACATATCACCAAAGAGGACATAAAGATGGCCCAAAAGCACATGAAACGATGCTCAACCTCACTTATTATTAGAGAAATGCAAATCAAAACTACAATGAGATATCACCTCACACCCATCGGAATGGCCATCTTCAAAAAATCTGCAGACAATTAATGCTGGAGAGGGTGCGGAGAAAAGGGAACCCTCTTGCATTTCTGGTGGGAATGTAAATTGATACAGCCTCTTTGGAAGACAGTATGGAGATTTCTTAAAAAACTAAAAATAGAAGCACCATACGACCCAGCAATCCCGCTCTTAGGCTTATATCCTGATGAAATCAAAACTGAAAGAAGCACCTGTACCCCAATGTTCATTGCCGCTCTCTATACAATAGCCAGAACACGGAAGCAACCTAGATGTCCATCAACAAATGAATGGATACAGAAGCCCTGGTACATATATACAATGAAATACTACTCAGCTGTTAAAAGAAATGCAGAAGACTCAGTCCTAATGAAGTGGCTGGAGCTAGAACCTATCATAAAAAGTGAAGTAAGTCAAAAAGAGAAAGACAGATACAATATACTAACACACATATATGGCATCTAGTAGGACGGTCTTGATAACACACGCAGTGAACTCATGGAAAAACAGACAGAGCATAGACATAGGGACATTGTGGGTAAGAAATAGGGAGGGGGAGGCAAGGAGGGAGTAACATGGAAACCTATATTGTCATGTGTGGAGAAGACAGCTGTTGTCATTGTGCTAAGGGAATAGGAGTGCTTACAATGGCATGGGGCGATGGTCTGGAGGGGTGGGATGGGGGGACAAGGGGTGGGGTGGAGCAGGGATATGCATATGACTGATCTGGGAACATGCATGTCTGTGAATAAGAAAATTCTGTAAAACCTTTAAAATAAAGAATTTTTTTTTTAAAAAAGTAAAAGAAGTCACAAGTTCAAGTCTATGTTTAAAGGTTGAAAAATCAATCTTTTGTTAAAAGACAAAGAATTAAATCTCCCAAATCGACAAGCAACTCAGACAACTCAGCACAGGAAAAACAAACAACCCAATCAAAATATGGGAAAAAGATCTAAATAGACATATCACCAAAGAGGACATAAAGATGGCCCAAAAGCACATGAAACGATGCTCAACCTCACTTATTATTAGAGAAATGCAAATCAAAACTACAATGAGATATCACCTCACACCCATCGGAATGGCCATCTTCAAAAAATCTGCAGACAATTAATGCTGGAGAGGGTGCGGAGAAAAGGGAACCCTCTTGCATTTCTGGTGGGAATGTAAATTGATACAGCCTCTTTGGAAGACAGTATGGAGATTTCTTAAAAAACTAAAAATAGAAGCACCATACGACCCAGCAATCCCGCTCTTAGGCTTATATCCTGATGAAATCAAAACTGAAAGAAGCACCTGTACCCCAATGTTCATTGCCGCTCTCTATACAATAGCCAGAACACGGAAGCAACCTAGATGTCCATCAACAAATGAATGGATACAGAAGCCCTGGTACATATATACAATGAAATACTACTCAGCTGTTAAAAGAAATGCAGAAGACTCAGTCCTAATGAAGTGGCTGGAGCTAGAACCTATCATAAAAAGTGAAGTAAGTCAAAAAGAGAAAGACAGATACAATATACTAACACACATATATGGCATCTAGTAGGACGGTCTTGATAACACACGCAGTGAACTCATGGAAAAACAGACAGAGCATAGACATAGGGACATTGTGGGTAAGAAATAGGGAGGGGGAGGCAAGGAGGGAGTAACATGGAAACCTATATTGTCATGTGTGGAGAAGACAGCTGTTGTCATTGTGCTAAGGGAATAGGAGTGCTTACAATGGCATGGGGCAATGGTCTGGAGGGGTGGGATGGGGGGACAAGGGGTGGGGTGGAGCAGGGATATGCATATGACTGATCTGGGAACATGCATGTCTGTGAATAAGAAAATTCTGTAAAACCTTTAAAATAAAGAATTTTTTTTTAAAAAAGTAAAAGAAGTCACAAGTTCAAGTCTATGTTTAAAGGTTGAAAAAATCAACTGTCTGTTAATGTAATGAAGCTAAAAGGAGAAGCATAGTCATTTTTAATCCATAATTCTCTTACTTTGGCCCCATGCGTATATGTGTCTCCTGGATGTAAGATGTTTCAAAGATTTAAATATAATTGCTGAAACCATAAATGTGTCTTCTAGCCGTAAAATGTTGGTATGTGTTCATGCATGTATGTAGCAACAGATCACAGAAAAAACAAGTTACTTTTCTGAAGATATTTTCATTAGATTAAGAGAGACCAAATATAGATTGCAATGAGTAAATGAGTAATTCGGAGGTGAGTAATCAGAGATACTAAACTTAGGCAACTCTTTTCAGATATTAAGTAGAGTGAGAACAGAAAGTGAAAAAAGGATATGTTTTGGTATAGGTAAGAAATGAAAAAATTTCTTGAAAACAAAAGAAACATCAGTATTTGATATGCTGACACGAGTGATTTAAGAAAAAAAGAAATTTGGAAGAGAGGATGGTGAGAAAAATGCCTGACAGAACAAGCCCCTTGCGGAGGATGATGATGAAATGTAGGTGAAACGGAGAGCCATCATGAGGTAGGGCGGGGATCTTCCACAGAAGGACAAATACAATAATGTTTGTGGAATTCATGGATGTTCAAAGGTGAGATAAAGGGGTCTGAAGCATTTCTGTTACTTGGTTTCCTTTTTTTTTTTTTTTTTTTGAGGAATAAGAGATGAATGAACAGTGAGGTGGAGGATTTGGAGACCTGAACTTTTGAGAGGACTAGAGCAGTCACCAAAGAATACTAGAGAAAGTTCAGGTTGGAATAGAATAATTTCAAAGCACTATTAAGGTCCCATTGAGACTGGAGACCATGAATGCATGATAGGTCAAATTTGGATTGCTGTGCAATGTCCTCCATCAGTATTCAACATCCTGGATGTAGGAGCAAAGATGGTGGACCGCCAGTGAGAGCTCATCAGATTTGGCATTTCACCAGACTAAAAGGGGGACTTCCCTGGTCACTCAGTGGTAAAGAATCTGCCTGCAATGCAAGAGGCCAGGGTTTGATCCCTGGGTTGGGAATTCCCCTGGAGGAGGGCATAGCAACCCATTCTAGTATTCTTACCTGGAGAATTCCATGGACAGAGGGGCTTGGCAGGCTACAGTCACACAGAGTCTGAAACAACGGAAGCAACTAAGCAGCAGCAATAGCAGACTAGAAGGACAGCAGGAAAAAGAAGTAAAAAACGAAATACACCAACTGGTGAGTGTTTTAAGAGATGAACAGGTTAGGCAAAGAAGTAAAAAGAATGAGTATGATAGAATGGGAAATAGTGGATGTGCCAGGTTTGAAGTTTCAAATGCAACAGAATTAACAGAATTAGAGAACGCAAAGCATTTGGAGAAGAGGATCATATGATCAAATATAAAGGTTTCAGAATTAAAAATAGATACGAAAGCGAAGAAAATTTTCCCAATTATAAGCATTTTAACCTTCATGCTATTGGGTCCTGACAGCTGATACACTCTCAAGCAGAAAGATGACTTCGTATAGTAGTGAGTAAGATGCTCCTAAGTCTGAGACACATCTGGTCTGGATGCCGGCTCTGGGAGAAGAAGAAAGCAATCTCTGGAATCATTTTCCTAATCCAAATTTGAGGATATTCGCAATTGCTACCTCACCCTGTTTCCGTAAGGATTCACTAAAATCATGCACATTGTTTAATACAGCCTATGATGTACAGTAAGAATTTAATAATTATTAGCTATATTATTATTGCTATTAATGATAAAGCTATTACTTATGTGCAACATATTTTTTTATATTTAAAGAATGATTTCTAAATAGTTTCTCTCCAAGCCATTCTTGAAAGACATGGTAGCATCTTAATGATTTGTATTGATTACATGAAGGAGAAATTTTCAACTTAGTAGTGATCATTTCAAATTAAATAAAATCATTTCTAGTCTAGGTAGTATGGGAGAATAAAGTGGAAGAAAAGTAAATCAAAAACCTCATATCTGTATGGGAAGTTATCCAGGTGATTATCTCCATCATTTTTCAATGTTTTGTCACTCTTATAAAAAAAAATCAATGTAGATAAAATATTCAAAGTAACTCTACTTTGAGGAATTTCCTTTTCCAGATCCAGAATGTCTTTGAGTAGACAGGCAAGATTAAGGCAGCTGGCTTATTTAAATATTATATCTACAAAAAAAGGCTGGATTTTCAGTTTTCCTAAAGATAAGCCACCAAATAGGTTATTTTGTGAATTACTTCATCTGAGGTAATACTTCAGCCAGCTTATTATCCATAGTGTTTAACAGCTCATTAACTGCTCAGAATCCTGAGCAGGAATGGGTCATGAACATGGGCTTTGATAATAGAGGGAGTGTGTTCAGATCCCAAACAACTCTGTTTATGACCGGGAATAAGACTCTAAACTACCTTAAATTATTATTTCTGCATCTATCAGATGGAACAGTAGCCATTCAACAGCAGTTCTGACCTACACTATAGCAGTGGTCCTGGACATTCGGCACCAGGGACCAGTTTCATGGAAGACAATTTCTTCATGAATTAGGGGGTGGGGGATAGTTGGGAAGGATTCAACCCCATTATATTTATTGTGCACTTTATTTCTAACATAATGCCACTGCTGATCCAACAGGAGGTACCAGTCCAAGGCCACAGGTTGGGGACCCATTTATTATATTACTATACTTGTTTATTAAAAGATCTATGAATCTATTTTCATCATTTTAGCAACATCCATACCTGTTACTTAAAACACATGTGCAGTGTATAGCATATTGTATTCTGTCTGTGCTCAGTCATGTTCGACTCTTTGTGGCCTCATGAACTGTAGCCTGCCAGGCTTCTCTGTCCATGGATTTTCCAGGCAAGAATACTGGAATGGGTTGCCATTCCCTTCTGCAAGGGATCGTTCCCACCCAGGGGTCAAACCCACACCTCTTGTGTTTCTTGCATTAGTAGTTGGATTCTTTTTAACACTGTGCTACCTTGGAGGTCCCAACCTATTGTATTAATTAATATTAGTTCTCTTCTATCTACTTAACATACTCTTCAAGGCTCAGGCCACCATCAGACCTGTGACCTGCAAAGCATTTTCTGAAGGGGTATTCTGATTTGGGGAAACAAAAAAGCAACAGGGATAAATATAATACTAATACAGAATGACATAAATAATGTTACAGAAACAACAATATAGAGCTAATCTATATTGAGTGCATATCATCATATGCTGGCACTTTAACACAGCATCATTCTCAGCATCCCCTCTGTCGCTCACAAATGTGTGGTTCTTAGGGCTGCCATCACAAACTCTACATTCTAGTGCCTCTGGAAGGACACAGCACCCTAGATCAAGCATGACAAAGGGTCCATTAGAACTCTCCCAGAGCCAGCTTATTATCCATAGTGTTTAACAGCTCATTAACTGCTCAGAATCCTGAGCAGGAATGGGTCATGAACATGGGCTTTGATAATAGAGGGAGTGTGTTCAGATCCCAAACAACTCTGTTTATGACCGGGAATAAGACTCTAAACTACCTTAAATTATTATTTCTGCATCTATCAGATGGAACAGTAGCCATTCAACAGCAGTTCTGACCTACACTATAGCAGTGGTCCTGGACATTCGGCACCAGGGACCAGTTTCATGGAAGACAATTTCTTCATGAATTAGGGGGTGGGGGATAGTTGGGAAGGATTCAACCCCATTATATTTATTGTGCACTTTATTTCTAACATAATGCCACTGCTGATCCAACAGGAGGTACCAGTCCAAGGCCACAGGTTGGGGACCCATTTATTATATTACTATACTTGTTTATTAAAAGATCTATGAATCTATTTTCATCATTTTAGCAACATCCATACCTGTTACTTAAAACACATGTGCAGTGTATAGCATATTGTATTCTGTCTGTGCTCAGTCATGTTCGACTCTTTGTGGCCTCATGGACTGTAGCCTGCCAGGCTTCTCTGTCCATGGATTTTCCAGGCAAGAATACTGGAATGGGTTGCCATTCCCTTCTGCAAGGGATCGTTCCCACCCAGGGGTCAAACCCACACCTCTTGTGTTTCTTGCATTAGTAGTTGGATTCTTTTTAACACTGTGCTACCTTGGAGGTCCCAACCTATTGTATTAATTAATATTAGTTCTCTTCTATCTACTTAACATACTCTTCAAGGCTCAGGCCACCATCAGACCTGTGACCTGCAAAGCATTTTCTGAAGGGGTATTCTGATTTGGGGAAACAAAAAAGCAACAGGGATAAATATAATACTAATACAGAATGACATAAATAATGTTACAGAAACAACAATATAGAGCTAATCTATATTGAGTGCATATCATCATATGCTGGCACTTTAACACAGCATCATTCTCAGCATCCCCTCTGTCGCTCACAAATGTGTGGTTCTTAGGGCTGCCATCACAAACTCTACATTCTAGTGCCTCTGGAAGGACACAGCACCCTAGATCAAGCATGACAAAGGGTCCATTAGAACTCTCCCAGAGCCAGAACCAGTAACAGTGGTGAAGGAAAAGAAATAGCACAGATTTCTGGCAAACTTTCCTTCTTGGATGGCAGTGTAGTTGTGCATTAATTACTTAGAAACATAATATGAATAAAAGGTATGAGAATATTTTATTTATCATTACTAAATCATCCCTTGAAAATAACAGAAAGTTACAGTGATTTCCACATTGAACTCCCTTCAGAATAATAAAGGCAAACTTTAACATTAAAAAGACAAAAGAAAGAATCCTTATATTGTTTTTTAACAGACTTGTTAAGCATTTCTTTATAACCAAATAACTCATTAAGAAAGGGCATTCTGTCCTTTTATATACCAATTTACTCATCTAATCATCTAATCAGTTTAGTGTCCCTGAAAAGGATGTAAATACTATTTAATTTACTAGTCAAGTTGGCTTATGGAAATTGCACTTAGCATGACTGCTGTAGAATAAAGAACATTTAATAAGGTCATTTCACCCTTCTCAAGGGACACTATCAAAAACATGTCTAGATTAGTAAGTTACACAACTGAGCAAAGACTATACAGTAGCGCAAGAATCATTAAAAAATAACTCCCTGGATTCTTTAAGTAACATACTCTTATAGGCCTTATATTGTTGTTATTTAGTCTCTATGTTTTGTTCGAATCTTTTGTGACCCCATGGGCAGTAGCTTGCCAGCTTCTTCTGTCCCTAGGATTTCTCAGGCAAATACTGGAGTGACTTACCATTTCCTTCTCCAAAGGATCTTCCCGATACAGGGATTGAACCTGAGTCTCTTGCTTAGAAGGTGGATGCCATGCCACTGTGCCACCCAAGAAGAGCTTACAAAAATGTCAGCATGTTAACCATGGCTTACCTGTTTCAGACGCTCCTGTATTTTAGACCCTTTCCTTTTCACATGTCAGAAACAACAATATAGAGCTAATCTATATTGAGTGCATATCATCATATGCTGGCACTTTAACACAGCATCATTCTCAGCATCCCCTCTGTCGCTCACAAATGTGTGGTTCTTAGGGCTGCCATCACAAACTCTACATTCTAGTGCCTCTGGAAGGACACAGCACCCTAGATCAAGCATGACAAAGGGTCCATTAGAACTCTCCCAGAGCCAGAACCAGTAACAGTGGTGAAGGAAAAGAAATAGCACAGATTTCTGGCAAACTTTCCTTCTTGGATGGCAGTGTAGTTGTGCATTAATTACTTAGAAACATAATATGAATAAAAGGTATGAGAATATTTTATTTATCATTACTAAATCATCCCTTGAAAATAACAGAAAGTTACAGTGATTTCCACATTGAACTCCCTTCAGAATAATAAAGGCAAACTTTAACATTAAAAAGACAAAAGAAAGAATCCTTATATTGTTTTTTAACAGACTTGTTAAGCATTTCTTTATAACCAAATAACTCATTAAGAAAGGGCATTCTGTCCTTTTATATACCAATTTACTCATCTAATCATCTAATCAGTTTAGTGTCCCTGAAAAGGATGTAAATACTATTTAATTTACTAGTCAAGTTGGCTTATGGAAATTGCACTTAGCATGACTGCTGTAGAATAAAGAACATTTAATAAGGTCATTTCACCCTTCTCAAGGGACACTATCAAAAACATGTCTAGATTAGTAAGTTACACAACTGAGCAAAGACTATACAGTAGCGCAAGAATCATTAAAAAATAACTCCCTGGATTCTTTAAGTAACATACTCTTATAGGCCTTATATTGTTGTTATTTAGTCTCTATGTTTTGTTCGAATCTTTTGTGACCCCATGGGCAGTAGCTTGCCAGCTTCTTCTGTCCCTAGGATTTCTCAGGCAAATACTGGAGTGACTTACCATTTCCTTCTCCAAAGGATCTTCCCGATACAGGGATTGAACCTGAGTCTCTTGCTTAGCAGGTGGATGCCATGCCACTGTGCCACCCAAGAAGAGCTTACAAAAATGTCAGCATGTTAACCATGGCTTACCTGTTTCAGACGCTCCTGTATTTTAGACTCCACATCTTCAATGTGTGAAATCATCTTGTTGACACATGGTGCTGGGAAGTTTACTAACGCACAGCTTTTACGTCGGCATGGGTAGCTAAAATAAATGCCTTTACTCAGTTCTATGGATAAAGCAGATAGAGGATATCAGATCACAGTTATAAACAGAACAGTAAACCTTGATGTTCAGAATGTACAAAAAGTATTCTGCTTTACTAGCACAAACATCCAAAATTTCTTTAATCAACAACTTGATAAATGTCAGAGAATTACGGAATGAGCTTTCCTATAATCTGAAATAAAATGATCATTGATAACATAAAATGTAACCAAAATAAACCTCAGAAGGAAACTTCAAGGAAGTTAAAAAGTTAAAGTGTTCCATATGTTCCAGTGTCCTCATGAAGAAAAAAAGAAGGCAGAAAATTGGTTAATCCATGTGTTTCTGTATAGATCTTGAATCACTTAAGAAATGACTTTGACATATATTTGAAATTCTCCCCTCGAAGAGACGCCACATGTTCCAGGGTAAATAATACCCAACCATTCAGGCATTGAAGAAGTTCTTCCTATAATTCAGCATGGTTTCTCCTGCTGGAAAAAAATAATAAAAGCAGGTCCCCATCATCCTCATAATAACCTCATTTTCTACCTTCCATTTCTGAAAATTGAAGTCTCATGCGAAGAGTGATTGATGTTCTCACTGTGGCATTCAAGTTGTACTCATCATAAAATCCACTCAGTCTGTTGTGCCTCAGTGATTCTAATCCTGGCATGTTTAATAAGGTCATTTCACCCTTCTCAAGGGACACTATCAAAAACATGTCTAGATTAGTAAGTTACACAACTGAGCAAAGACTATACAGTAGCGCAAGAATCATTAAAAAATAACTCCCTGGATTCTTTAAGTAACATACTCTTATAGGCCTTATATTGTTGTTATTTAGTCTCTATGTTTTGTTCGAATCTTTTGTGACCCCATGGGCAGTAGCTTGCCAGCTTCTTCTGTCCCTAGGATTTCTCAGGCAAATACTGGAGTGACTTACCATTTCCTTCTCCAAAGGATCTTCCCGATACAGGGATTGAACCTGAGTCTCTTGCTTAGCAGGTGGATGCCATGCCACTGTGCCACCCAAGAAGAGCTTACAAAAATGTCAGCATGTTAACCATGGCTTACCTGTTTCAGACGCTCCTGTATTTTAGACTCCACATCTTCAATGTGTGAAATCATCTTGTTGACACATGGTGCTGGGAAGTTTACTAACGCACAGCTTTTACGTCGGCATGGGTAGCTAAAATAAATGCCTTTACTCAGTTCTATGGATAAAGCAGATAGAGGATATCAGATCACAGTTATAAACAGAACAGTAAACCTTGATGTTCAGAATGTACAAAAAGTATTCTGCTTTACTAGCACAAACATCCAAAATTTCTTTAATCAACAACTTGATAAATGTCAGAGAATTACGGAATGAGCTTTCCTATAATCTGAAATAAAATGATCATTGATAACATAAAATGTAACCAAAATAAACCTCAGAAGGAAACTTCAAGGAAGTTAAAAAGTTAAAGTGTTCCATATGTTCCAGTGTCCTCATGAAGAAAAAAAGAAGGCAGAAAATTGGTTAATCCATGTGTTTCTGTATAGATCTTGAATCACTTAAGAAATGACTTTGACATATATTTGAAATTCTCCCCTCGAAGAGACGCCACATGTTCCAGGGTAAATAATACCCAACCATTCAGGCATTGAAGAAGTTCTTCCTAAAATTCAGCATGGTTTCTCCTGCTGGAAAAAAATAATAAAAGCAGGTCCCCATCATCCTCATAATAACCTCATTTTCTACCTTCCATTTCTGAAAATTGAAGTCTCATGCGAAGAGTGATTGATGTTCTCACTGTGGCATTCAAGTTGTACTCATCATAAAATCCACTCAGTCTGTTGTGCCTCAGTGATTCTAATCCTGGCATGTCCCGAACCAACTGAAGGTTGCAGAAGCACAGCAAAGTTGCCCATGAAACTCCACCAAAGTGCTTACTTGCAGTGCTTTGGCCTCTAAGGACTCTTTTGGGCTGGATTAAAGCAGCAATCACTGATCTTAAATGCAAAACACAAAATAGGCTCGGAGCCTCAATGAGAACAGTCTGATGTCCTCATTTTGTTGACCTTGAGGAACACAGAAGTAATGCTGTGGCCTTCAGTCTGTGCCTTCTGCTTCAATGTCAACACACTGAGATGGTAAATAGTTTAGACAGTTTCATGTAAACACCAATCTTCTAAGTGTCTTTAAATGAAATCTAAAATATCCTCCTCCAAAAATACAATCTCTGTTTCAAAACGGCACAGGTTCATTTATAAATGTGTCTACTCTATACATGTTCATATCTCATATGTAGAATAATAGCCCATATAGAAATATATACATTTAACATTTTAAGCACTAAAAATACGTACCAAACATGGGACTATACTAAGTACTTTTGATGTCACATTTTATTTAATCTTCACAACAATCTTAGGGGATTTGTCTCTTGATTTCACACATGAGGAAATAAAAGCTTAGTCAAGCTATTACATAAAGTGCTGCATTCCATGGTGCTGGGAAGTAGGAAAGCTGGGGCTTGAACCATATTTCTCTGGCTTTAGAGTATAAGTAATACCATGAAGTTTGTTTGTAATATCGTAAAAAACGTGGCAAAATGAAGAGAACTGCTTCTAAATGTATACTTCAGGACATGTTTCACATGTCACTTGTTTTTAATGTTCAAATGTTCCTTCAAGATATCTATGCTGATATTCTAATGTATTTTACTTTCTTTTGACCATAGTGAATACACATACTTGGTGTAACTATGTTTTGTGCTATATTCTATTCTTCCTCTTTAGTTCATATACAGGTAGATACCTATGTTCATCACTGAAACACTCAAAGGACCAGAAAATATCAAGCTGATAAAAACTAAATATTGATCTCTCATCCAAAGAACCTGAGACAGGTATGCTGCCCTTCCCTATAGAAATAAGGTTTTAATATACACTTAACAACCAGGAGGCTGTCCTTATGTTCAAAGCGTTTGTTTCTCTTCACTAAATGTGGAGGAAACATGGATAATAATGTTTTTTTTTCTTCACTCAAGGGTTGCCCATGAACTCCACCAAAGTGCTTACTTGCAGTGCTTTGGCCTCTAAGGACTCTTGTGGGCTGGATTAAAGCAGCAATCACTGATCTTAAATGCAAAACACAAAATAGGCTCGGAGCCTCAATGAGAACAGTCTGATGTCCTCATTTTGTTGACCTTGAGGAACACAGAAGTAATGCTGTGGCCTTCAGTCTGTGCCTTCTGCTTCAATGTCAACACACTGAGATGGTAAATAGTTTAGACAGTTTCATGTAAACACCAATCTTCTAAGTGTCTTTAAATGAAATCTAAAATATCCTCCTCCAAAAATACAATCTCTGTTTCAAAACGGCACAGGTTCATTTATAAATGTGTCTACTCTATACATGTTCATATCTCATATGTAGAATAATAGCCCATATAGAAATATATACATTTAACATTTTTAAGCACTAAAAATACGTACCAAACATGGGACTATACTAAGTACTTTTGATGTCACATTTTATTTAATCTTCACAACAATCTTAGGGGATTTGTCTCTTGATTTCACACATGAGGAAATAAAAGCTTAGTCAAGCTATTACATAAAGTGCTGCATTCCATGGTGCTGGGAAGTAGGAAAGCTGGGGCTTGAACCATATTTCTCTGGCTTTAGAGTATAAGTAATACCATGAAGTTTGTTTGTAATATCGTAAAAAACGTGGCAAAATGAAGAGAACTGCTTCTAAATGTATACTTCAGGACATGTTTCACATGTCACTTGTTTTTAATGTTCAAATGTTCCTTCAAGATATCTATGCTGATATTCTAATGTATTTTACTTTCTTTTGACCATAGTGAATACACATACTTGGTGTAACTATGTTTTGTGCTATATTCTATTCTTCCTCTTTAGTTCATATACAGGTAGATACCTATGTTCATCACTGAAACACTCAAAGGACCAGAAAATATCAAGCTGATAAAAACTAAATATTGATCTCTCATCCAAAGAACCTGAGACAGGTATGCTGCCCTTCCCTATAGAAATAAGGTTTTAATATACACTTAACAACCAGGAGGCTGTCCTTATGTTCAAAGCGTTTGTTTCTCTTCACTAAATGTGGAGGAAACATGGATAATAATGACTCATTTAATATTTTTCTTCATGTGCCATTCTCAACCTATGAGATGAGTATTAATTCATTTCCAGAGCACCCCACAGTTTAGTATTAACATTTTACACATGGTAAAGTGGGGGAAAGGAAATATTGTGAATTTAAACTTTGCACTGAAAGTCTTTAAGAGACATGGCACTAACAAGCAGCACAAGAAAGAACAAGAATCTATGATACATAGATTCTTCTATTATACAAAGTGAAGTAAGTCAGGAAGAGAAGGATAAATAGAGCATACTAACACATATACATAGAATCTAGAAAGATGGTCCTGATAAATGTATATGCAGAGCAGCAATGGAGAATCAGACATAGAGAACAGACTTGTGGACACTGGGAGGAGGGAGGAGTGGGCGAGGAATACAGAAAGAGGAACACGGAAACTTACTTTACCATACGTAAAAGAGACCACCAATGTGAATGTGCTGTAAGATGAAGGGAATGTACACAGGGGCTGGGCAACAACCCCCAAGATGGGAAATGGGAGGGAAGTTCAAGTGGGAGTGGTCGAGTGTATAGTTATGACTGTAGCAGTAAACAACAAAACTCTATAAAGGGAAAACAAAAATAAATTTTTTAAAAAATCTATGAGTTATTATTACCACTTTATTCTAATACATGCATGATGTTAGCTACAAATTCTAATATGTGCATGATGCCAGCTACAACTTTCCTTTCTACTTCTTTTTCATTTTAGTCACATTACAGATACACTTAGGTTACAAAACTAGGTATCAACGGTCACCCACTTTTCGACTTGACTGACTGTTAAGTAACTATGATTTTTAAGATAAAACTACTCAATCTTTAACCTCAGATTTCTCACTGAATAAATGAACCAGTTGGCAGGGTGTATAAGATCACTTTCACCTAAAATTCCATGATACAGTAAATTAACAGTTTTACTCAAAAATTAGGTTAATACAGCACTACTTTGTAAAGCCTAGGGACAAAGGATCCGGTAAGTATTTCAAGAATTAAACTCAAGCAGGACACTCATTCTCTCTAAAAATCTGCCCAACTCCAACCTCCTTGCTCAGAATCAATTCACAAGAGCCAAATGTTCCTGTACCTAGGCCATTTGAGAAAAAATATGGATGGCCTGATTGTGTGGGCAAACATTGGCTTATGTTCATTAACTGTCAACTTTCCTCGCTTAATGAATTTGATCCTTACATAGTTTATTCACACAGGCCCTATAACTTAAGATTTTATCACTACCATCCTTCCTTCTCTTTCATTTTTAATATGTAATTCCTTTACATCTGTCACTTCAATTACTGTATCATCTCCTTATTTGAAGTCAGTTCTCTGAGGAAAAAACTTATCTAAACCCAAATTTGTTTCTCACATTCAATTACCTTTTAATAACCTGATTTTCTTTCCAAAATATAGAATAAGCTAATTCTCTTACGTTTAGAAATAATTTCTTCTCCTTTCACACCCTCTGTGTGACGAACAGAAAATACTTTTAACTTTTTTTAATGAAAAAGAAAGCTCCTTTTAGTTTTTTATACACTACGGGTGGGAGGGAGGGACGAAGAGATCTTTCTCTGAATAAACAATACATGGGCAGATGGATAGAAATTATCCAATCTAAAGAAAAGAAAGAAAAATGACGAAAAAAATAACAGATTCTCAAGGAACCATAGGAAAAAAATCAAAGTCCAGCATATGTGAAGCTGAGGTTTTGGAAGGAGAACAGAGTGAAATTTGGAGTGAAAAATATTTGCAGAAATAACAGCCAAGAAATTTCAAAACTTGGTAAAAAAACATCAACTAACACATCCAAGAAGTTCAACAGATCTCATACAGTATGAAAATATCAATAGAATTATCTCTGAGAATGTCAAACTGCTAGGGATCAGTTAAACAGGGTATCTTTAAGGTAGCCAGATAACAAAAGGACACATTACATATAGGGAGCACAGGTAAGAATAACTTCTACATTTCTCATCAGAAACATGATGGGCCAAGACATAATTCTTTAAAAAACAGGCAGGCAATTGGCAGAATAGCACGGAAATATATACACTCTACTGTTAAGTTGCTTCAGTTGTGTCCGATTATTTGCAAGCCTATGGACAGTAGCTCGCAAGGTTCCTCTATCCATGGGAGTCTCTGGGCAAGAATAACTGGAGTGGGTTGTCATGCCTTCTTCCAGGGATCTTCCAGATCCAGAGATCAAACAGGCTCCCACAGATCCTGCATGTCAGGCAAATTCTTTACCATGGAGCCATTGAGAAAGTCCTAACATATATAAAATAGATAGCCAATTGGAATAGGCTGTATCATGCAGGAAGCTCCAACCCAGTGCTCTGTGCCAACACAGAGGGGTGAGATGGGACGGGACATGGGAGGGGGGTTTAAGAGGGAGGAGACATATGTCCACCTATGGCTGACTCATGGTAATGCATGGTAGAAACTAACATAATACTGTAAAGAAATTATCTTCCAAATAAAAATAAATGAGTTTTTTAAAAATTAAATAAAACACACCAAAAAACAGGCAGGCAAGTAGGAAGAAGGAAGGACGAGAGAGAGAGAAATATTAAAAAATAAATTTGACTTCATCAAAATAAAAACATTTAGTTTGGGCTTCCCTGGTGGTCCAGTGGGTAAGGACACCGCCTTGCAGTGCAAGGGCCGCTGGTTCGATCCCTGGCCTGGGAAGATCCCACGTGCCACGGAGTGGCTGGACTGACATGTCCAATTACCAAGCCGGAGCTCTGGAGCACATGCACCCAGAGCCAGTGCTCTGTGACAACAGAGGCCACTGCGATGGGAGGCCCACACAGGCCAAAGAACAAAGATGGATGAAAATAGATAAATGAAAGACCAATAGAAGTGCCCCCCGCTGCCAAAAAAGGAATAAAAGTATACTAAAAAAAAAAAAAAATTAAAAAAAAAATTTAGTTTTCCTCGAAAAACTATTCCAATCAATGAAAACAGGAGCAAGAGACTTGGAGGAAATAGATATATATATATCTGATAAAGGGCTTATATATGGAATGTGTGGAGAAAGTTTACAATAGGAAGAGAACCCAATCAAAACTAGACATAAGACTTGGGCTCTTCCACTTACAAATGACTAACGAGAATGTAAAAATGTAACAAGAATGTAAAAAGATGCTCCACATCATTAACCATCAGCAAAATGCATATTTAACTCACAGAGTAGCACAACTCCACAATCACTAGGATGCCAGAAATTTTACAAATTGGCAAAGAATACAGTTCAACTATAGGCTTCCCAGGTGGCTCAGTGGTAAAGAATCTGTCTGCCAATGCAGGAGATATAGGACTTGTGGGTTTGATCCCTGGGTTGGGAAGATCCCTTGTAGGAGGAAATGGCAACCCACTCCAGTATTCTTGCCTGGAAAATTTCATGGACTGAGGAGCCTGGTGGTACACAGTCTGTGGGGTCACAAGGAGTCAGACATGACTGAGAGATTGGGCATGCATTCACCGTACAGCTATAAGTTATATATTTCCTGTGGAACTGTCAATTATTTTTGGAAAACAGTTTGTCAGTTTCTTATAAAAGTTTAGGATACATTTACCAAATGACTTAGCACTCCACGTCTATGCATTTATCCAAGACAAATAAAAATATGTCCAAAAAGACTTGCGTGCAATTATTCATAAAAGCTTTACGATAGCTCAAAGTTAGAAAACTCCCAAGTGTATATCAATGGCAGAATAAACTATACAGTATTCATACAAAGGAAAACTACTGAGCAGTTAAATGAACAAACTGTTGTTATATTCAATATTAAAACTACTAATATATTCAATAACATGGATGAATCTTACAGACCTTTCTCAGATCTGGAAAGAAACTGGACACAGAAGAGCATAAAAGGAATGATTCCACTTATTTTAAATTTTAAGATGGCAAAATTGAAATCACATCAGTGGATATAAGGGGTGGGGTGAAGTGACAGTGACCACAAAAGACACGAATGAACTTTCTGGAAAGAGTATCTATATCCTGTTTAAAATAGTGGTCAAATGGATGTGTACATTTGTTAAAGCATATGTAAAATGAGTGGACTTCTTTTGTGTGCTTAAATTTTATCTCAGCAAATCTGTTTGATGAAAAGTCTACCAATCATTCCCCAGTGACTGAATTCAACAACCTCAACTTCTCTTTTAATTCACTATATGGAATCTAGTACAAAGCACTTCTTTGAAATGTTCTTCTTTTAGAAATTTCTTTCACATTTTCATTGTCTTTTTTCTCGTCATACTCCTTAACCATGACAAATTGTATGCAGTGATCTTTCCCCTTCATATTCTTTTCCTTAGTCATCTCTTCTGAGTGCCTGACTCCTAAGCAAACATCTCTAGATTTAACTTTACATTGAACTCCTTGCCAAATATACAAATCTTTCAAAAACCTATCCTTTCTAGAGGTCAAGCCTAGCACTGAATGTAGGGAAGGGAGGTTGGACTTGCTGGATCCTACTCAGTACAGGAGGAAGAGAATTACAATTAGAATGTACCCTCTGAGAAGCTGATACACCACAAAGTGAAAGTGTTAGTCACTCAGTCATGTCTGATTCTTTGCAGTCCCATGGACTGTAGCCCACCAGGCTCCTCTGTCCATGGATTCTCCAGGCAAGAATACTGGAGTGGGCTGCCATTCCCTTCTCTAGGGGTCTTCCTGACTCAGGGATGGAACCCAGGTCACCTGTATTATAGGCAAATTCTTTAACGTCTGAGCCACCAGGGAAGGCCAATACCACAAACAAGGAAATAAATTCATGACATCAGTAAACTAAAATGCCAAACCCAAAAAGGCTAGAGAGGAAAATGAACACACTTGTATGGTCAGATTTAGAGCTGGAAAAGATAAGGGAGAGGTACAGGGAGGTGGGAGGGATCTGATACATTCCAAGCAGTGAGAATGGGGCCTGGCCCAGTCAAAAATCAGGAAATATTTGGCAAATAAAAGGATAATGAGAGAGTAAAGATATACCAAGATAAAACTTTTGGTTACAGGCCCCTCTCCAATATATTTGATATTAAACATTTGGACTGTGTCAAGGACAGCAAGCCAGAAATAGTCTTAAAAGGATGAAAACCTTTCCCAAAGCCAGTATTTTTAAAACTAAACTCATCTTCATGCCATTCAACCTCCTTTCCTTTCTTACTTCTGTTTTCATTATCTAAGCTAGTAAATTAAATCATTGCTGAATCCTTCTTTTCAAGTTCCTGTATCAATATACCTAGCTGATTTACCAACTCTTAACAATTTCTTTGTAATGTTTCTTTAAATTCCAATAATTTGGGCTTCCCTGGTGGTCCAGTGGGTAAGGACACCGCCTTGCAGTGTAAGGGGTGCCGATTGGATCCCTGGCCT
Source organism: Tragulus kanchil (assembly GCA_022376925.1). Classification (NCBI taxonomy): domain Eukaryota; kingdom Metazoa; phylum Chordata; class Mammalia; order Artiodactyla; family Tragulidae; genus Tragulus; species Tragulus kanchil. The sequence goes on along the minus strand of JAIOJX010000003.1, from coordinate 114,759,112 downwards.
GGGAAGGTCCCACGTGCCACGGAGTGGTTGGACCAATGTGTCCAACCACTGAGCCAGAGCTCTGGAGTGCATGCTCCCAGAGCCGGTGCTCTGGAGGAAGAGGCCACTGCAATGGGAGGCCCACACAGGCCAAAGAACAAAGATGGATGAAAATAAATAATGAAAGACCAATAGAAGTGGCCAAAAAAAAAAAATTCCAATAATTCATATCTACTGACCCTTCACAGATCAAACCCCTATTACCTTAAGCCCAGAACATAATGATAAGACAATCATTTTTATACAAATTGATAAAACAGAAACCTCAATGAGCACAGAGAGACCATCACAGGGAGCTCTCACATCCTGCAATGGTAACAGAGCTAAACAGGAACAAGGATGACTTCTCTTTCCTGCAAAAGACTCAGACAATGAAAAGTCATGGGCTCTTTGTTTACTGTAGTCTTCTCAACTTCCTTCTCCCTTACATAAGAGTTCTCCTTCTCTTGCCTTGGGGAAGGTTACACATAGCTCATTGCAGGTCGCTCAGTTGCAAACCTTAAACCTGCTGATGCCAAATAAACTTTTCTTGAGAAATATATGACGGTTTATTTGTTTAGATCAATAGTTTCCATACTTGCTCCTGTAAACAAATAATTCTGCATAGCACACTCAGACTCATCACACAAGGGTTTTGGTAACATAAAATCTCCAATCAAATTTATATAGGACCAAAGACAAATTCAAGATGCCTCTTGACGACACCTCCATCATTTAGAGCTTTATTGTAACCAATTATCTTTTTTATCCTTCAAGCCAGAAATAGTCTTAAAAGGATGAAAACCTTTCCCAAAGCCAGTATTTTTAAAACTAAACTCATCTTCATGCCATTCAACCTCCTTTCCTTTCTTACTTCTGTTTTCATTATCTAAGCTAGTAAATTAAATCATTGCTGAATCCTTCTTTTCAAGTTCCTGTATCAATATACCTAGCTGATTTACCAACTCTTAACAATTTCTTTGTAATGTTTCTTTAAATTCCAATAATTTGGGCTTCCCTGGTGGTCCAGTGGTAAGGACACCGCCTTGAAGTTTAAGCGGTGCCGATTGGCTCCCTGGCCTGGGAAGGTCCCACGTGCTCACGGAGTGGTTGGACCAATGTGTCCAACCACTGAGCCAGAGCTCTGGAGTGCATGCTCCCAGAGCCGGTGCTCTGGAGGAAGAGGCCACTGCAATGGGAGGCCCACACAGGCCAAAGAACAAAGATGGATGAAAATAAATAATGAAAGACCAATAGAAGTGGCCAAAAAAAAAAAATTCCAATAATTCATATCTACTGACCCTTCACAGATCAAACCCCTATTACCTTAAGCCCAGAACATAATGATAAGACAATCATTTTTATACAAATTGATAAAACAGAAACCTCAATGAGCACAGAGAGACCATCACAGGGAGCTCTCACATCCTGCAATGGTAACAGAGCTAAACAGGAACAAGGATGACTTCTCTTTCCTGCAAAAGACTCAGACAATGAAAAGTCATGGGCTCTTTGTTTACTGTAGTCTTCTCAACTTCCTTCTCCCTTACATAAGAGTTCTCCTTCTCTTGCCTTGGGGAAGGTTACACATAGCTCATTGCAGGTCGCTCAGTTGCAAACCTTAAACCTGCTGATGCCAAATAAACTTTTCTTGAGAAATATATGACGGTTTATTTGTTTAGATCAATAGTTTCCATACTTGCTCCTGTAAACAAATAATTCTGCATAGCACACTCAGACTCATCACACAAGGGTTTTGGTAACATAAAATCTCCAATCAAATTTATATAGGACCAAAGACAAATTCAAGATGCCTCTTGACGACACCTCCATCATTTAGAGCTTTATTGTAACCAATTATCTTTATATTTCTGGATCTTTCCTATGCTGAAATCGAAGTAATCTCTTTGTTCCATATTCTGTGTTACATCATCACAGTGTTTGACTTGTTCTGTTCTTGCTAAAATTGACCCCCCTACTTTTCTTTTCTTATACAAACACATCCTTCAATATTTAGTACAAATCTGTCCTTATCCATTTATAATTCTCTTAATTCTTAAAACCCATAAAAACAAATCGGTGTTACTCAAAATACTGAAAATACTTTTTGTCCCACAGTATTTATTTATCATGCATTAGTGTGATGCTGTGATTTAGAAGAAGCAATATATACTTGGTCTGCATCTGCTTCTGGACAGAGCTCCTAAAACCTTTGTCATTTCCTAATCAATGAGAGCAATTAAAGTATCATTTGTTATGTTAATGATGTGACTTTTGAACCCCAGCTAAAGACAGGAACTTTCCCTTCCATCTCCAAGTTCTGACCTCTGCAGAGGAGAGAGGGACTGAAAGGTGAATCAACAGCCCATGTGGTCAATGATTTAATCAATCCTGTCATATGATGAAGCCTCCATAAAAACTCAACAGGACAGGGACTGGAGAGTTTCTAGGTTGTTAAACACATGGAGATTTTGGGGGGACTGGCATGCTAGGAGAGAATGTGGAAGCTCTGTAGCCTTCCTCTATATTTTGCCTCATGCCCCTCTTCCATCAGGCTGCTTCTCAGTTATATTCTTTTATAATGAACCACTAAACTAGACAATGAAAAGTCATGGGCTCTTTGTTTACTGTAGTCTTCTCAACTTCCTTCTCCCTTACATAAGAGTTCTCCTTCTCTTGCCTTGGGGAAGGTTACACATAGCTCATTGCAGGTCGCTCAGTTGCAAACCTTAAACCTGCTGATGCCAAATAAACTTTTCTTGAGAAATATATGACGGTTTATTTGTTTAGATCAATAGTTTCCATACTTGCTCCTGTAAACAAATAATTCTGCATAGCACACTCAGACTCATCACACAAGGGTTTTGGTAACATAAAATCTCCAATCAAATTTATATAGGACCAAAGACAAATTCAAGATGCCTCTTGACGACACCTCCATCATTTAGAGCTTTATTGTAACCAATTATCTTTATATTTCTGGATCTTTCCTATGCTGAAATCGAAGTAATCTCTTTGTTCCATATTCTGTGTTACATCATCACAGTGTTTGACTTGTTCTGTTCTTGCTAAAATTGACCCCCCTACTTTTCTTTTCTTATACAAACACATCCTTCAATATTTAGTACAAATCTGTCCTTATCCATTTATAATTCTCTTAATTCTTAAAACCCATAAAAACAAATCGGTGTTACTCAAAATACTGAAAATACTTTTTGTCCCACAGTATTTATTTATCATGCATTAGTGTGATGCTGTGATTTAGAAGAAGCAATATATACTTGGTCTGCATCTGCTTCTGGACAGAGCTCCTAAAACCTTTGTCATTTCCTAATCAATGAGAGCAATTAAAGTATCATTTGTTATGTTAATGATGTGACTTTTGAACCCCAGCTAAAGACAGGAACTTTCCCTTCCATCTCCAAGTTCTGACCTCTGCAGAGGAGAGAGGGACTGAAAGGTGAATCAACAGCCCATGTGGTCAATGATTTAATCAATCCTGTCATATGATGAAGCCTCCATAAAAACTCAACAGGACAGGGACTGGAGAGTTTCTAGGTTGTTAAACACATGGAGATTTTGGGGGGACTGGCATGCTAGGAGAGAATGTGGAAGCTCTGTAGCCTTCCTCTATATTTTGCCTCATGCCCCTCTTCCATCAGGCTGCTTCTCAGTTATATTCTTTTATAATGAACCACTAATCTAGTAAGTAAAATGTTTCTGAGTCTTGTGAGCCATTCCAGCAAATTAATCAAAATCACGTCAGGGAGGGTAAAAATTGGAACCACCAATATATGATGGTTGGTCAGAAGCACAGGTGAACTGGGATTAAATGTACCAAAAATTAAGATAAAATATTTTGACAAATACAGAGTTTTTCACCAGAGTAATTTGAGAAATAAACATGAAGCACTATACATAAAATGTATACATTTAATCATCTCTTTCAACTTCTTTCCACCTAGAATACCAGAAACACTTTCTGAACTAATGTTTCATGGAATCTCAATGAACAATTTTTAATCTTGGATTTCACACCCCTAAAACATTAGTCGTTCTGCTTTCCATTCTAAGAAACAAGTCCTTAATGAACTGGAAAATATCCATATCTGTCAGTCCTAACATGAAGGAAAAATAAACTTTTCAAAAATTCTTACATTTCTGAAATTGTAAACAATTTTATGAACCAAATTCTAATTAATGATATACTACTAAAATATTATATACATATATATCATTACTGTTAACTATTAATAATATTTAGGTTTATTTATTAATAAAATATAACAGCATCACAAACTGAGTGAATATAAATACAGATTCCATAAATTACTATATAATTTAGATTCAGTCCTCACCTTCAGTATTTGTCATTTTATTTTCATGAACAACCTCAACAGCTTCCTCAGGGGCATCAAATCGAACCAAAGCTTGTGACGTGGCCATATCTTTTTAAAAGAAAACAAAAATCGCAATGAGCAGTTGATATATATCTGTAAAATAACCAAAATAATGCACAGAACTATGTTGTGAAAGTGTTGTCCTTGAAAAAGCAACTATAATGTTGATTATTAAAAAAAAAAAACTAGTGTAATATCTTTAGATATTTTCTTTGTTTTTGGATTGTCTCTAGTCTCACAAGAAGGTCTTTTCAAAATAAAACATGGCAGCATTTCATGATGATGAAGCCTCCATAAAAACTCAACAGGACAGGGACTGGAGAGTTTCTAGGTTGTTAAACACATGGAGATTTTGGGGGGACTGGCATGCTAGGAGAGAATGTGGAAGCTCTGTAGCCTTCCTCTATATTTTGCCTCATGCCCCTCTTCCATCAGGCTGCTTCTCAGTTATATTCTTTTATAATGAACCACTAATCTAGTAAGTAAAATGTTTCTGAGTCTTGTGAGCCATTCCAGCAAATTAATCAAAATCACGTCAGGGAGGGTAAAAATTGGAACCACCAATATATGATGGTTGGTCAGAAGCACAGGTGAACTGGGATTAAATGTACCAAAAATTAAGATAAAATATTTTGACAAATACAGAGTTTTTCACCAGAGTAATTTGAGAAATAAACATGAAGCACTATACATAAAATGTATACATTTAATCATCTCTTTCAACTTCTTTCCACCTAGAATACCAGAAACACTTTCTGAACTAATGTTTCATGGAATCTCAATGAACAATTTTTAATCTTGGATTTCACACCCCTAAAACATTAGTCGTTCTGCTTTCCATTCTAAGAAACAAGTCCTTAATGAACTGGAAAATATCCATATCTGTCAGTCCTAACATGAAGGAAAAATAAACTTTTCAAAAATTCTTACATTTCTGAAATTGTAAACAATTTTATGAACCAAATTCTAATTAATGATATACTACTAAAATATTATATACATATATATCATTACTGTTAACTATTAATAATATTTAGGTTTATTTATTAATAAAAATATAACAGCATCACAAACTGAGTGAATATAAATACAGATTCCATAAATTACTATATAATTTAGATTCAGTCCTCACCTTCAGTATTTGTCATTTTATTTTCATGAACAACCTCAACAGCTTCCTCAGGGGCATCAAATCGAACCAAAGCTTGTGACGTGGCCATATCTTTTTAAAAGAAAACAAAAATCGCAATGAGCAGTTGATATATATCTGTAAAATAACCAAAATAATGCACAGAACTATGTTGTGAAAGTGTTGTCCTTGAAAAAGCAACTATAATGTTGATTATTAAAAAAAAAAAACTAGTGTAATATCTTTAGATATTTTCTTTGTTTTTGGATTGGCTCAAGTCTCACAAGAAGGTCTTCAAAATAGCATGCAGCTATTATTAAAAGCAGAAAGCTCATTCAGAGTGGCATGACCAAATGACAAGGTAGGCGACAAGAGCTTCCATCTATGACAAACATTAACCATTAGACAGCTAGCCACAAACAAAAACAGCTCTGGATCATCTCAACAGTCTATTTAAGAAACTTCAGTGACATGAAACAAAATAAAATAAAATCAGAATACCTAGACAAAAAGAGAAGGAAGATAGCTTCACTTTGCCTGCAATATCCCATCTGCTAGGCGACACTTCTCAGCGCCAAGAAAAAACTGGTCTGACATAGCTCCTCTCACTGGGAGAGTTGTGAGCTACCAGCTTCCCCAACCAATGGGGCACTGCACAAAGGATAATCTGGGATTTCATCCCACTCAGAGATTAGCAGAGCTGAGAGGCATCAAGATGGCCTGGCACGGGGAGAATGGCAAAGGCAATCAACATCGATCACGAAGCAGGAGAGATCATGCTTCCTAGTGCCTGCTCTGTGGAGGACCTCACCTTCTTTGACGGCAAACTTGTCTTTCAGAAATGAAGGAGAAAGAGTTTCCCGAAAAAATGTTGAGAGAACCCATCACCATTTGACCTGCTTTATAAGAAATGCTGAATGGAGTTCTTCAAGCTAAAAGGACACTAATTAGTACCAGAAACATGAAAGCATAAAACAAGTCAGGAAAGGTAAGTGTATATTCAAACACAGAATATTCCAGTACTATGGTGAGGTATTAAATATGTAACTCTAGCATAAATGTTAAAAGACAGAAGTACTAAAATAGCTATAGCTTCAGTAATTTATTAACAGATACAAAATAAAGTAGATGTAAATTGTGACATAAAACAAAAGGATTTAACCTAAGCAGTCAAATCAAACCAAAGCTTGTGACGTGGCCATATCTTTTTAAAAGAAAACAAAAATCGCAATGAGCAGTTGATATATATCTGTAAAATAACCAAAATAATGCACAGAACTATGTTGTGAAAGTGTTGTCCTTGAAAAAGCAACTATAATGTTGATTATTAAAAAAAAAAAACTAGTGTAATATCTTTAGATATTTTCTTTGTTTTTGGATTGGCTCAAGTCTCACAAGAAGGTCTTCAAAATAGCATGCAGCTATTATTAAAAGCAGAAAGCTCATTCAGAGTGGCATGACCAAATGACAAGGTAGGCGACAAGAGCTTCCATCTATGACAAACATTAACCATTAGACAGCTAGCCACAAACAAAAACAGCTCTGGATCATCTCAACAGTCTATTTAAGAAACTTCAGTGACATGAAACAAAATAAAATAAAATCAGAATACCTAGACAAAAAGAGAAGGAAGATAGCTTCACTTTGCCTGCAATATCCCATCTGCTAGGCGACACTTCTCAGCGCCAAGAAAAAACTGGTCTGACATAGCTCCTCTCACTGGGAGAGTTGTGAGCTACCAGCTTCCCCAACCAATGGGGCACTGCACAAAGGATAATCTGGGATTTCATCCCACTCAGAGATTAGCAGAGCTGAGAGGCATCAAGATGGCCTGGCACGGGGAGAATGGCAAAGGCAATCAACATCGATCACGAAGCAGGAGAGATCATGCTTCCTAGTGCCTGCTCTGTGGAGGACCTCACCTTCTTTGACGGCAAACTTGTCTTTCAGAAATGAAGGAGAAAGAGTTTCCCGAAAAAATGTTGAGAGAACCCATCACCATTTGACCTGCTTTATAAGAAATGCTGAATGGAGTTCTTCAAGCTAAAAGGACACTAATTAGTACCAGAAACATGAAAGCATAAAACAAGTCAGGAAAGGTAAGTGTATATTCAAACACAGAATATTCCAGTACTATGGTGAGGTATTAAATATGTAACTCTAGCATAAATGTTAAAAGACAGAAGTACTAAAATAGCTATAGCTTCAATAATTTATTAACAGATACAAAATAAAGTAGATGTAAATTGTGACATCAAAAATGCAAAAATTGGGGGTATTTAAAAGAGCAAAGGTGTTTTTTTTTGTTTTTTTAAAAATTTGGCCTCTTTTATTGGTTCTTCATTTATTCACTTTCATTCATCTTTGTTCTTTGGCCTGTGTGGGCCTCCCATCACACTGGCCTCTCTTGTTGCAGAGCACCAGCTCTGGGCACACGCGCTCCTGAGCGCTGGTTCGCAATTGGACACACCGATTCAGCTGCTCCACAGCATGTGGGATCTTCCCAGGCCAGGGATCAAACCGGTGGCCCTCGCTCTGCAAGGAGGACTCTTTACCCACTGGACCACCAGGGAAGCCCCCTGAAAGAGTGAAGTTTTTGTATGTGATTGAAATTAAGTTGCTATCAGCTCAAGATAGACTGTTCATCTACAAAAGGTGTCATTTAAGCCTTAAAGAAACCACAAAGCAAAAACATGTAGTAGATACACAAGAAAAAAAGAGAAGGGAATCAGGGTAATACCACTATGAAAAATCAATACAAAAAGGCAGCAAGAGAGAAAAAAATAAACAAAGAAACTATAAAACAAGCAGAAAAAAAATCAACAAGATACCATTAGAAAATCCTTATGTATTAATAATCATTATAAATAGAAATGAATTAAACTCTTCAATAAAAAAAAGCACAGAGTGGTTGAGCATATTTAAAAATAAAGAAGCATCTATATATATGCTACTACATGAGACTCATTCCAGCTTTAAGGGCACATATAGGCTCAAAGTGAAGGGAAGAAAAAAGATATTCCATGTAAACAGAAACCAAAACATGTCAGAGGTAACTGATTATACATGCTATAGATAAATGTACATATACACATACCTTATCCATACTAACATCAGACAAAGCAATTCCATTTACAGTAGCGTGAAAAGAATAAAATGCTTAGACATAAAGGAATTGAGGCATCTATACACAAAAACTTGTAAGATACTGATAAAAGAAATTGAAGAACAAATAAATGAAAAGATCTACTCTTCAAAAATAAGAAGAGTAAATATTGCTAAAATGTCCATTTTGTTCCATTCTTATCAAAATTCCAATAGCATTTCTCATAGAAATAAACCTATGCATGTATTTGTTATTGTCGTTCAGTTGCCAAGTTATGTCTGACTCTTTGTGATCCCATAGATTTCAGCATGTGAGGTTCCTCTGTCCATCAGTATCTCCTAGAGCTTGCTCACATTCAGGTTCATTTAGTCAGTGATGCTATCTAATTCCCTAGCTGTCCAGTGGTTAAGACTCTGAAAGCTATTATTTTATGATTAAAGCTATAGTTAATAAAGAAATATTTATGTATGTGTGATAATATAGCAACATCGTATCTAAAAAATGATGCATTTTTAATACAAAAAATCTAGATAAAAAATAAAAGGTGAGATTTTTCACTCTTCATCATTAAGCTATGGCATACAGAGTTTGGAATAATGAAATTATATACAGAACAAGATGAATACAATATGATAAAATTGATATACATATTTTGAATACTATACATATATGGAATAAATTATATTAAAGGTTAGTATTTTTCAACATACTAAGATCAATTAAATCAGGACCCATCTTAAAATTCAAGGCAGGTACTAATTTAATTGGTTGTTTTTCTTTTTATTTCTTAGGCGCTTACAAAATAATGGTGATTTTATAATAAAAAGCACATAATATTTCATGAACGAGTCTCATGGTATCTTGTTATATGAATGCACCATAACTTACTAAACCAATAAAGATGAAAAGATCTCAGTAAAATGAGATTGATCAGTATTTACTGAACTTCACATGATAATCAACTTCAATGTATCAGTATATTATAGTACAGCATATTCACTTTCATTTGACAAATGTGTAAAACATGGTCAGAAATGTAGTGAACAAAACCAGGTTCACAAAGCTAGTAACTGATGACAAGAAGATTCAAACTCAATGAATTATAAATTCTTCTCAACTATACACAGACTTTTCAAATTCTGTTCAAAATATATAGTCCATCTATAATTGAATCATTGCTCTGTATACCTGAAACTAACACAACATTGCTAATCACCTATACTCTAAAATAAAAAGTTAAATATATATACATGTATATGTAATCCAGTGATACTCTAATAAGTATACAAAGAAAAGACATTTTATGATCAAATAACATACCATTGAAGGAAGGGTCTTAATGGCAAAACATTTCAGGGCTTTCAATGGTAAGGCTCATCAAGGAAATATCCAATAAAAAGATAAATTATATGTAGTTTCCTAGTTCTGTTTTATCTCAGAATCATTTTTTTCCTTAAGCATATATTATAATTTGTACTCAGCAGTACCCTCTTTAAGGAACATACCCTAGAGCATATTATCTCTCAAATTTTGGAAGAAATAGAATTTGGGAGGGGATTAAAATTGTTAAGTCAGAAAAATTTCTCTGATATAAAATAAGATTCAACATAAAATAATGGGGCATAGTACTCATATTTCTTAGAATGACAGGTTTATTAAATCAATTTTTCCATATATCATTATGATACATGTATGTCATTTTAATTATGTTCATTATATATACATGTGAGAGAAAAGCTGAACAGGACAGAAGCCACTAGGATAAAATCAAAGGAGATAGGAACCTAGAGTTTTTGTTGGAGCACCAGAGTATAAAAGTGACAAGTACACAAAGATCATTTGTAGCTCCTGGAAGTCTTGGGTTGGGTCTAATGATGCTTGATGACATGTAAGTGACAGAAAATAACAAAGTAAAGTCTAGCTTCAGAAATTCTTCATTTGAAATTCTCTGTAGAGAACGTAAGGGATTCATGAATTTGGACAGGAAAATTTTTTTACTTTATTTTCATATGGTTTTGTACTTCTTATACAATACTTTTTTGTACATTTTATGATACATTAAAAATATATTCTCAAAAGAGAGTATAAACTTCAACAGATTTTAAAGGGTCTATAGTTCAAAAAAAGCTAACCCTCTTAACTTCCAACTAAATGGTAAAACTCACACTAACTTTGGACAGCAAAGGGCCACAGCCTCAGAGTAAACGTAAATCAGAAATAAACAGAAACATAAACCACTTCGAAAGCCTCTAAAAGAACTCAAAAGAACTATAGTGAAATTTTCTCCATATTGAGTGTACACTAAAAAGAAAACAAAACTCAAAAATGTCATCCCAGGCTTCCCTGTTGGTCCAGTAGGTAAAGGGTCTGCCTTTCAGTACAAGAGGCACCAGTTCGATCTCTGGCCTGGGAAGATCCCACATGCAGGAGTGGCTGGACCGGTGTGTCCAATTGTGAGCCAGCATGCTGGAGCACATGCGCTCAGAGCAGGTGCTCTGCAACAAGAGAGGCCACTGCGATGGGAGACCCACACAGGCCAAAGAATAAAAGACAGATGAAAATAAATAAATGAAAAAACAATAAAAGAGGTCAAAAAAAAAATTCATCCCTGTGACTTTGGGTGGTCCTCACTTGAACCTGAAGATTAGATTTTCTTCACTGGCAAGTCCATGGAACTCTCAAGTCATGAATTTTTTTTTAAGTCTGCACAATATCCGAAGAGTTCTATGTTTATGGCAGCAGCAAAAGTAAATGTATTCCAGAAGAACTCATCTGTGTCTTAGGTTTCATGGAATTCCCAGAAATAATTTTCTAAGAACAATAATTAGTATAGAATCAAAAGTAATCAAATACAAAAAGGAAGCAGACACCACAATTCAAACAACAGGAAAAATAATCAATATGAGGTGGACTGAAACCACTGAAACCTAAATGTGAAAGTAAAAACTCAAAAATGGTGAGATAGAATGTAGATGTATATCTGCATAATCTCAGAGTAGAGCTTATCTTACATAACATAGAAAAAGCTTGAATAAAATAAAAAAACTTTTGTTCATCAAAAGCCAATACTAAATAATAGATAGGTTAAAATATAAGACACAAGTAAAAGAGGTTATTAGTTTTTTTGGTTTTGTACTTCTTATACAATACTTTTTTGTACATTTTATGATACATTAAAAATATATTCTCAAAAGAGAGTATAAACTTCAACAGATTTTAAAGGGTCTATAGTTCAAAAAAAGCTAACCCTCTTAACTTCCAACTAAATGGTAAAACTCACACTAACTTTGGACAGCAAAGGGCCACAGCCTCAGAGTAAACGTAAATCAGAAATAAACAGAAACATAAACCACTTCGAAAGCCTCTAAAAGAACTCAAAAGAACTATAGTGAAATTTTCTCCATATTGAGTGTACACTAAAAAGAAAACAAAACTCAAAAATGTCATCCCAGGCTTCCCTGTTGGTCCAGTAGGTAAAGGGTCTGCCTTTCAGTACAAGAGGCACCAGTTCGATCTCTGGCCTGGGAAGATCCCACATGCAGGAGTGGCTGGACCGGTGTGTCCAATTGTGAGCCAGCATGCTGGAGCACATGCGCTCAGAGCAGGTGCTCTGCAACAAGAGAGGCCACTGCGATGGGAGACCCACACAGGCCAAAGAATAAAAGACAGATGAAAATAAATAAATGAAAAAACAATAAAAGAGGTCAAAAAAAAAATTCATCCCTGTGACTTTGGGTGGTCCTCACTTGAACCTGAAGATTAGATTTTCTTCACTGGCAAGTCCATGGAACTCTCAAGTCATGAATTTTTTTTTAAGTCTGCACAATATCCGAAGAGTTCTATGTTTATGGCAGCAGCAAAAGTAAATGTATTCCAGAAGAACTCATCTGTGTCTTAGGTTTCATGGAATTCCCAGAAATAATTTTCTAAGAACAATAATTAGTATAGAATCAAAAGTAATCAAATACAAAAAGGAAGCAGACACCACAATTCAAACAACAGGAAAAATAATCAATATGAGGTGGACTGAAACCACTGAAACCTAAATGTGAAAGTAAAAACTCAAAAATGGTGAGATAGAATGTAGATGTATATCTGCATAATCTCAGAGTAGAGCTTATCTTACATAACATAGAAAAAGCTTGAATAAAATAAAAAAACTTTTGTTCATCAAAAGCCAATACTAAATAATAGATAGGTTAAAAATATAAGACACAAGTAAAAGAGGTTATTAGCTACATATACAACTGATTTCAGGCTATTATTCACATTAAATAAAGAACTCTTTCAGACCAAGAAGAAAAAAGATGGGACCCATTAGAAAATTGGAAAAAAGGCACAAATAGTCAATTTGTAAAAGTAGAAATCAAAATGCCCAAAAGCTCATGATAAACTTCACCTTCACAGCAGACAGGAAAATTCAAGTTAAAATCATAATTAGACACACATAAGTAATATGTAAGTAGACAATAATTTAAAGGTTTAGTAATATCAAGTGGCAGAAAGGAAGCTGAAAAAATGGAACATCCCTATAGTGCTATGACATTGGAAATTGACAAATAACTTTGGAAAATAATTTGGTATGATTTAATGAAGTCAACAATATACATCTCATAGACCCATCAGTTCTATTAGTAAGTACATGTAACTAGTGAGTCACACAGGCTACTTGTACAAGGTTGTTTCTAAGAGCACAGTTTAAATAACCAAAAATTGGAAATAAACTAAATGTCCTTCAATAGGAGAAAAGTTGAAAAACAAACAGCAATATAGTGAGGAGTGGTATCACATAATGGTACAGCAATACAGATGAAACCCACACACACTGAATGAAAGAAGCCAACAACACTGATGAAAATAAATAATATTTAAAAAGGCAACATACAAATAATCAAATCACATCAATTAACAAACATCAGAACTAAAGTATCACCATTACGGATGCATACATATGTAATGTTATACCTACAATTAAAAAGAAAAACAAGGAAATTGAGTTTCCCTGGTGGTTCAGTGAGTAAAGAGTTCACCTTGCAGTGCAAGGGGCACAGGTTCAATCCCTGGCCCAGGACGATCCCACATGACGTGGTGCAGCTGAACCGGTGTGTGCAATTATGAGCCAGCACTCTGGAGTGCATGAGCCCAGAGCTGGTACTCTCAACAAGAGAGGCCACCACAATGGGAGGGCCACACAGGTCAAAGAATAAAGATGGATGAAAATAAATAAATGAAAAAATAATAAAAGAGGTCAAAATTAAACATGTGTGTGTGTGTGTGTGTGTGTGTTATATATATATATATATGTATATATATATATATATGTATATGTATATATATATATAAGAAAAGCAAGGAAGTGAGTATCACAAATGTCAGGATATTGGAATATCAGAAATAAAAATAACTATAGAATACACACTATCCATATATGAGTGTTATTGAAAAAACAGTGCTCATACTCCTGGACTGAACATTATAAACAAAGGATGCTTGAAGTCTTTTCATGTTTACATGTGTGCTCAGTTGTATCTGATTTTTTGTGACTCTCTGTAGCCCACTACAGCCAGCTCTGCCTATGAGATTTTGCAGGCAAGAATACTACAGTGGTTCACCATTTCCTCCTCCTGGGGATCTTCCCAAACTAGGGATGGGAACTAGGGATCAAAGTCAAGTCTCCTGAATCTCTTGTAATGCAGGCAAACTATTTTATGCAGAGTCATTCATGTTTACAAAATTTACCAAATCATCATCAGAAGGTTCAAAGAAGAGTAAATAAAAAAGATTAAATAAACATATAAATTTTGCTTTTTGGTAATAAACATGTAGACTGGAGCAAGTTGAAATTTATATTAGATAAATTACCATAATAATTGAAATCTGGTATATTGTGGCAATACTGATATATCCACATAGCTTTTAATTTGGTACACTTGTGGAAAACAGTATAAGTGGTTCTTTGAAAACATTAACAAAATTGACAAAATTTTAGTCTGCTAACCAAGGGAATAAAAAACAAGTCAATATTCAAAGTACTAAAAGCAAGAATGAAAGAAGGATACTACTATCTTACAGAGTGTTCTATAAGCAAATACTATAAACAAGACTATACCAATAAATTAGATAATCTAAATGAATGAACAAATTCCAAGAAAGCCAAAAACTACCAAAACTGGCTCAAGGAAAAAATAAAAAGTCTGAAGAGAGCTATAACAAGCAAAGGAATTAAATCAGTAATAAAAAATCATCCCATAAAGAAGAAGTCCTTGGCCAAATGGCTTCACTGGTGACTATCACCAAGCATTTAAAGAATGCTTCACTAAAGCTTCATAAATTTTGCCAAAATATGAAAAATGAGAGAACACTTGCCAACTCATTATACGAGTCCCATGTAACCCTGACAGCAAAATCAGACAAATATATTACAAGAAAGTAAGAATACACAAAAAATACTTCCTTAGGAACATGGATCCTTAACAACATACTACCAAACTAAGTCTAGCGGCATATTAAAAGAAGTATGCATCATGTCTAAATGATATGTAGCCTAGAAACATTCCAACATGTAAACATCAATGCAATATAAATACTAATATTAATAAAAAGATGAAACTAGGGCTGCCCTGGTGGTCCAATGGGTAAAGAGTCCGCCTTGCACCGCAAGGGGAACTGGTTTAATCCCTAGCATGGGAGGATCCCATGTACCACAGAGTGGCTGGACCAGTGTGTCCAATTATGAGCAAACACTCTGGAACTCACGTGCCCAGAGCCAGTGTTCTGCAGTAAGAGAGGCCACTGCAATGGAAGGCCCACACATACCAAAGAACAAAAAGATCAATGAAAATAAATATAAATTTAAAAATAAAAGAAGCATGATGAGGAAAAAAGAAAAACAAAAGATGAAACCAACACATTTCAATAGGTGCAGAAAAACTGTTTGACAAAATTCAACCCCATTCATGATGGGAAAAAAAAACACTCAACAAAACAGAAATAATGGAAAATTTCTTCACCATGATTTTCTACCTTTGTAAAAAATCCATGGCTAAATAAGACATTACAGTAAAGAATGCAGTTTTCCCTTGAGACCAGGAAAGACAATTGTTATCTGCACCTTGCCACTTTTATTCAACACTGTTCTGAAGATTTGAGTCAGTCACCGGGCAAGAAAGTGAAATAAAAAGCATCTAAGATAAGATAAAAAAACATCAGAAAGAATAAAATACTAGGAATAAAATTAACAAAATAATCCAAGGCCTTTTTGGCTCAAGTTTCACTAGAATCTACAAAGCACTGAAAAAAAAAAAATTAAATATCTAAATAAACAGAAAACTACCTTGTGCTAGTGGATTCTAAGACATAATTTTGCGAAGACACCAAAACTCTTCAAAATTACCTACAGTTTCACTGTAATTTCTATCCTTGGCCAAATGGCTTCACTGGTGACTATCACCAAGCATTTAAAGAATGCTTCACTAAAGCTTCATAAATTTTGCCAAAATATGAAAAATGAGAGAACACTTGCCAACTCATTATACGAGTCCCATGTAACCCTGACAGCAAAATCAGACAAATATATTACAAGAAAGTAAGAATACACAAAAAATACTTCCTTAGGAACATGGATCCTTAACAACATACTACCAAACTAAGTCTAGCGGCATATTAAAAGAAGTATGCATCATGTCTAAATGATATGTAGCCTAGAAACATTCCAACATGTAAACATCAATGCAATATAAATACTAATATTAATAAAAAGATGAAACTAGGGCTGCCCTGGTGGTCCAATGGGTAAAGAGTCCGCCTTGCACCGCAAGGGGAACTGGTTTAATCCCTAGCATGGGAGGATCCCATGTACCACAGAGTGGCTGGACCAGTGTGTCCAATTATGAGCAAACACTCTGGAACTCACGTGCCCAGAGCCAGTGTTCTGCAGTAAGAGAGGCCACTGCAATGGAAGGCCCACACATACCAAAGAACAAAAAGATCAATGAAAATAAATATAAATTTAAAAATAAAAGAAGCATGATGAGGAAAAAAGAAAAACAAAAGATGAAACCAACACATTTCAATAGGTGCAGAAAAACTGTTTGACAAAATTCAACCCCATTCATGATGGGAAAAAAAAACACTCAACAAAACAGAAATAATGGAAAATTTCTTCACCATGATTTTCTACCTTTGTAAAAAATCCATGGCTAAATAAGACATTACAGTAAAGAATGCAGTTTTCCCTTGAGACCAGGAAAGACAATTGTTATCTGCACCTTGCCACTTTTATTCAACACTGTTCTGAAGATTTGAGTCAGTCACCGGGCAAGAAAGTGAAATAAAAAGCATCTAAGATAAGATAAAAAAACATCAGAAAGAATAAAATACTAGGAATAAAATTAACAAAATAATCCAAGGCCTTTTTGGCTCAAGTTTCACTAGAATCTACAAAGCACTGAAAAAAAAAAAATTAAATATCTAAATAAACAGAAAACTACCTTGTGCTAGTGGATTCTAAGACATAATTTTGCGAAGACACCAAAACTCTTCAAAATTACCTACAGTTTCACTGTAATTTCTATACAATTCCAATAGCCTTTTTTCCCTCTGAAATTCTCAAATTGGCCCTATTGGAAATACAAGGGGCCCAGTTTAGTTAAATTAATCTTGAAAAAGAAAAGCTAACTTGGAAGAATCATACTTCCTGATTTCAAAAATTACTACAAATCTATAATAATCAGACAGTGTGGTACTGCAATAAGAAAAACATGTAGCTCAACGGAATGTAATTGAGATTCCTGATATAAACCTACATTTACAGTCAGTTGATTTTTACAAGTGTGCCAGGACTATTCAGTGAGAAAATAATAATCATTTTTTAGCAGATAGTACCAGGTAAATGTATAAGAATGAATTTTGACTCCTACCCATGAAAAGGAGCAATAAATATGTGTGACCTTAGATATGACCTCAAAGGAACAATTTAAAAATTTACGTGTTTCATGAAAATAAAAATATTTGTGCTGCAAAGGACACTATCAAGAAAGTGAAAACAATAACTGACTCCCTTTGTTGTATACCTAAACAGTTGTAAATCAACTATATCTCAATTTTTTAAATTCACGAAAAAACCTCCAAAAAATGAAAGTGAAAACACAACCCCTACCACAAGCAAAAACACTTGTAAATCATGTATCTAATAAAAGCCTAGTTTCTAAAACATATAAAGAATGATTACATGGGCTTCCCTGGTACCTCAGTGGTGAAGAGTACACCTGCCAATGCAGGAGACAGGGGTTTGATCCCTGATCTGGGAAGATCCCACATGCTGCGGAGCAACTAAGTCCGTGAGCCACAACTATGGAGCCTGTGCTCTAGAGCCTTGGAGCCGCAACGATTGAGCCTATGTGCCGCAACTACTGAAGCCCATGTGCCCTAAAGCCTAAGTTCCACAAGAGAAGTCACCGCAGCAAGAAGCCCGCTCAGCTCAACTAGAGAGTAGCCCCACTCTCTGCAACTAGAGAACAGCCTGCAGCAGCAGTGAAAACTCAGAATAGTCAAAAATAATATGCAAAAAAGAAAAGAATGATAATGACTCAACAGTAGAAAAATACTAACAAACCAATTTAAAAATGGGCAAAAGATTTAAAGAATCTTTCTCTAAAGAAGATACAAGTACAGTAAAGGTATCTACAGATCTTCATCATCATTAAATAAGAGGTGTGGGAAATTCTCAAATTGGCCCTATTGGAAATACAAGGGGCCCAGTTTAGTTAAATTAATCTTGAAAAAGAAAAGCTAACTTGGAAGAATCATACTTCCTGATTTCAAAAATTACTACAAATCTATAATAATCAGACAGTGTGGTACTGCAATAAGAAAAACATGTAGCTCAACGGAATGTAATTGAGATTCCTGATATAAACCTACATTTACAGTCAGTTGATTTTTACAAGTGTGCCAGGACTATTCAGTGAGAAAATAATAATCATTTTTTAGCAGATAGTACCAGGTAAATGTATAAGAATGAATTTTGACTCCTACCCATGAAAAGGAGCAATAAATATGTGTGACCTTAGATATGACCTCAAAGGAACAATTTAAAAATTTACGTGTTTCATGAAAATAAAAATATTTGTGCTGCAAAGGACACTATCAAGAAAGTGAAAACAATAACTGACTCCCTTTGTTGTATACCTAAACAGTTGTAAATCAACTATATCTCAATTTTTTAAATTCACGAAAAAACCTCCAAAAAATGAAAGTGAAAACACAACCCCTACCACAAGCAAAAACACTTGTAAATCATGTATCTAATAAAAGCCTAGTTTCTAAAACATATAAAGAATGATTACATGGGCTTCCCTGGTACCTCAGTGGTGAAGAGTACACCTGCCAATGCAGGAGACAGGGGTTTGATCCCTGATCTGGGAAGATCCCACATGCTGCGGAGCAACTAAGTCCGTGAGCCACAACTATGGAGCCTGTGCTCTAGAGCCTTGGAGCCGCAACGATTGAGCCTATGTGCCGCAACTACTGAAGCCCATGTGCCCTAAAGCCTAAGTTCCACAAGAGAAGTCACCGCAGCAAGAAGCCCGCTCAGCTCAACTAGAGAGTAGCCCCACTCTCTGCAACTAGAGAACAGCCTGCAGCAGCAGTGAAAACTCAGAATAGTCAAAAATAATATGCAAAAAAGAAAAGAATGATAATGACTCAACAGTAGAAAAATACTAACAAACCAATTTAAAAATGGGCAAAAGATTTAAAGAATCTTTCTCTAAAGAAGATACACAAGTACAGTAAAGGTATCTACAGATCTTCATCATCATTAAATAAGAGGTGTGGGAAAGTTAACAAAATGGCGTCAGTCTGGCTTTCTCACCCGTCACTCTCACGCCCTCTCTCCCCCTGTTCTGTAAACAACGTCTTTGCGCAGTCAGGCAACAGCTGAGATCACTTACAGCACTGCGCCTGTGAGTCACGAGGTGCTCGTTCGGTCACGGGACTGCGTGCGGTACACCTGTATGGGCTTCACCGTGAGATCTCTGGCGGTGGCTGCTGCGTTGGGGCTATATTGGTGCGGCATCAGGATCATGTTACATGAGGTTATGTTACGGCTACCTTATAGCTGTGTTGTGGTTACGTTATAGCCACTGCTACGGCTGCTGCATCAGTTAGGAGAGAGGCTGTCTTATGGCTGTCCTGCCAGCCAGGAGAGAATAAGCATGTCTGCAGTTCCCAGGGCTCCTGGAGTCTTCTTCCAGCCTCTTAGCTCCTGCCTTGCCTACCCTGGGTTCTGCAAATCACGTAAACAGCGTGATCAGCAAGACAACTGACAGCTGGAACAGGATCAGCACTACGTTAGAGAAATGTAAACCAAAACCACAAGATGCCACTTCGCAACCAATACTAAGATTGCTCTAATAAAGCTTAAAAAAAAAAAAAAAAAAGAAAGGAAAACTAATAAGATTTAAGAAATGTAGACAAGAGGTCAAGAATAAACAGGAATCCTCATCTACAGCTATTTGAAATGTAAAATATTGCAGCTTCTTTGGGAAAAAAAAAATGGCAATCACTCAGAAAGTCAAACATCATGTTACCAAACGACCTAGCAACTCCAGTGAAAACAGATGCCCACATTAAAAAATGCGTACTTTACTATTCGCAACATTATTCATAATAGCCTCAAAGTGGAAATAATCCAAACACCCATCTACTGATGAATTTATAAAACAACATATAGAATATTTATACCATGGAGTATCATTCAGCCACAAAAGAGTCTCCACAGAACTCTAGTTTAAAAGAAACACAGAGTCAAACATTTTACCAATTCATTTATATGAAATATCCAAAACAGCCTCCCATTATTCCTCCCCACCTCCACCCTCCCACCCGCCCAATATACCCCTGCAATCCTGTTACCTCTGAAATCCTGATTAGGTATCAGAAGAAAGGCCATCAAAGTGTTATCCTTGGAAGGTTGCACCCAGCGTGCTCCTAAAGCCTGTAGGCGGAGCATCCCTGCGTCTGGGCGTGTTCTCGCGGTATCTTGGGAAAGCCCGCTGGATGCTGCCGGCCAGCATGGCGGAGCAGGTACCGCGCTGGAAAGGTCCAGAAGCTGTGCAGCTGGGGTGCCTTTTTGCAGACCTGTGCGCTTGCCGGCCTCCGCCACGACCTGGCTGGGGCTCTGGTATCGGCCAAGGGGCCCCTGAGCAGGGCTGAAATTGGTCATACAAACAGTGGGCAAGGTCTGGCCGCCCGCCCACTGACCGGCCTTCATGACAAACAGGGGTGTGGGCCACCTGGGACTACTGGAAGCCGCGGCCTCGCTTCTGTCCCGTGGATGCCGACGAGCAGTCGCTTCTGACACCGGCTCTCCACGAACTACTGGGCTGCGGGAAGCCGGGCTGGCTGTACGCACGCGGCGTGGAGGCGGCGCCCCGCGAGCGGCGGGAGGGATCTGTGTGGCATCCCCGGGCGGCGTTACGTTAGGTTCCTCGAAGCCCTCGTGCGGAGCGTTCTCCGGACGCAGCTCCCCCTACTGGACGCCGGCCAGGACGCAGTAGTAGATCTTGTGGAACCCTAAACCCATGTTGCTGTTGATGAGGATTTCGGGCCGGTGCCGGCAGATCCAAAGCTGTAACAGATCTTGCAGGTCTAGGCCACGCCCCACTCGCACTTCTGTGCCAGGAAGCGGGTGGATGCATGGGCCGCAGGCGGCGAACACCTCGCTCCTGATGTCCGCAGCCAGGCCATCCAGGAAGGGGCGCAGTTTCACGTGCAGCCAGTTGTGCCTGTTGCTGTGCTTGCCCAGGCTAAGCACATTGGAATCTTCGCTGACGGTCTCACGGGATTAGGTGACTGGTTGCATTTCTTGATAGGGGCTGAAAGTGCATTCCTCCCGCAGATCACCAGGTGCCGATTAACTGCACCTGCAAGGCCATGTTCCCTGACTCCGCGATGATGTGACTGTCCCTGAGATCAGACTTGGCCTGCTGCTTCAGCCCCGCCTGCCTGGCTTGGGCAGGTGACTGGGGTTCTTGGACTCCACGGCAAGCCTGGCCACAGGGCTTACGCTGAACATCATCTGGCGTGTGTAGTGGGTGCGCTTGAAGGTGCTTATGTTGCCTGTCTTCACCAGGAACTGGTCGACACCCACCAGGCCCAGGATATTCCCACAAGGCAAGTAGATTTGTAGTTGGGGCTGGGTGGAGGGGCCGAAGCTGTAGCTGGGCTTGGCCTGGCGCCCCTCCGCCACGACCTGGCTGGGGCTCTGGTATCGGCCAAGGGGCCCCTGAGCAGGGCTGAAATTGGTCATACAAACAGTGGGCAAGGTCTGGCCGCCCGCCCACTGACCGGCCTTCATGACAAACAGGGGTGTGGGCCACCTGGGACTACTGGAAGCCGCGGCCTCGCTTCTGTCCCGTGGATGCCGACGAGCAGTCGCTTCTGACACCGGCTCTCCACGAACTACTGGGCTGCGGGAAGCCGGGCTGGCTGTACGCACGCGGCGTGGAGGCGGCGCCCCGCGAGCGGCGGGAGGGATCTGTGTGGCATCCCCGGGCGGCGTTACGTTAGGTTCCTCGAAGCCCTCGTGCGGAGCGTTCTCCGGACGCAGCTCCCCCTACTGGACGCCGGCCAGGACGCAGTAGTAGATCTTGTGGAACCCTAAACCCATGTTGCTGTTGATGAGGATTTCGGGCCGGTGCCGGCAGATCCAAAGCTGTAACAGATCTTGCAGGTCTAGGCCACGCCCCACTCGCACTTCTGTGCCAGGAAGCGGGTGGATGCATGGGCCGCAGGCGGCGAACACCTCGCTCCTGATGTCCGCAGCCAGGCCATCCAGGAAGGGGCGCAGTTTCACGTGCAGCCAGTTGTGCCTGTTGCTGTGCTTGCCCAGGCTAAGCACATTGGAATCTTCGCTGACGGTCTCACGGGATTAGGTGACTGGTTGCATTTCTTGATAGGGGCTGAAAGTGCATTCCTCCCGCAGATCACCAGGTGCCGATTAACTGCACCTGCAAGGCCATGTTCCCTGACTCCTCGATGATGTGACTGTCCCTGAGATCAGACTTGGCCTGCTGCTTCAGCCCCGCCTGCCTGGCTTGGGCAGGTGACTGGGGTTCTTGGACTCCACGGCAAGCCTGGCCACAGGGCTTACGCTGAACATCATCTGGCGTGTGTAGTGGGTGCGCTTGAAGGTGCTTATGTTGCCTGTCTTCACCAGGAACTGGTCGACACCCACCAGGCCCAGGATATTCCCACAAGGCAAGTAGATTTGTAGTTGATGGGGACTGGGTGGAGGGGGGCTAGAAAGTGGTAGCTAACCACTGCTGCTAGTTAAAAGGCTGGGGAGGGGGGGGGCAGGTTATAAAAATATCCTGGAATAGATCATGATAAGGGGGCTTCCCAGGTAGCACTAGGGATAAAGGACCTGGCTGCCAATGCAAGAGACTGAAGAGAAGCGGGTTTGACCCAGGGACTGAAAACGGAAACCCACTCCAGTATTCTTGCCTGGGGAATTCCATGGACAGAGAAGCCTGGTGGGTTACATACAGTCCAAGGGGTCGCACAGAGTCGGACACGTCTGAAGTGACATAGCATTCAGTGGTTGGAAATCGTTGTGATAATACTGAAAACAGCGAATTGAAAGAGATGAATTTTTATGGGAGTGTATGACTTATAATTCAGCTTTAAAGTTAAATACAGTATTACGTCTAGCAGCATTGAACAAAGCTACGTGCTGGAGAATCTCTGCATGCCAGAGTCATTCTTCATGAGTCTGATTTGACATCCACTTATTTGTGTTATGTCTATGATAGCTCGAGGGAAATTTGTAGCTTTTAAGTAATTGAATCAGAAAAGAAAAACAGGGTTAAAATTAGTGACTTTAGCACAAGAATTAAGAATTTGTGGGAAAACAAATCCAAAGAAAGTAGAAGGCTGATAAGGGGGAAGTAGTATCTGAAATTAACAGAAGGCAGTCTAACAACAATAAACGGACCCTAGAGATAACTTAAATGGTGAGAAATTAGCATTTTGAAAAAATTAGCACCAATAAATACATTTGGCATAATTCATCAAAACAGAGAAGAAACAGAAGAAATAAATACGGTATTGTGAATGTAAAGGAGGAATATTTCTTCCAGAGGATATAAAACATTATTAACAATATTGCATCAATAGTTATAAAGTTTAACCAAATACATTTTAAAGGAAAAATTATCATTTTCCAATTGTAATTTAAGAATAATTAGAAAGCCTAAATATAAAGAGTCTTGTAACTAATAATTTATATCAATAATTTAAGACATAAGTTCAGCCAAATATTCAAGGAAAGTAGTATTGAATTTTTTTTCAGAGAGTATAAAATGAAGAAATATTCTCCAGTTGTGAGCATCTTTCTACTAAAATCGGATAAGAACAACATAAGAAAGCTTAGGGTCCAATGTTTATTAAGAGCATATGAAAACTGAACAAATGATTCTCACACCAAATCTGGCAATATGTTAACAGACAATAAAATAAAATAAGTTAAATTTGTCCCAGGAATGAAAAGCTTAACAACTGAAAATTCACTTGTGCTACTCATTTAATTTAGAGATTAAAGGAAAAAGTTAACTGCAGAACAGTATCAACAGATGTAGAAAAAAGCATTCATAAACTTTAATACTTTTACAATTTATAGTGAACTCTAAAAACTGCTTTCTAAAGATTATATTTAATAGTGAAACTTTGAAAGTTTCATGTCAAAAATCAGGAACAGGGAGATAAATGAGCACATTTTTACTGTGTACATTTAACAGGGTACAAAAGGATCTAAACAATTTTGTTGTGTTTTAGCTGTTTAGTTGTATTCAATTCTTTTTTGACCCCATGGCCTGCAGCCTGTCACGCGCCTCTGTCTGTCGGATTTCCCAGGCAAGAATACAGGAGTGGGTTACCATTTCCTTCTCCTGTGGTTATAGATTATGCTCAAGTAGTACCAAGTGGCTGGAAAGAACACAGACCAAGGATATTAAAGTAAAACGACAGAATCTTTTTCTCTCAGAAAGAACCTCAAGGATAATCTGAGTGTATCTGAGATATAATAGCACTGATTAAAAAGACAAGACTAGGAATTCCCGAAATGCTTCCTGGGTGGTAAACAATACAGGAAAGTAAAAATCTAAACTTAATATTTTCAGATGATCTAACTAATGTTAGTGAATTAATGGCAGTTAAAATTATTAGATTAAATATATAAAACTATATAACATGTATATTAGCATTTTTACATATAATAAATGAAACTAAATGTGATTTGGAAAAGATAAGAGAACACAAGGTTCTGTTTCTTTTTTTTTTTTTTTTTTTATTAATCTTTTTTTTTAATTTTTTTTTTATTTTTTTTTTTAAACCTTTATTTTACTTTTAACTTTTACAGAGTTTTGTTGTTCACAGACATGCATGTTCTCAGATTAATCACATGCATATCCCCCCCTTCCCTCCCCTCCCGACCATCACACAGCACGCCTGAAGGATCCCCTTTTTTCACAGAGCAATGACTATAGCTATTTTCTTCACTCATGATAGTACAGGCCTTCATGCTACTTCCTCTACGCCTCTCACTCACTGTTCCTTCCCCACAATGTCCATATGTCCACTGTCCATGTCTGTCTTTCTGTCGCTTCACTGCATGTGCCATCATCACCATCCTACTAGATTCCATATATATGTGTTAATATACTGTACTTGTCCTTCTCTTCTTGACTGACTTCACTTTTCATGATAGGTTCTAGATCCAGCCACCTCATTAGGGTTGATTCTTCTGCCTTTCTCTTTACAGCTGTGTAGTATTCCATTGTATATATGTACCAGAGCTTTTGGATCCATTCGTTCGTCGATGGGCATCTAGGTTCCTTCCAAGTTCTAGCTATTGTATAGAGAGCTGCAATGAACATTGGGGTACAGGTGCTTCTTTCAGTTTTGATTTCGTCAGGGTATAAGCCTAAGAGTGGGATTGCTGGGTCATATGGTGCTTCTATTTTTAGTTTTTTAAGAAATCTCCAGACTGTCTTCCATAGAGGCTGTATCAATTTACACTCCCACCAGCAATGCAGGAGGGTTCCCTTTTCTCCGCAGCCTCTCCAGCATTTATTGTCTGTCGATTTGTGGATGATGGCCATTCTGACGGGTGTGAGATGATATCTCATTGTAGTTTTGATTTGCATTTCTCTAATTATTAGTGAAGTTGAGCATCGTTTCATGTGTTTTTGGGCCATCTGTATGTCATCGTTGGAGAGGTGTCTGTTTAGGTCCTTTTCCCATTTTTTGATTGGGTTGTTCGTTTTTCCAGTGCTGAGTTGTCTGAGTTGCTTGTAGATTTTGGAGATTAATTCTTTGTCGGTTGTTTCATTTGCTATGATTTTCTCCCACTCTGTGGGCTGTCTGTTCAGCTTTTTTGTAATTTCTTTAGCTGTACAAAAGCTTTTAAGTTTCATGAGGTCCCACATGTTCATTTGTCTTTTTAGTTCCACTATTCTATTAGGTGGGTCAGAGAAGATCTTGCTTTGATTGATGTCCTTGAGGGTTTTGCCTATATTCTCCTCTAAGAGTTTGATGGTTTCTGGCCTTACATTTAAGTCTTTAATCCATTTTGAGTTGATCTTTGTGTATGGTGTCAGGGTATGTTCCAACTTCATTTTCCTGCATGTAGCTGTCCAATTTTCCCAGCACCATTTGTTGAAGAGGCTGTCTTTGGCCCATTTTATATGTTCGCCTCCTTTGTCAAAAATAAGGTACCCATAGGTGCGTGGCTTTATCTCTGGGTTCTCGATCTTGTTCCATTGGTCGATATTTCTGTTTTTGTGCCAGTACCATATTGTCTTGATGACTGTTGCTTTGTAGTAGAGTCTGAAGTTGGGGAGGCTGATCCCTACAGCTCCATTCTTCTTCCTGAGGATTGCTTTGGCTATTCGAGGTCTTTTGTGTTTCCATATGAACTGTGTTATTCGTTGGTCTAGTTCTGTGAAGAATGTTATTGGAAGTTTGATAGGGATCGCATTGAATCTATAGATGACATTTGGTAGTATGGTCATTTTCACAATATTGATTCTCCCGACCCAGGAACACGGAATATTTCTCCATCTGTTTAACTCTTCTTTAATGTCTCTCATGAGTGTCTTGTAATTTTCTGTGTACAGTTCTTTTGTTTCTTTGGGTAGGTTTATTCCTAGATATTTGATTCTTTTGGTTGCGATGGTGAAGGGGATTGCCTCTTTGATTTCATTTTCTGATTTTTCATTGTTTGTGTATAGGAATGCCAGTGATTTCTGTATATTGATTTTGTATCCTGCAACTTTGCTGAATTCGCTGATTAACCCTAGTAGTTTTGTAATAGTGTCTTTGGGATTTTCTATGTATAATATCATGTCATCTGCAAATAGAGAGAGTTTGACTTCTTCTTTTCCAATCTGGATTCCTTTGATTTCTTTCTCTTCTCTTATTGCTATTGCTAGAACTTCCAGGACTATGTTGAATAAGAGTGGTGAAAGTGGACACCCTTGTCTTGTTCCTGATCTTAGAGGGAATGCTTTGAGTTTTTCACCATTGAGGATAATGTTCGCTGTGGGCTTCTCATATAAAGCTTTCACTATGTTAAGATAAGTTCCTTCTATGCCCATTTTTTGAAGAGTTTTTATCATAAATGGATGCTGTACTTTGTCAAAGGCTTTTCTTTTTGGGCTTCTCAATCATGAGAAGCATTTGCCAAACATTTAAGTCTTTAATCCATTTTGAGTTGATCTTTGTGTATGGTGTCAGGGTATGTTCCAACTTCATTTTCCTGCATGTAGCTGTCCAATTTTCCCAGCACCATTTGTTGAAGAGGCTGTCTTTGGCCCATTTTATATGTTCGCCTCCTTTGTCAAAAATAAGGTACCCATAGGTGCGTGGCTTTATCTCTGGGTTCTCGATCTTGTTCCATTGGTCGATATTTCTGTTTTTGTGCCAGTACCATACTGTCTTGATGACTGTTGCTTTGTAGTAGAGTCTGAAGTTGGGGAGGCTGATCCCCAGCTCCATTCTTCTTCCTGAGGATTGCTTTGGCTATTCGAGGTCTTTTGTGTTTCCATATGAACTGTGTTATTCGTTGGTCTAGTTCTGTGAAGAATGTTATTGGAAGTTTGATAGGGATCGCATTGAATCTATAGATGACATTTGGTAGTATGGTCATTTTCACAATATTGATTCTCCCGACCCAGGAACACGGAATATTTCTCCATCTGTTTAACTCTTCTTTAATGTCTCTCATGAGTGTCTTGTAATTTTCTGTGTACAGTTCTTTTGTTTCTTTGGGTAGGTTTATTCCTAGATATTTGATTCTTTTGGTTGCGATGGTGAAGGGGATTGCCTCTTTGATTTCATTTTCTGATTTTTCATTGTTTGTGTATAGGAATGCCAGTGATTTCTGTATATTGATTTTGTATCCTGCAACTTTGCTGAATTCGCTGATTAACCCTAGTAGTTTTGTAATAGTGTCTTTGGGATTTTCTATGTATAATATCATGTCATCTGCAAATAGAGAGAGTTTGACTTCTTCTTTTCCAATCTGGATTCCTTTGATTTCTTTCTCTTCTCTTATTGCTATTGCTAGAACTTCCAGGACTATGTTGAATAAGAGTGGTGAAAGTGGACACCCTTGTCTTGTTCCTGATCTTAGAGGGAATGCTTTGAGTTTTTCACCATTGAGGATAATGTTCGCTGTGGGCTTCTCATATAAAGCTTTCACTATGTTAAGATAAGTTCCTTCTATGCCCATTTTTTGAAGAGTTTTTATCATAAATGGATGCTGTACTTTGTCAAAGGCTTTTTCTGCATCTATTGAGATGATCATGTGATTTTTGTCTTTCAATTTGTTGATATGATGTATCACATTGATTGATTTGCGGATGTTGAAGAATCCTTGCATGCCTGGGATGAACCCAACTTGATCGTGATGAATGAGCTTTTTGATGTGTTGCTGAATTCTGTTTGCTAGGATTTTGTTGAGGATTTTGGCATCTAGATTCATCAGTGAAATTGGCCTATAATTTTCTTTTTTTGTGATGTCTTTGCCTGGCTTTGGTATCAGGGTGATGGTGGCCTCGTAGAATGTGTTTGGAAGTGTTCCTTCCTGTGCAATTTTTTGGAAGAGTTTTAGAAGGACAG
Source organism: Tragulus kanchil (assembly GCA_022376925.1). Lineage (NCBI taxonomy): Eukaryota > Metazoa > Chordata > Mammalia > Artiodactyla > Tragulidae > Tragulus > Tragulus kanchil. Next base: position 114,730,275 of record JAIOJX010000003.1, on the reverse strand, counting down.
GCATTAGTTCTTCTTTAAATGTTTGGTAGAATTCACTTGTGAAGCCATCTGGCCCTGGGCTTTTATTTTTGGGTAGATTTTTGATCACAAGGTTGATTTCTGAGCTTGTGATTGGCTTGTTCATAGTTTCTATTTCTTCCTGGTTGAGTCTTGGGAGATTAATCTTCTCTAAGAAACTGTCCATTTCTTCCAGGTTGTCCAGTTTGTTGCCATAGAGTTGTTCATAATAGTCTCTTATAATCCTTTGGATTTCTGCATTATCCGTTGTAATCTCTCCTTTTTCATTTTTGATTTTGGTGATCTGGTTCTTCTCTCTCTTTTTCATGATGAGTCTGGCCAGTGGTGTGTCGATTTTATTGACTTTTTCGAAGAACCAGCTTTTTGTTTTATTTATCTTTACTATTGTTTCTTTTGTTTCTTTTCATTTATTTCTGCTCTGATCTTTATGATTTCTCTTCTTCTGCTGGCTTTGGGGTGTTTTTGTTCTTCTTTCTCCAGTTGTTTTAAGCGTAAGGTAAGGTCGTCTGTTTGAGATTTTCCTAGTTTCTTGAGGTGGGATTGTATTGCTATAAACTTCCCTCTTAGAACTGCTTTTGCAGTATCCCATAGGTTTTGCACTGTCGTGTCTTCATTGTCATTTTCTTCTAGGAATTTTTTAATTTCTCCTTTGATTTCCTCAATGATCAGTTGGTTTTTTAGGTATGTGTTGTTTAATCTCCATGTGTTTGTGTTTTTAGCGGTTTTTTACCTGTAGTTGATCTCTAGTCTCACTGCATTGTGGTCCGAGAAGATGGTTGATAGAATTTCAGTTTTCTTGAATTGACTGAGGATTGATTTGTGGCCCAAGATGTGGTCTATCCTGGAGAATGTTCCGTGAGCGCTTGAGAAGAAAGTGTATTCTTCTGCTTTTGGATGGAAAGTCCTAAAGATATCAATGAGGTCCATTTCTTCTAGTGTGGCATTTAAGGCTTGTGTTTCTTTATTAATTTTCTGTTTGGATGATCTGTCCATTGGTGTGAGAGGAGTGTTAAAGTCTCCTACTATGATTGTGTTGTTGTCAATGTCTTCTTTCATGTCTGAAAGTGTTTGTCTTATGTATTGGGGTGCTCCTGCGTTGGGAGCGTAGATATTTATGATTGTTATGTCTTCTTCTTGGATGGATCCCTTAATCATGATGTAGTGACCTGCCTTGTCTCTTAGAATCTTCTTTACTTTAAAATCTATTTTATCTGATATGAGGATTGCTACTCCAGCTTTCTTTTGATTTCCATTTGCATGGAATATCTTTTTTCCAGCCTCTCACTTTCAGTCTATGTGTGTCTCTCGGTCCGAAATGAGTCTCCTGGAGGCAGCATATGTCTTGGTCATGCTTTTGGATCCATTCAGCCACTCTGTGTCTTTTGGTTGGGGCGTTTAGTCCATTGACATTCAAAGTAATTATTGATACAAATGATCCTATTGTCATCTTCTTAGATGTTATGATGGGTTTGTTTCGTGGATCTTCTCCTTTTATACTTGTTTTCTATATAAGTCCCTTTAACATTTGTTGTAGGGCTGGTTTGGTGTGACTAAATTCTTTTAATTTTGCTTGTCTGTAAAGCTTTTGATTTCTCCATCAATTTTGAAGGAGATCCTTGCAGGGTAGAGGATTCTTGGTTGCAGATTATTCTCTTTCAGCCGTTTAAATGTGTCCTGCCATTCCCTTCTGGCCTGCAGAGTTTCTGTTGAAAGATCAGCTGTTAAACGGATGGGCTTTCCCTTGTATGTCACTAGTTGCTTTTCCCTTGCTGCTTTGAGAATTCTATCTTTGTGTTTAATTTGTGTTAACTTCATTAATATGTGTCTTGGTGTGTTTCTTCTCGGATTGATTCTGTTAGGTACTCTTTGTGCTTCTTGGACTTGATTGACTATTTCTTTTCCCATGTTGGGGAAATTTTCAACTATAATCTCTTCAAAAATTTTCTCATAGCCTTTCTTTTTTTCTTCTTCTTCTGGAACCCCTATAATTCGAATATTGGTGCGTTTGATATTATCCCAGAGGTCTCTGAGGCTGTCCTCTGCTCTTTTCATTCTTTGAGCTAGAGTCTGTTTTTCAGCAGTCACTTCCACCATTTTATCTTCCAGCTCACTTATCCGGTCTTCTGTCTCAGATACTCTGCTCTTGATTCCTTCTACAGAGTTTTTCAGTTCAGCAATTGAGTTGTTTGTCTCTGTTACTTTTTTGGTAAGTTCTTGTATTTCTTTATTCAGTGTGTTAGTTGTATCTTGCAATTTCTCTGAAATTCTGTTTTCAGTGTCTTTGATCATCTTTACTATCATTCTTCTGAAATCACTTTCAGAAAGTTTGTCCAAATTCTCTTCATTAATTTGATCTTGTGTGTTTGTGGATTGTTCCTTTGCTTGTGTGGTATTTCTCTGCCGTTTCATTGTTATTATTAATTTTTTTAAAACTGATTCTGTTTGGGATTTCCTTTTCCCAGACTTTGAGTTATGTCTGTTGGTGTTTGTTGTTTGGATGGGGCTTCTATTCTGGGTGATGCTGGTGATTGGGTGATGTCAGGACTTGTATACAAGTGATTACCTTTGCTGGCGTTCTCACTTGTATACTGCTCTTTAGTGTTATGCGTTCTCTAGTATTGTAGAGTTTTGGAGTCAGTGCACCCTCCTTAAAACCCCGGGGACTGTTGCCTGACCAGGGAATGAAGATTTCACGGCTGGTTTGTTATGGCATTCAATGATATTAAAACATATATATGCAAATGAGAAACAGAAGGTATACCTTTGACAAATGGCAATTTAAAAATTATGCAAGTACTATCTAGCGTATTGAATTATACACATAAACATATACAGCTATAACATAACCCAAGCATTCCAATCAAAAATACAGTACAATACGTTAGCACGGCGAATAGAGAAATCCAAGAATGATATCCACAAGTTAATAAGCAAACTAAGTAGAGTACCAATTGGAGAATAATGCTAGAGCAGGATCCCCGTTGGGGATAAGGCAATGAGGACAGAACAGATTAAGAAATATAGTGGGGAAAGGGAAAAAGAGAAAGGGAGTATAGAAGAGAAATATAGAATAATATTGCAAAGTTAAATATAAGGAGATAAAGATTTGTATGTATTAGAATTTAGTGCTATAGGAAAGGAGCTTCAGAGAAAGCAAAGATATGGGGAGTAGTACAAATGAAAAAATTATTAAAAATTAAAAGTTTTATCTTCCAGCTCACTTATCCGGTCTTCTGTCTCAGATACTCTGCTCTTGATTCCTTCTACAGAGTTTTTCAGTTCAGCAATTGAGTTGTTTGTCTCTGTTACTTTTTTGGTAAGTTCTTGTATTTCTTTATTCAGTGTGTTAGTTGTATCTTGCAATTTCTCTGAAATTCTGTTTTCAGTGTCTTTGATCATCTTTACTATCATTCTTCTGAAATCACTTTCAGAAAGTTTGTCCAAATTCTCTTCATTAATTTGATCTTGTGTGTTTGTGGATTGTTCCTTTGCTTGTGTGGTATTTCTCTGCCGTTTCATTGTTATTATTAATTTTTTTAAAACTGATTCTGTTTGGGATTTCCTTTTCCCAGACTTTGAGTTATGTCTGTTGGTGTTTGTTGTTTGGATGGGGCTTCTATTCTGGGTGATGCTGGTGATTGGGTGATGTCAGGACTTGTATACAAGTGATTACCTTTGCTGGCGTTCTCACTTGTATACTGCTCTTTAGTGTTATGCGTTCTCTAGTATTGTAGAGTTTTGGAGTCAGTGCACCCTCCTTAAAACCCCGGGGCTTGTTGCCTGACCAGGGAATGAAGATTTCACGGCTGGTTTGTTATGGCATTCAATGATATTAAAACATATATATGCAAATGAGAAACAGAAGGTATACCTTTGACAAATGGCAATTTAAAAATTATGCAAGTACTATCTAGCGTATTGAATTATACACATAAACATATACAGCTATAACATAACCCAAGCATTCCAATCAAAAATACAGTACAATACGTTAGCACGGCGAATAGAGAAATCCAAGAATGATATCCACAAGTTAATAAGCAAACTAAGTAGAGTACCAATTGGAGAATAATGCTAGAGCAGGATCCCCGTTGGGGATAAGGCAATGAGGACAGAACAGATTAAGAAATATAGTGGGGAAAGGGAAAAAGAGAAAGGGAGTATAGAAGAGAAATATAGAATAATATTGCAAAGTTAAATATAAGGAGATAAAGATTTGTATGTATTAGAATTTAGTGCTATAGGAAAGGAGCTTCAGAGAAAGCAAAGAATTATAGAGAAGGTAGTAGTACAAATGAAAAAATTATTAAAAATTAAAAGATCTAAATTTTATAGAAAAATATAGAAAAACAAAGCAAAAATAATAAAAACAAACAAAACCCCCACAGAACCTTAAAAGGCCAATGGGGAACCAGAAGTTTATACCAAAATAAAATGTGTGGTTTAAAAGGAAAAAAAAAAAAAAATTATGTAAACTTGAATATATTCAGTCTTACTGATAAGATTAGTAGCTTCAATAGAATTCAGTGAAGGAAATGAACACACCCACTCTCTCTCTCACACACACCCCCAAGAAAAGAAAAAAAAAAAAAAAGCGGTGGGTGCACTGAGTGGGTTTGGAAAAAAGAGAAAAAAAAAAATAATAATATAAATAATTATTAATATAAATAAGTAAGTAATGCTGCCATGAAATGCACTTTTATATTTAGTGAAAATACTGCCTTAGAATCTCAGATTATAGACGGTGAGTCTGTAAAAGTATGCTTTTAGTTCTGTTTCTTAATGTGCACAGTTGAATGTTCTTTGTCCTTTACATATGTTACAGATATTTTTAAGTGTATGAAATATTTCTTGTTCCAACATAGAAAGGTGCTATTCTCTAAAAAAAAAAAAAAAAACCCATATATTCTCTCCTTGTTATGTGGAAAAGATACATTATGAAAAACAATAGAAAAACTAAGGAAATGTCAGTATCTTAATATAAATAAGTAAGTAATGCTGCCATGAAATGCACTTTTATATTTAGTGAAAATACTGCCTTAGAATCTCAGATTATAGACGGTGAGTCTGTAAAAGTATGCTTTTAGTTCTAATAGAATTTATTATCCCAGAATTAATTCTTCACAAATATGTCGTGTGAAAATTCTATTGGTCAGCGTGTTTAAGATACGACTATGATTGTACGGCACTATTAGAAAGTTTAATAATTTGTTTGATTTTTTTATTTCAATGACAGCACAAAATAATCATCCTATTTGCTATGTTTATTTTTGGTATAATAAGAATTTTGATATAACTACAGTAGTTTCAGGGTGATTGATACCACATAAGGGAAGGATGTATTTTTGATATAAAGGAAAGTGTTATGATGTTGAACATCATCTGACAGAAGTTATAAATAACACATGAAAGTGTGCTCTTGTCGTGAAAAACCTTTTCAAATGCTGGTATATATTAAGTTCAGTACATCGTCTGGCAATATGAAAAGTTTTAGGCTTAAAAGTTTAAAATTTGCTAAGACTTGTAAGTTGTTACAGTTTGAACATGGGCCATTTCAATGGTTTGCTTGGTAAGCTGAATGTTCTCTCTAGTGGTTGTTGTCTTACAGAGAGGATGGGAAGAGCTTAAGAATGGTATGATACCCTAGACAGAAATTAATTTTAACTGATAATCACTTTTTGTGACAGCATTCCCAATATTGGTTCTAATGTCATTTAAGTACAAAATTCTGAAACTTACTAAGGATAACTTAAATTTCAAAGACAATTTATTAATCATATCACTTTCCATCAGCCAACCAGATATATTTCCATTTCATATGCATTTGCAGGAATAACCTATATCAAAGAACATATGCATTCCACACAATACAATGTCATGTGGTTGTTTTTTTTTTTTCTGATAATGTATATTTCCCGATTGCATAGAGAGAAATTAGACATCCTGTCATGTTTAACAAAATGAACTTTCTCCTAGTGTACCACACACAAGAGTTTTTGCTAGTAAACTGGTATGGACTAGTCACTTTCTATTCCAATATAAAATAAAGACTCTTTGTCAGGCTGTTCAAAGGGAAATCACCAGCTTAGTGCTTTGAAGTCTTGGAACAAATTATTAGTTTTTAATTAATGTCATAATTAATCCAAAATGTTTTTATAGTTCTTTTCAAATATTTAAACATGTGATGGGCACAAGTATAACTTGACTGTCCTATCTCTTTCCAAGCTGTGTCTTTGGGGAAAATTGTTCTCTGTGAGAAACCAGGTCCATTTTGCTAATCTGAGATTGAGGCCATTTTCCAGAAATGAAATTTTTTAGCTTAAAATTCACAAAGTCTGTGAAAATAAAATAGCATCATTTTTTTCAAATAATATCGATGGAATGAATAAAGAGTGAAAATTAAAGCTATTGAAATATTCTGAATGTAAATGTGATGAGCACTAAAATCTTACACAAGATTCCTAATCCTACATTGAAATCCATTGTGTGATAACCTCAATGATGTTTGGAATATCTAAATGACTACTTTCTTTTATAGTCCAAATAAGACTATAGTGTTTTGATTCCAATTATAGCCCCTCTAAGTTTTCTCCTTCCAGTGTTCACCTTCCTTTGCAATGTGACTTTAAACATCTGTCATTAAGTGGTGGAGTCTAACCTCTGTCCCCTTGCTCTAGGCTGGTCTTGTGACTTGCTTTGACTGGTAACATGCAGCAGAAATGAACCAGTTCTGAGCCTTGGCCTTGTGAACTTAGGTGCCCCATCCTGAGTCATGAAGTCAGGCTGCTGTAGGACTATGAGAGTCAAATTGAATATGTGCGGCTGAGTCAGCCTGGTTTTCCAAGCCAACGCCCTAGGCCTGTGAAAGGCCAGCCCAAATGAGTAAGATTTGTAATGGTGCTTGGCTGGTCTGTGGGTACTGCAGATGCGCGAGTGAGCATGCCGGGCCCACTTGAGAACCACCCCGTACATGTGAGCTAAAATGAATGTTTATGATGCTCTGAGTGCCTGCGTTTTTCTGGTTGGTTGTTAACATGGCCTTGGGGCAGCCATGGAGAACTCATATGAAGACTGTTGTTCCCAGTTAGTGTACTCAAGATAAAATTCTATATGGATTGGCTGATGTTTTTCTATAAAGATCCAGACAGTAAAATTTGTTGGTTTAGTTTTTAATTAATGTCATAATTAATCCAAAATGTTTTTATAGTTCTTTTCAAATATTTAAACATGTGATGGGCACAAGTATAACTTGACTGTCCTATCTCTTTCCAAGCTGTGTCTTTGGGGAAAATTGTTCTCTGTGAGAAACCAGGTCCATTTTGCTAATCTGAGATTGAGGCCATTTTCCAGAAATGAAATTTTTTAGCTTAAAATTCACAAAGTCTGTGAAAATAAAATAGCATCATTTTTTTCAAATAATATCGATGGAATGAATAAAGAGTGAAAATTAAAGCTATTGAAATATTCTGAATGTAAATGTGATGAGCACTAAAATCTTACACAAGATTCCTAATCCTACATTGAAATCCATTGTGTGATAACCTCAATGATGTTTGGAATATCTAAATGACTACTTTCTTTTATAGTCCAAATAAGACTATAGTGTTTTGATTCCAATTATAGCCCCTCTAAGTTTTCTCCTTCCAGTGTTCACCTTCCTTTGCAATGTGACTTTAAACATCTGTCATTAAGTGGTGGAGTCTAACCTCTGTCCCCTTGCTCTAGGCTGGTCTTGTGACTTGCTTTGACTGGTAACATGCAGCAGAAATGAACCAGTTCTGAGCCTTGGCCTTGTGAACTTAGGTGCCCCATCCTGAGTCATGAAGTCAGGCTGCTGTAGGACTATGAGAGTCAAATTGAATATGTGCGGCTGAGTCAGCCTGGTTTTCCAAGCCAACGCCCTAGGCCTGTGAAAGGCCAGCCCAAATGAGTAAGATTTGTAATGGTGCTTGGCTGGTCTGTGGGTACTGCAGATGCGCGAGTGAGCATGCCGGGCCCACTTGAGAACCACCCAGTACATGTGAGCTAAAATGAATGTTTATGATGCTCTGAGTGCCTGCGTTTTTCTGGTTGGTTGTTAACATGGCCTTGGGGCAGCCATGGAGAACTCATATGAAGACTGTTGTTCCCAGTTAGTGTACTCAAGATAAAATTCTATATGGATTGGCTGATGTTTTTCTATAAAGATCCAGACAGTAAAATTTGTTGGTTTAGTTTGTCACATAATGTCTCCATTGAATATTTCTCTTCATTTTGTTTCTTTTTATAATCCTTTACAATGTAAAACTATTCTCAGCTTTTGGGCTATACAAAAAAGGTTATGGGCCAAATCTGGCCCATGGGCTATAAATTTGCTGACCTCTGTTCTATATCACGCAAAGACATGATATTGCTAACAGGATGAAGAATTAAAGATGCAGAGAAAGCTCAGGATGGAAAGTAATGTGATAAAATCTAATACAACTTTTAAAACAGAATTATACAAGTTCTTTTTTCATTTTTCATTTTGTGTGTATCTCTTAAGTGGTGTGCTGGTAAAATTTTAATAACCAGCAAATACTATACTTACAGCCAATTCCACCTAGTCAATGGACTGAAATTGATTAGGGATGTGTACACAGTTGGCTCACATGAGCTGGTAAGAGCTGCCTCTTACAGAACCACTGTTGTGTTACCTTCCTCTTGTACTGCCTAGATTCATGGACCTAATATTCCAGGTTCCTATAGAATATTATTTTTTACAGCATCGGACTTTCACCACTAGGCATATCCACAGCTGGGCATCATTTCTGCTTTGGCTCACCCACTTCGTTCCTTCTGGAGCTATTTCTTTGCTCTTCTCCAGTAGCATATTGGCTACCTACCAGCCGGGGGAGTTCGTCTTTCAGTGTCAAATCTTTTTGCCTTTTCATACTCTTCATGGGTTTCTCAAGGCAACAATGCTGAAGTGGTATGCCATTCCTTTTTCCAGCGGGCCACATTTTGTCAGAACTCTCCACTGTGACCTGGCCGTCTTGGGTGTCCCTACATGGCGTGACTCATAGTTTCATTGAGTTAGACAAGGCTGTGATCCGTGTGATCCGTCTGGTTAGTTTTCTGTGATTATGGTCTTTATTCTGTCTGCCCTCTGATGGGTAAGGATGAGAGGCTTGTGGAAGCTTCCTTATGGGCAGGTCTGACTGTGGGGAAAACTGAGTCTTGCTCTGGTGGCCAAGGCCATGCTCAGTAAATCTTTAATCCAAGTTTCTGCTGATGGGTGGGGCTACGTTCTTTATGGTAGACAGTAAAATTTGTTGGTTTAGTTTGTCACATAATGTCTCCATTGAATATTTCTCTTCATTTTGTTTCTTTTTATAATCCTTTACAATGTAAAACTATTCTCAGCTTTTGGGCTATACAAAAAAGGTTATGGGCCAAATCTGGCCCATGGGCTATAAATTTGCTGACCTCTGTTCTATATCACGCAAAGACATGATATTGCTAACAGGATGAAGAATTAAAGATGCAGAGAAAGCTCAGGATGGAAAGTAATGTGATAAAATCTAATACAACTTTTAAAACAGAATTATACAAGTTCTTTTTTCATTTTTCATTTTGTGTGTATCTCTTAAGTGGTGTGCTGGTAAAATTTTAATAACCAGCAAATACTATACTTACAGCCAATTCCACCTAGTCAATGGACTGAAATTGATTAGGGATGTGTACACAGTTGGCTCACATGAGCTGGTAAGAGCTGCCTCTTACAGAACCACTGTTGTGTTACCTTCCTCTTGTACTGCCTAGATTCATGGACCTAATATTCCAGGTTCCTATAGAATATTATTTTTTACAGCATCGGACTTTCACCACTAGGCATATCCACAGCTGGGCATCATTTCTGCTTTGGCTCACCCACTTCGTTCCTTCTGGAGCTATTTCTTTGCTCTTCTCCAGTAGCATATTGGCTACCTACCAGCCGGGGGAGTTCGTCTTTCAGTGTCAAATCTTTTTGCCTTTTCATACTCTTCATGGGTTTCTCAAGGCAACAATGCTGAAGTGGTATGCCATTCCTTTTTCCAGCGGGCCACATTTTGTCAGAACTCTCCACTGTGACCTGGCCGTCTTGGGTGTCCCTACATGGCGTGACTCATAGTTTCATTGAGTTAGACAAGGCTGTGATCCGTGTGATCCGTCTGGTTAGTTTTCTGTGATTATGGTCTTTATTCTGTCTGCCCTCTGATGGGTAAGGATGAGAGGCTTGTGGAAGCTTCCTTATGGGCAGGTCTGACTGTGGGGAAAACTGAGTCTTGCTCTGGTGGCCAAGGCCATGCTCAGTAAATCTTTAATCCAAGTTTCTGCTGATGGGTGGGGCTACGTTCTTTATGGTAATGGCGACCTCCAAAAGGACTTATGCCAGCCAGCATCCACCTCCCAGAGCTGCAGTCAGTGTCCCTGACCCTGCTCTTTGGCCACCTGATACAAAGAGCCAGCTCATTTGGAAAGACCCTGATGCTGGGAAGGATTGAAGACAGGAGAAAGGCATGACAGAGGACGAGATGGTTGGATGGCATCACCAGCTCAATGGACATGAGTGTGAGCAACCTCCAGGAAATGGTGAAGGACAGGGAAGCCTGGCATGCTTTAGTTCATGGTGTCACAAAAAGTCAGACATGACTGAGCAACTGAGCAACAACGAATTGAACTACCTATATTGTAATAGTAATTATAAAAGAAATTGATTCTAATCCACACAGTTGTTGTCATTCAGTCTCTCAGTCATGTCCAACTCTTTTGCAACCCCATGGACTGTAGCCTACCAGGCTCCTTTTCCATAAGAATACTGGGGTGGGTTGCCATTTCCTTCTCTGGGTATCTCCCCAACCCAGGGATCGAACCCACGTGTCCCGCATTGGCAGGCAGATTCTTTACCTCTGAGCCACCTGGGAAGCCCAGTCCACACCATGAGTTTCCCTTAAAGTGATTTACTCTTTTTGTTTACCTCATCATCTTGACCCCAGTAAATTTTGGTTTAGCGCCTTGGTCTAGATGGCTACTATCCTTAAATCTGTCTTCTTGTATGTATAACCTGAGTTGCATTTATCTATGCTTTTAAAGAAAATCACTTAAGGATAAACTTACCTCAAGGCAACAATTGAGTTAGCCAAGCGGGCCACATTTTGTCAGAACTCTCCACTGTGACCTGGCCGTCTTGGGTGTCCCTACATGGCGTGACTCATAGTTTCATTGAGTTAGACAAGGCTGTGATCCGTGTGATCCGTCTGGTTAGTTTTCTGTGATTATGGTCTTTATTCTGTCTGCCCTCTGATGGGTAAGGATGAGAGGCTTGTGGAAGCTTCCTTATGGGCAGGTCTGACTGTGGGGAAAACTGAGTCTTGCTCTGGTGGCCAAGGCCATGCTCAGTAAATCTTTAATCCAAGTTTCTGCTGATGGGTGGGGCTACGTTCTTTATGGTAATGGCGACCTCCAAAAGGACTTATGCCAGCCAGCATCCACCTCCCAGAGCTGCAGTCAGTGTCCCTGACCCTGCTCTTTGGCCACCTGATACAAAGAGCCAGCTCATTTGGAAAGACCCTGATGCTGGGAAGGATTGAAGACAGGAGAAAGGCATGACAGAGGACGAGATGGTTGGATGGCATCACCAGCTCAATGGACATGAGTGTGAGCAACCTCCAGGAAATGGTGAAGGACAGGGAAGCCTGGCATGCTTTAGTTCATGGTGTCACAAAAAGTCAGACATGACTGAGCAACTGAGCAACAACGAATTGAACTACCTATATTGTAATAGTAATTATAAAAGAAATTGATTCTAATCCACACAGTTGTTGTCATTCAGTCTCTCAGTCATGTCCAACTCTTTTGCAACCCCATGGACTGTAGCCTACCAGGCTCCTTTTCCATAAGAATACTGGGGTGGGTTGCCATTTCCTTCTCTGGGTATCTCCCCAACCCAGGGATCGAACCCACGTGTCCCGCATTGGCAGGCAGATTCTTTACCTCTGAGCCACCTGGGAAGCCCAGTCCACACCATGAGTTTCCCTTAAAGTGATTTACTCTTTTTGTTTACCTCATCATCTTGACCCCAGTAAATTTTGGTTTAGCGCCCCTTGGTCTAGATGGCTACTATCCTTAAATCTGTCTTCTTGTATGTATAACCTGAGTTGCATTTATCTATGACCTAATTTCAAAGAAAATCACTTAAGGATAAACTTACCTTTCTTGGTTTTCTCTCCTCTAGTGGGAGAACAGGAAATTATCTTATTTTCAGTCATGGTTATTTACAGTGAATTTGAAACCTAATTAGAAAGAAAAACATTTAAGTATCATGAATCAAAATTAGTTTATGTTTGATTTCACTAAAAATTATCAACTCAACTAGTAATGTCAGTATATGCATCTAATATTATATAATGTGTATATGAAAAATCAATACTGAGTTATGTTAAAATGTATGGAAATCAACAATATACCCTTTTTCGTATGAGGACTACTATGAATCTACATAGGAACACTAGATGTAGACCTGTTCTTCAAAGAGGTAATTTTGATCCCCTGCTCTGCTAACTTAAACAGACACCTGGCCTGAGTACCAGATACTTTAGCATTCATCATTGAAGTTGTGGGCTCAAAGCTCTTTGGGAATTCTAGAACCTACATTGTTTCATTTCCTATGATAAAGTTTTCCTTGCTATCATCTTTTTCTTACATTCTTTAGTACCTTTTTAAAACATTTTTTTTATTATGGACAAAGTCAAATAAATACAAAAATAGAATTACCCATGTACTTTGATTGCAGTAATAGCCTCAAAATCTCATGTAATGAAAGTCAATTAAGGTGATTCTTACCCAGCACAGACTCAAAGGGAACCTAGCACACAAAAAGACTATACAACAAAAGACAACGGAAAAGGAAAGACAGCAGGAACTGCTCCAAAGTTACTCCAGATAGTGAATTACCAGTATAAACCACCTGACAACCATGCTTAACATGCTTATAAATATATCAAAATTTTACATTTAAAAACTAAAAATTATGCAAGTTGATACTGCAGATTTAAAAAGAAACCAGTTAGAAATCTAAAAACTGCAAGTTACTATGTCACTGCAGTTCCAAACACACTGATTCAATTTAAAAGCCAATGTGACAAGACTGAAAAAAGTGGAAAAAGTTCAACGGGAAAAAAATAACTATCAGAAAATACAGAAGCAAACATAAAATTGAGTGTGTTCAACCTCCACTTTCAGAAATATGGAATGAATGTGCTTATCCCTATTCTTTCCCCTACATACAACAACAACCCCTGGCCATTATACATAAAACAAACATAAGACTTTGAAAGAGAGAAGAGGACAGACTGGCTAGGCACCTTGAGATCAGAGGAACAATGAGATGGTGAGTTTCCAAGATTTTCTTTTATGGCTTATATATCCCAGACTTGAAGCTAAAGAAACCAAAAACCCAGATATGCATGCCAATGGATGCAGACCAAATAAATCTCTGACAAAAGCCTGCTCTCGCTAGCCAAGGGATTAGCAAGAAAGGGCCAGTTTAGCAAGAGGGAATACATTTAGATAATAGCCTCTCTATTACAGCCAAATACCCCTGGCAAAAAAAATCCCCTAGCCCCACAAACGGAGCATCAGGAGCCAAGATTATTTCCTTTCTTGCTAAGTGGTAACGAGTCACCCCTAGTTTCCTTCTGGGGTGATGTCAGAAGACTGATGTTCTTTAGGAATCCAGGACTTCCATCCCTACTGGTTGGAGGCAAACTACTTCAGCATCGATAGACACTATGTGGTGAGATTGGACTTCAACACCTCCCTATAGCATCAATAGACACTATGTGGCGAGATTGGACTTCAACAGCTCCCTATAGAACTAACCAGGCATCTCTTCTTTTCCCCAATGGGTTGGCCTCAGAGCAGGTTTAATAACAAGTCACAACTGTCACTGCAATCCAGCAGTTAGGAGGACCACACCCTCTCTAGGGTGTTAGTGGAGTCCACAGAGGAAGCAGTGACTAGGCATTCCTACTACTCCCAAGGAGGAAGGTGTCACAGATGCTCTAGTGGGGGGCTACGATCCACCACCCCTGCTCAGCAATAAGAAGCGCAATTAAAACCTCAAAGATATCTATACCTATCAAAATGGCTAAAACAAACAAACAGTAATTGTAAATAATTAACTCTAGAACCAGCTTTAGTGCAAAAAGAAGAAATTAACAACTGAAAGGTGTAGAGCATTCCAGCTGACATTCTTCCCAAGCATCCTGTCAGCTGAGGCCTGGTCTCTGCTGCCTGGAATCCTCAGGCTCTTTTCACCATGGCAGATTAGCTCGTAAACTTGCCCTTCACAGGTTTTGCCAGAAAGCTGATTGTTAAATTTTCATTAATTTTTGCAAGTCGATTGAGGCCATGTGGTAGTTTGAATTCAGCCACAGTGGGTAGATTTACACAATGAAAATCAGCAAATGCCACAAATCAGGTCTCGTTTCTGTTTTTGGTTTTGTCTTGAAAGGTGTTAAATATTTATCCATGCATTGTTACCAGAAAACACAGATTCCAGAGAAGACAGGACCTGAGCGGTGTTATTAGATAGAATACAAGGCTATTGGAAGAGAGAATGAGACAGTTATAGATATGATTATTGAGTTGGGCAAGGTCATCAAAGCTGGAATGGGTTCCACTCAGTCAGAAAGCAGTGAATAATTTAGTTCTAGAAATTGGGTCATGAGGAGGAACGTGGTCATAGGAATAGAATGATAGGTAAAAGAAAATGTTAATTCTAGGCTAAAAAGTTTAAGGTATCAATTGTTTCAAACATTGTGTGTTCTAAACTCTCTTATTTCCAATTTGTCCCTTATGAAAAATATCCTCCCTTGCTTCAGAGAGGAAATAGAAGAAATCAGATTTAAATTCTAATTTAATATTACCAAACCCACAAACCAAGCACATGTGTGCCCCTCATGGTCTCCTCATCTGACAATGCAGGGTATCCCTCAAGTGCTTTGTCCCTACTTGTGTCAGAGCTCACAACACCCTCCCTCCTGACTTATTGCTTCCAACTACAATTCTTGTGCCTTTTTCTTAAAACAGTTGTTTCTGTTGGCATTTGTAAAGCTACACATTTCCTTCTGTTCAGTTTCCTCCCAATAAATGGAAATGCCTTACTTATTGTTCTGATCCCTTATGAAATGCCCTGATCAGAGCATCCGTTTCAATCCCTATTTACTCTACTACATTTTCTTCTAATGACTCATTAGTACTTAACATTTATTCAAGTTTTATAAACGTTTCCTTCATTTTTAATTTTTTCCGTTAGAATTCAAGGTCTGTGTTGTCCACTGCTGTGGTCCTAGCATCTACAGTAACACTGCTAAATAGAGCTTCCTACAGTGATGAAAATGTTCCAGATCTGTGTTGTCCAAAATGGCAAGCATTGCCCTAAGCCACACAATCACTTAAATCACTATTGATCACTTGAAATGTGACTAATGTAACCATAGAATAGATTTTTTAAATTATTTTAATTGATTGAAATTTAAACTATCACATAGGGCTAGTGGATCCTGTATTGGACAGCACAGATCTGTCACAATGCCAGGCACATTGGAGGTTGAAAGGTGTTAAATATTTATCCATGCATTGTTACCAGAAAACACAGATTCCAGAGAAGACAGGACCTGAGCGGTGTTATTAGATAGAATACAAGGCTATTGGAAGAGAGAATGAGACAGTTATAGATATGATTATTGAGTTGGGCAAGGTCATCAAAGCTGGAATGGGTTCCACTCAGTCAGAAAGCAGTGAATAATTTAGTTCTAGAAATTGGGTCATGAGGAGGAACGTGGTCATAGGAATAGAATGATAGGTAAAAGAAAATGTTAATTCTAGGCTAAAAAGTTTAAGGTATCAATTGTTTCAAACATTGTGTGTTCTAAACTCTCTTATTTCCAATTTGTCCCTTATGAAAAATATCCTCCCTTGCTTCAGAGAGGAAATAGAAGAAATCAGATTTAAATTCTAATTTAATATTACCAAACCCACAAACCAAGCACATGTGTGCCCCTCATGGTCTCCTCATCTGACAATGCAGGGTATCCCTCAAGTGCTTTGTCCCTACTTGTGTCAGAGCTCACAACACCCTCCCTCCTGACTTATTGCTTCCAACTACAATTCTTGTGCCTTTTTCTTAAAACAGTTGTTTCTGTTGGCATTTGTAAAGCTACACATTTCCTTCTGTTCAGTTTCCTCCCAATAAATGGAAATGCCTTACTTATTGTTCTGATCCCTTATGAAATGCCCTGATCAGAGCATCCGTTTCAATCCCTATTTACTCTACTACATTTTCTTCTAATGACTCATTAGTACTTAACATTTATTCAAGTTTTATAAACGTTTCCTTCATTTTTAATTTTTTCCGTTAGAATTCAAGGTCTGTGTTGTCCACTGCTGTGGTCCTAGCATCTACAGTAACACTGCTAAATAGAGCTTCCTACAGTGATGAAAATGTTCCAGATCTGTGTTGTCCAAAATGGCAAGCATTGCCCTAAGCCACACAATCACTTAAATCACTATTGATCACTTGAAATGTGACTAATGTAACCATAGAATAGATTTTTTAAATTATTTTAATTGATTGAAATTTAAACTATCACATAGGGCTAGTGGATCCTGTATTGGACAGCACAGATCTGTCACAATGCCAGGCACATTGGAGGAGTTCAAAAAGGTTTTACTGAAAACAAGGGACTTCTCGGGTGGTTCAGTACTTAAGAATCTACCTTGCAATTCAAGAGATGTGGATTCCATCCCTGGTGGGGGAAATAAGATCCCACATGCCACTGGGCAGCTAAGCCTGCAGGCCACAGTATGCCACAATCACTGAGTCCACACGCCACAACCAAATATCCCGTGTGATACAACAAAGATCCTGCATGCTGCAAAGACACAATGTAACCAAATAAATAAATGCTTTTTTAAAATAATAAAATGAAAGGGTGCATCAATGAAAAAAAATGCATGCAATAATGAAATAGCTGCTGTCAATTTATAATCCTTCAGATTTGGTTTGGGATTGTCACCGTCTCGTCTTTCTATTCTGGCTTTCTAGCATTGACTTTGTTATTCAATTTTCAGTTAACATTTTTGCTTGTTTCCTGACCTGAGTAACATAGGACTCATAGAATTCCTTTGGTTTCACCACTTTTCAGCTGACATCTCAGCATCTCAATTCTTGTTTGCTTCCTCACTGCTAAAATAAAACTATCTTTTCTAGACAGAAAATTTTCTCATTTTGCCCATTTCCTCCTATGATTTTATTTATAATTGTTTATTTTAAATATTCTTATTGCAAAATATTTATTAAAAAAAAAAAAACTGTATCCAACAATGCAGTCTAAGAGATAAGTTGTTAACAGTAACATTCAGATTCCAGTGTATTGCTCAGGGGTCACAGTTCCCTCACCAATTGCATTCATCAAATATATAAACCCATGACTTCAGTTTATTTCGATTACATACATATCTCAAAAGTATATACTCTATAGTAGTGACTTACACTTTTAAATCTTTATATGAACTTCCTTGGTGGTTCATATAATAAAGAATCTTCCTGCAATGCAGCAGACCTGGCTCTGCATTTTCCCTGGCTCGGGACAAAGCTGGCTTACATTAAAAACACTAAGATCATGGTATCAAGTCTGACTAATGTAACCATAGAATAGATTTTTAAATTATTTTAATTGATTGAAATTTAAACTATCACATAGGGCTAGTGGATCCTGTATTGGACAGCACAGATCTGTCACAATGCCAGGCACATTGGAGGAGTTCAAAAAGGTTTTACTGAAAACAAGGGACTTCTCGGGTGGTTCAGTACTTAAGAATCTACCTTGCAATTCAAGAGATGTGGATTCCATCCCTGGTGGGGGAAATAAGATCCCACATGCCACTGGGCAGCTAAGCCTGCAGGCCACAGTATGCCACAATCACTGAGTCCACACGCCACAACCAAATATCCCGTGTGATACAACAAAGATCCTGCATGCTGCAAAGACACAATGTAACCAAATAAATAAATGCTTTTTTAAAATAATAAAATGAAAGGGTGCATCAATGAAAAAAAATGCATGCAATAATGAAATAGCTGCTGTCAATTTATAATCCTTCAGATTTGGTTTGGGATTGTCACCGTCTGTCTTTCTATTCTGGCTTTCTAGCATTGACTTTGTTATTCAATTTTCAGTTAACATTTTTGCTTGTTTCCTGACCTGAGTAACATAGGACTCATAGAATTCCTTTGGTTTCACCACTTTTCAGCTGACATCTCAGCATCTCAATTCTTGTTTGCTTCCTCACTGCTAAAATAAAACTATCTTTTCTAGACAGAAAATTTTCTCATTTTGCCCATTTCCTCCTATGATTTTATTTATAATTGTTTATTTTAAATATTCTTATTGCAAAATATTTATTAAAAAAAAAAAACTGTATCCAACAATGCAGTCTAAGAGATAAGTTGTTAACAGTAACATTCAGATTCCAGTGTATTGCTCAGGGGTCACAGTTCCCTCACCAATTGCATTCATCAAATATATAAACCCATGACTTCAGTTTATTTCGATTACATACATATCTCAAAAGTATATACTCTATAGTAGTGACTTACACTTTTAAATCTTTATATGAACTTCCTTGGTGGTTCATATAATAAAGAATCTTCCTGCAATGCAGCAGACCTGGCTCTGCATTTTCCCTGGCTCGGGACAAAGCTGGCTTACATTAAAAACACTAAGATCATGGTATCAAGTCCCATCACTTCATGGCAAATAGATGAGGAAAAAGTAGAAACAGTGATAGATTTTATTTCCTTGGACTCCAAGATCACTGGAGATGCTGACTGCAGCCATGAAATGAAGCTGTGACAAACCTAGACAGCATATTAAAGATCAGAGACATCACCTTGCCTACAAAGATCTGTATAGCCGGAGCTATGGTTTTTCCAGTAGTCATGTATGGATATGAGAGTTGGGCCATAAAGAAGGCTAAGCACTGAAGAACTGATGCTTTAGAACTGTGGCGCTGGTCGAGAAGACTCTTAAGAATCGCTTGAACTGCAAAGAGATCAAACCAGTCAATTCTAAAGGAAATCAACCCTGAATATTCATTGGAAGGACTAATGTTGAAGCTCCAATGCTTTGGCCACCTGATTCAAAAAGCCTGAAAAGACCCTGATTTGGGGGAAAAGAGGGAGAACAGGAGGATGAGGGGGCGACAGAGATGAGATGGTTAGATGACATCACCGATTCAATGGACATGAGTGATCAAACTCTGGGACGTTAGTGAGAAACAGGAAAGCTTGTTGGCCTGCAGTCCATGAGGTCATAAAGTGTTCGATATGGCCTAGTGACTGGACAACAACAATCTATATGAATGCTATTCTACTCTACAAATCATTCTACAACTTTTTTACTTGTTCACTGCATGTTTGAGATTTATCTGTTGCTATCTAGAGCTATATTTCATTCTTTTTCACTGCTGTATAGAATTCTATTCAGTATAACCTTCTCCTGTTAATGACCATTTCAATTTTTTTCAGGTATTTTCCCTATTGTTACTAACTTTTCTGTAAGATACTTGTACTTTTCTTTGTGAATTATACTAGAGTATATCTAGGGTATAAGCATAGGGAAATATGTGCTGGGTTGTATTTTTTTTAGTCTTCACGAGTTCTAGAGAGGCATTTGTTATTGATGTGTATTACAAAAATCATCTCACAGTTTATTCCAGTATGTTTATTTTTTAAATGTTTATTTTTAATGGAAATAAGAATAATAAATCAGTCACTGAGTGCCCAGATCTGCAAACAACATCAAAAGTCAGAATTTAGACAACGTAGAGACTCATACCCACCACCCACAAAAATTAAAGCCTTGAAGTCACTGACAGTGAGCACCATATACTCTTCTAAAACCTAATAGATCGCCTGTATTTATAGATTTTATCTTTGTAAGATGCTGTTAGCTTGTATCCATGCTATTTTAATGGCTTTGATAGGGCTATGAAATTAATGTGCTACTTTCCTGTTCTTTCAAATTATGATAAAAATATTAAGCGATCTTATCTTAAATCACTTCAATATCCATGATTCACTCACACATTCTTTCCAGTAAACAGTACAAACATAACAGATATTTTTCTAGGAATTGGGGATACCATATTTATTTGTTTACCCTCCCTAGGTTTATCTATAATTCAGCTAGTTTGCTTTATTCTAATCTCAATGTGCCCAATAATAATTAAAGTCTGCATTCTTTTCACAAAGAAGGTTTCCTTTTTTTTTTTTTTTTAAAGTTTTCCCCGCCATTATGCCTCTTTTTATTTATATTTATTTTCATCCATCTTTTTATTCTTTGGCCTGTGTGGGCCTCCCATCGCAGTGGCATCTCTTATCACAGAGCACCAGCTCTGGGCACATGCACTCCAGAGCTCCGGCTCCGTAGTTGAACACATCAGTCCAGCCACTCCTCAGCACATGGGATCTTCCCAGGCCAGGGATTGAACTGGCGTCCCTTGCACATTTTTAGTCCCAAACCCCACTCCTCAGCTACATGGTTTTGCCTAACTTTCTTGTTAATGAGATTTATCTTGCTATCTAGAGCTATATTTCATTCTTTTCACTGCTGTATAGAATTCTATTCAGTATAACCTTCTCCTGTTAATGACCATTTCAATTTTTTTCAGGTATTTTCCCTATTGTTACTAACTTTTCTGTAAGATACTTGTACTTTTCTTTGTGAATTATACTAGAGTATATCTAGGGTATAAGCATAGGGAAATATGTGCTGGGTTGTATTTTTTTTAGTCTTCACGAGTTCTAGAGAGGCATTTGTTATTGATGTGTATTACAAAAATCATCTCACAGTTTATTCCAGTATGTTTATTTTTTAAATGTTTATTTTTAATGGAAATAAGAATAATAAATCAGTCACTGAGTGCCCAGATCTGCAAACAACATCAAAAGTCAGAATTTAGACAACGTAGAGACTCATACCCACCACCCACAAAAATTAAAGCCTTGAAGTCACTGACAGTGAGCACCATATACTCTTCTAAAACCTAATAGATCGCCTGTATTTATAGATTTTATCTTTGTAAGATGCTGTTAGCTTGTATCCATGCTATTTTAATGGCTTTGATAGGGCTATGAAATTAATGTGCTACTTTCCTGTTCTTTCAAATTATGATAAAAATATTAAGCGATCTTATCTTAAATCACTTCAATATCCATGATTCACTCACACATTCTTTCCAGTAAACAGTACAAACATAACAGATATTTTTCTAGGAATTGGGGATACCATATTTATTTGTTTACCCTCCCTAGGTTTATCTATAATTCAGCTAGTTTGCTTTATTCTAATCTCAATGTGCCCAATAATAATTAAAGTCTGCATTCTTTTCACAAAGAAGGTTTCCTTTTTTTTTTTTTTAAAGTTTTCCCCGCCATTATGCCTCTTTTTATTTATATTTATTTTCATCCATCTTTTTATTCTTTGGCCTGTGTGGGCCTCCCATCGCAGTGGCATCTCTTATCACAGAGCACCAGCTCTGGGCACATGCACTCCAGAGCTCCGGCTCCGTAGTTGAACACATCAGTCCAGCCACTCCTCAGCACATGGGATCTTCCCAGGCCAGGGATTGAACTGGCGTCCCTTGCACTGCAAGGTGGTGTCTTTACTGACTGGACCACCAGGGAAGCCCTTAACCACTCTTTGATGCTCTTTCTACTAGCATAGTTTCTAATAATAGCTACTGGTTTCACCATAAAGATCAATTTGCCTTTGTGTCAGGATGTACTTATTTGCAAATGACAAAATGCACAAGGGCAGTGGCTCAGATGGTAAAGAATGCACCTACAATGCAGGAGACCAGGGTTTGATCCCTGGTTTGGGAAGAGCCCCTGGGGAAGGAAATGGCAACCTACTCCAGTAATTCTTAACTGAAGAATTCCATGGACAGAAGAGCCTAGTGGGCTACAATGCATAGGGTTTCAAAGAGTTGGATACAACTGAGTGACTAACATTTTCACTTTCACATATATGCTATACCTCCCCCCCACACACAGACAAACACCAGCTTTCTTTTCATTTTTCCCCCCAATTTTGGCCTCTTTTATTGGGCTTTCATTTATTTATTCTCATCCATCTTTGTTCTTTGGCCTGTGTGGGCCTCCCATTGCAGTGGCCTTTCTCATTGCAGAGCACTGGCTCTGGGGACATGCGCTCCAGAGTGCTGGCTCATAAATGGACACACTGGTCCAGCAGCTCCGTGGCACGTGGGATCTTCCCAGGCCAGGGATTGAATTGGCGCCCCTTGCAGTGCAAGGCAGACTCTTCACCCATTGGACCACCTGGGAAGCCCCAAAGAAGGTTTCTTAAAACAGCTCTGACAATGGAAAATGCTTCATAAATGGTTATAATATTCAAAATCCATTTTTTCCCATGTTTTTTACCCCATCATATAGCTGATACTTTAAGCTCATTTAAAGTTATGGTTCAAAGAATAATTATGTCAATTATTATATATGTATATCTTCTAAATCCATTTTAAACATAGCCAGTATAAGAGTGCAAAATACAAATGCCAAGCATCAAACAAGCAGCAAATGGGACTCAAAGTAAGGATCCTGGCCAAGGCCAGTAATCAGAGATTGGGAATTTGAGCAGAATGTCCACCACTGAGACTAATGATCTAAAATGACTGAACCAGGTTGCCAATTATATTGGTTATTCTTTAGTTGCAGATGAGAGAAATTGAACTTAAGCAAAAATGAAAACATAAAAACACACACAAAAGAAAAAACCACAGCTTTGAAAGGAATGTGGTTAATTAATGGAAAATATAAGCTGTCCATCTGTAGGAGAAGCAGGCGTACAGGGACTTGTAATGCCATCAGCAGACAAAACTGCCACAGCCTCAGATGTTCCTTTCATACTTGACCTAATTTTCTTTCAACAAACTTGACTTTTTCTGTTTCAGATACCTTGGCTGTTGGCACCTCCAGAGTTTTATATTGTAGAGCTTCAGCCACCAAAGAAATACTGATTTTTTTTTTCTCAGATCTGATTTCAGTTATCTCTGGGAGAATTTTAATTAGCCTTACGTGGACCAAGTGCCTATATTTGACCCAATCAATTATTGCTAGGAAGTCAGGATATTATTATTGTACCAGTTCGAGTCTGCTTTCTGTTCCTGGCCATGGTCATAAGGCCAGAGGTGAAACTGCTGTCTATTAGCATCACTCCCTCACTGTAATTTGAGTGGGTAATGGGCTTGGAGAGAAGACAAGGAAGACCAAGTAAACCATCTTTGTTCTTTGGCCTGTGTGGGCCTCCCATTGCAGTGGCCTTTCTCATTGCAGAGCACTGGCTCTGGGGACATGCGCTCCAGAGTGCTGGCTCATAAATGGACACACTGGTCCAGCAGCTCCGTGGCACGTGGGATCTTCCCAGGCCAGGGATTGAATTGGCGCCCCTTGCAGTGCAAGGCAGACTCTTCACCCATTGGACCACCTGGGAAGCCCCAAAGAAGGTTTCTTAAAACAGCTCTGACAATGGAAAATGCTTCATAAATGGTTATAATATTCAAAATCCATTTTTTCCCATGTTTTTTACCCCATCATATAGCTGATACTTTAAGCTCATTTAAAGTTATGGTTCAAAGAATAATTATGTCAATTATTATATATGTATATCTTCTAAATCCATTTTAAACATAGCCAGTATAAGAGTGCAAAATACAAATGCCAAGCATCAAACAAGCAGCAAATGGGACTCAAAGTAAGGATCCTGGCCAAGGCCAGTAATCAGAGATTGGGAATTTGAGCAGAATGTCCACCACTGAGACTAATGATCTAAAATGACTGAACCAGGTTGCCAATTATATTGGTTATTCTTTAGTTGCAGATGAGAGAAATTGAACTTAAGCAAAAATGAAAACATAAAAACACACACAAAAGAAAAAACCACAGCTTTGAAAGGAATGTGGTTAATTAATGGAAAATATAAGCTGTCCATCTGTAGGAGAAGCAGGCGTACAGGGACTTGTAATGCCATCAGCAGACAAAACTGCCACAGCCTCAGATGTTCCTTTCATACTTGACCTAATTTTCTTTCAACAAACTTGACTTTTTCTGTTTCAGATACCTTGGCTGTTGGCACCTCCAGAGTTTTATATTGTAGAGCTTCAGCCACCAAAGAAATACTGATTTTTTTTTTCTCAGATCTGATTTCAGTTATCTCTGGGAGAATTTTAATTAGCCTTACGTGGACCAAGTGCCTATATTTGACCCAATCAATTATTGCTAGGAAGTCAGGATATTATTATTGTACCAGTTCGAGTCTGCTTTCTGTTCCTGGCCATGGTCATAAGGCCAGAGGTGAAACTGCTGTCTATTAGCATCACTCCCCTCACTGTAATTTGAGTGGGTAATGGGCTTGGAGAGAAGACAAGGAAGACCAAGTAAACACTTCTAGAGGCCCTTGTCCAAAAATGGCTGGCAGACTCACAGGTGGTGGTCCTGCACCAAGAGGAACAATATTGTATCAACCATGCAGGAATGTTTCCAATCATTCAAGTTTTTCCACCAGTGAGCAAAGCTATGTTGTGAGGTAGGAAACCATTATATCACTAAAGGTGATTAAGGAGAATCTACAGCATCATTTATGTGTTGTATAGGAAGAATTTAGAAAATGTCTAAGAAACTGGCCCGAGTCACCTTTTAAGATCCACTTCACTTTAATATTCGATAATGGTTAGTTTATTTCATTTCACCCATTCATTGATTCATTTCACAATTTTCAGCTTGGATCTTGTTTATGTTAAGGTGCTACTTGTTTAATGTACAAAAGAATAAGCTATATTCTGTACCCTCCAGTTATTCATCCATTTATATATTATATATTTTTAGCAATACTAAGGAATTTTAACCCAAGGCCTAGCCATTACACATCCAGGAGAATAAAATATCCCTTACCTCTTTACCACCTGTTCTATATTCCAGCCACACCAGTCCTAAAAAAATCAAGTCCCACTTACACTCCCATGCTGTCACTCCCTTACATATTCTTTTACTTTGCCTTTCCTTAGGTCTCTAAATAATACGATGTGATATTTACTTCTCATTCCAAAACAAATTTACTCATTCCTTTCCCTCTGTTTTCTTATATAAATTCTTCCTTGAGTATGCCTTTCACAAAGAACTTAGTTTGCCTAATCATTTTACCTTGTCTTACAAAATAGATTTTTTTATGACAGCGTTGAAGGTATTGCAAAATAGAAATGAAAAGTACAGAAAGGCCGGGCATTTTTCTCCCTCATTCATATCTGTACCTATAATAAAAGTGCGAAAGTACCAGTTGCTCAGTCATGCTGACTCTTTCTGAGATACCTTGGCTGTTGGCACCTCCAGAGTTTTATATTGTAGAGCTTCAGCCACCAAAGAAATACTGATTTTTTTTTTCTCAGATCTGATTTCAGTTATCTCTGGGAGAATTTTAATTAGCCTTACGTGGACCAAGTGCCTATATTTGACCCAATCAATTATTGCTAGGAAGTCAGGATATTATTATTGTACCAGTTCGAGTCTGCTTTCTGTTCCTGGCCATGGTCATAAGGCCAGAGGTGAAACTGCTGTCTATTAGCATCACTCCCCTCACTGTAATTTGAGTGGGTAATGGGCTTGGAGAGAAGACAAGGAAGACCAAGTAAACACTTCTAGAGGCCCTTGTCCAAAAATGGCTGGCAGACTCACAGGTGGTGGTCCTGCACCAAGAGGAACAATATTGTATCAACCATGCAGGAATGTTTCCAATCATTCAAGTTTTTCCACCAGTGAGCAAAGCTATGTTGTGAGGTAGGAAACCATTATATCACTAAAGGTGATTAAGGAGAATCTACAGCATCATTTATGTGTTGTATAGGAAGAATTTAGAAAATGTCTAAGAAACTGGCCCGAGTCACCTTTTAAGATCCACTTCACTTTAATATTCGATAATGGTTAGTTTATTTCATTTCACCCATTCATTGATTCATTTCACAATTTTCAGCTTGGATCTTGTTTATGTTAAGGTGCTACTTGTTTAATGTACAAAAGAATAAGCTATATTCTGTACCCTCCAGTTATTCATCCATTTATATATTATATATTTTTAGCAATACTAAGGAATTTTAACCCAAGGCCTAGCCATTACACATCCAGGAGAATAAAATATCCCTTACCTCTTTACCACCTGTTCTATATTCCAGCCACACCAGTCCTAAAAAAATCAAGTCCCACTTACACTCCCATGCTGTCACTCCCTTACATATTCTTTTTACTTTGCCTTTCCTTAGGTCTCTAAATAATACGATGTGATATTTACTTCTCATTCCAAAACAAATTTACTCATTCCTTTCCCTCTGTTTTCTTATATAAATTCTTCCTTGAGTATGCCTTTCACAAAGAACTTAGTTTGCCTAATCATTTTACCTTGTCTTACAAAATAGATTTTTTTATGACAGCGTTGAAGGTATTGCAAAATAGAAATGAAAAGTACAGAAAGGCCGGGCATTTTTCTCCCTCATTCATATCTGTACCTATAATAAAAGTGCGAAAGTACCAGTTGCTCAGTCATGCTGACTCTTTCTGACCCTGTGGACTGTAGCCCACCAGGCTCTTCTGTCCGTGGAGTTCTCCAGGCAAGAATACTGGAGTGGGATGTCATTTCCTTCTCCAGGGAATCTTCCCAGGGATTGAACATAGGTTTCTTGCATTGCAGGCAGATTCTTCACCTCCTGAGTCACCAGGGAAGCCCATACCTATAATAGTTTCTTTTATAAATCTTTAAGCTCTGTTCCTCTGATTTCTAATCTCTTCTCTTTTCTTTAATGACTTTCTATTGACTTTATGTCTGTATTACATTCAACAGATTAGAGTTAAGATGCATTAAATATTACAGCTCATGGTTTTACCAAAGCTGAGCACATCTTCAAAAAGATTAAACATCATCTTTTTCTACAAATCAAATTAGTACTGAAAGAGCCAGTTTCTACACATTTATTCATAAAGAGATCTCATACTGTATTCTGAATTTGTCTAAGAAATGAGCTTTCACCTTTTGGTAATTACTTTAGACTTAAAGAAAGGCAAGCAAATCAAATCAGCTTTTTATGATGTTAAATTATTTCGTAGGTCAATATAATGTATTAAATTATTATTTCACCTCTGAGTCACATCAAATGATTTTACACTGAGTGTACTGAGAAACATTTACATTTGCTGTAAAATATGAAGTACTTAAATCGTTCATATTCAGTAACTACTTAATATCTCCAAAGTAAAATAACAAATTCTTATAAATTTGAGCTCTAAAATTCTTATGAAAGAAATAGTTTATAAATTGGAAAATGCTATGTCACTGTAATATGAAATAACTTTTGCCCTTAAAGAAATCCTTCTTTACCTTCTTTTTATGACAAAGATGTGATATTTACTTCTCATTCCAAAACAAATTTACTCATTCCTTTCCTCTGTTTTCTTATATAAATTCTTCCTTGAGTATGCCTTTCACAAAGAACTTAGTTTGCCTAATCATTTTACCTTGTCTTACAAAATAGATTTTTTTATGACAGCGTTGAAGGTATTGCAAAATAGAAATGAAAAGTACAGAAAGGCCGGGCATTTTTCTCCCTCATTCATATCTGTACCTATAATAAAAGTGCGAAAGTACCAGTTGCTCAGTCATGCTGACTCTTTCTGACCCTGTGGACTGTAGCCCACCAGGCTCTTCTGTCCGTGGAGTTCTCCAGGCAAGAATACTGGAGTGGGATGTCATTTCCTTCTCCAGGGAATCTTCCCAGGGATTGAACATAGGTTTCTTGCATTGCAGGCAGATTCTTCACCTCCTGAGTCACCAGGGAAGCCCATACCTATAATAGTTTCTTTTATAAATCTTTAAGCTCTGTTCCTCTGATTTCTAATCTCTTCTCTTTTCTTTAATGACTTTCTATTGACTTTATGTCTGTATTACATTCAACAGATTAGAGTTAAGATGCATTAAATATTACAGCTCATGGTTTTACCAAAGCTGAGCACATCTTCAAAAAGATTAAACATCATCTTTTTCTACAAATCAAATTAGTACTGAAAGAGCCAGTTTCTACACATTTATTCATAAAGAGATCTCATACTGTATTCTGAATTTGTCTAAGAAATGAGCTTTCACCTTTTGGTAATTACTTTAGACTTAAAGAAAGGCAAGCAAATCAAATCAGCTTTTTATGATGTTAAATTATTTCGTAGGTCAATATAATGTATTAAATTATTATTTCACCTCTGAGTCACATCAAATGATTTTACACTGAGTGTACTGAGAAACATTTACATTTGCTGTAAAATATGAAGTACTTAAATCGTTCATATTCAGTAACTACTTAATATCTCCAAAGTAAAATAACAAATTCTTATAAATTTGAGCTCTAAAATTCTTATGAAAGAAATAGTTTATAAATTGGAAAATGCTATGTCACTGTAATATGAAATAACTTTTGCCCTTAAAGAAATGTGCCTTTTGATTTTACCTTTTTATAATTTTCCTATTTATGGATCACTTCTGTATATTTCTGACAGACATTTTGTGGAATATAAGAAAAGTTCGAGAATAACCCCTCCCCTCTCAAAGTCAATTTATTTGGAGATATTACTATATCATGAAATAAAGGCATCTTGGCCCAAGGAAAACAAAAATGATAGCTATTACTAGTACATACTACATATGCATCTAGTCTTCGCAACGACCTGTGAGAAAGGTCACAGGTCACATTACTGACCCTATTGTGCAGAGAATGCATTCACCATGTCTTACAGTTGGCAGTGCAGGGCAGAGTGTAGGTCTAGAGTCAACTACTATGCTATACTCCTGCTAAAGAAGGCTGGTGTTCTTAGGGTGAAACAGAAGAAGAAAGGTGTTCTCAGGACCCCATAATGTGCTACTGTTTTTATAATAATAAATGTGTAGTATTTTCTAATTATCTGTAAAATGTAAACCTGGAATCAGGGGAAATGATTGCAAAGTCTCTGAGACTATAGATTTAGTCTCAAAATTAAATAGATTTAATGCTTCCCTGGTGGGTCAGATGGTAAGAATTTGCCTGTGGAAGACCCAGGTTCAATCCCTGGGTTGGGAAGATCCCCTGGAGAAGGAAGTGGCAACCCACTCCAGTATATTTGCCTGGAGAATCCCGTGGACAGGGGGGTCGAAAAGAGTAAGACATGACTGAGGAACTAACACAACACAAAGCTTAAATGTAAAGAAAAGTAAACAACTAGAGGAAACTGTTTATGTAAAAATAAGATGAGAAAGACCTCTGAGCATAGCACCAAAACACATTAACATTCTAGGTTTTCAATATAATGTATTAAATTATTATTTCACCTCTGAGTCACATCAAATGATTTTACACTGAGTGTACTGAGAAACATTTACATTTGCTGTAAAATATGAAGTACTTAAATCGTTCATATTCAGTAACTACTTAATATCTCCAAAGTAAAATAACAAATTCTTATAAATTTGAGCTCTAAAATTCTTATGAAAGAAATAGTTTATAAATTGGAAAATGCTATGTCACTGTAATATGAAATAACTTTTGCCCTTAAAGAAATGTGCCTTTTGATTTTACCTTTTTATAATTTTCCTATTTATGGATCACTTCTGTATATTTCTGACAGACATTTTGTGGAATATAAGAAAAGTTCGAGAATAACCCCTCCCCTCTCAAAGTCAATTTATTTGGAGATATTACTATATCATGAAATAAAGGCATCTTGGCCCAAGGAAAACAAAAATGATAGCTATTACTAGTACATACTACATATGCATCTAGTCTTCGCAACGACCTGTGAGAAAGGTCACAGGTCACATTACTGACCCTATTGTGCAGAGAATGCATTCACCATGTCTTACAGTTGGCAGTGCAGGGCAGAGTGTAGGTCTAGAGTCAACTACTATGCTATACTCCTGCTAAAGAAGGCTGGTGTTCTTAGGGTGAAACAGAAGAAGAAAGGTGTTCTCAGGACCCCATAATGTGCTACTGTTTTTATAATAATAAATGTGTAGTATTTTCTAATTATCTGTAAAATGTAAACCTGGAATCAGGGGAAATGATTGCAAAGTCTCTGAGACTATAGATTTAGTCTCAAAATTAAATAGATTTAATGCTTCCCTGGTGGGTCAGATGGTAAGAATTTGCCTGTGGAAGACCCAGGTTCAATCCCTGGGTTGGGAAGATCCCCTGGAGAAGGAAGTGGCAACCCACTCCAGTATATTTGCCTGGAGAATCCCGTGGACAGGGGGGTCGAAAAGAGTAAGACATGACTGAGGAACTAACACAACACAAAGCTTAAATGTAAAAGAAAAGTAAACAACTAGAGGAAACTGTTTATGTAAAAATAAGATGAGAAAGACCTCTGAGCATAGCACCAAAAACACATTAACATTCTAGAGCTATGGCTCCACAAAAATTTAAAGCCACCTAGCTATAAAAAATATCACTCAAATCAGGAAGATTATTAAAACCTGGGTAATGAAGAAGTTTCTGGCTTAATAGATAAGCAGTTAGAAAAATAGGTTTAAAAAATCCAAATATACAAACAGAAAAAAATTAACAAAGGACATGGAACTGTCAATTCCCAGGTGATGCTAGTGGTAAAGAATCTGCCTGCCAATGCAGGAGACCTAAGAGACACTGGTTTCATCCCTGGGCCAGGAAGATCCCTTGGAGAAGGAAATGACAACACACTCCAGTATTCTGACCTGGAGAATCTCATGAACAGAGGGGCCTGGTGGGCTACAGACCATGGGGTCATGAAGCATCGGATATGACTGAATGACCCCAGCACTTCCACTCCGACATGCACATGTGGGCGCATGCTAATGCACACTATGGGGAGAGAGAAACTTAATGTAGAAGAAGTGTTTAGTCACCTTTTTTTTAGATGTTATTATACAGTTCAGTAGTAGAAGAATCAAGTTATGATACAGCAAAAAGTAATACAGACATGCAAACTACAAAGACATGTCACATAAGATGATAGAATATTTACATTTTGAATGGATTTATTACCTCATCCTATAGGGGAGGAAAATAGGATATAATATAAATAATATACATTTCTCTTTGAGAAAGGAAATGATAAAATTTTTTAAGAAGACATCTTTTAGTTCAGGGAACCATACTTAAGGAGATAGAAAATGAAAAGAAAAATCAGTTTTACCTAGAAATTCTTTTTATTTAGGTATTCATATCACAAATCACTTATCTCCATTAATCATTCATAATAGAGGATATAGAACATTTGCAACCAAATAACTTATTTGTTAGCAAAAGTAAACATGAACTTGAGATTGTTGCACTGGGAGAGTTAAGTTCTAATGTGCTATGATTTTAGACTAGTCATTCTCTGTAAAAAGATAAGCATCTTCTTATAAAATTATTTTCTTTTGTACCTAAAATGTAACCTTTTTGCTTTTCAACACTTTCAGAACATGTAGAGATAATTATGAGATATGATAAGGCACAGTGACTATAAGAAAATGTATTGGTTTTTAAATTGAATTTATTTTAATCGCTTCAGATATATCTGCGTCTACAAAGAATTATCTCTCGAAGAGATTAGCCTTTGTTTTTCCAAAATTGAAATATGCCAGAACAGCCTTGCTTGAATAAAAAGCAGGCCTCTGATAGCTTCTAAACCCAAACATAATAAGCCTGTTGTGGAACTTTATTCATTCCTAAAGGACATTTTTTTTCTTTCATTTTTAAATAACATATCAGAAATAAATATATTAAGTGCACAACAGAGCACTTTTGATTACATATTCTTTTATATCTCAATTATTCTGAATTATATTTTGGCATTGTGAGAGTCCATACTCTGTGTTCACTGCATAATTTTCTCTTCCTGAGTACATAGGAAAACTAAATCAGAGTAGTGCTTGACCTTATAAACATTCCATTTGTTCCTTCAGCCCTCTTTTCCTTTCCACAGCAACCTTGGAAACCACATGTTCTGCATCTTAGAGCTCCAGAGATAGAAACCGGGTCCCTGGACTATCTCTTAAGAAAGACTGATTTAGGAAAACTGCCTCATCGACTCACTGTGCCATCATTAGAAAAGACACGGTACTTGTTTCATTAAATCACTGTGATTTTGGAGTTTTTACATAGCAGAGTCTAAATTGTTCTGGTAGAGGGCTGCATTATTAAAGCAATTAGCTGAAATAAAATATTGATTGGTAGGTAAAACTGTAATTATTTGAAGATGAAAAAGAGCAATAATAATGGAAATGGTTGAAATTATGACTCACTGTCTTCAAAACTAAAGAATCAAGCCAGAATAACTGAATTATAAGTGACCATTTCTTTAACAAGGTTTTAGTGGAATATGGCAAATACCTCACTCGTGTATTGTTGGTTTTTTTTTTTTTTTTTAATTTTGGCCTTTTTTTTTTGCCTTTTTCATTAGTTTATTTTTCATCCATCTTTATTCTCTGGCCTTTTGTGGGCCTCCCATCGCAGTGGCCTCTCCCGTTGCCGAGCACTGGCTCTGAGTGCATGCACTCCACAACACTGGCTCCTAATTGGGCACACCAGTCTAGCCGCTCCACAGCACGTGGGATCCTCCTAGGCCAGGGATCGAGCCTGTGCCCCTTGCAGTGCAAGGCAGACTCTTTACCCGCTGGACCACCAGGGAAGCCCTTCACTTGTGTTTTATGAAGTTCTCTGTGTTGAAAGCTAAGAACATTTTCCGTATAGTAAGGCATTTTCACGTTTTCCTTGAAATACGTTAATTACAGAATTCTTGGTGACGAACATGATTTGACTTTGAATTTAAGAACATGATTTTTCATAGAAAACATGGTCACATTGTATTACTTCACATCTAGCCATGTGTATACCACCATCAGTTTTATCTGTTACTAGGTTCTATCACCAGTGATAGAAATACCACTCATAAGAACCACTCCTATAAGAAAGGATGGTTAGGTTCCTAGGTGACCAAATCACATCCCCATCTTCCCCACAAATAGCACCAGGTTTGTTAAAATATTATTCTATAAGATAAAGCTGTTTAAATATTAATTTGTGTCTGTTCTCCCCATATGTTCCTCCCACACCCATCTCCCATTTTAGTCTCGTAATAAGATTTAAAAGTTCTCTACTGCAAGGCTTTTGGTCTGGAGAAAAGCAGAGGCAGCCTGAAGTGACTTTGATCTTTAGCTCCTGGGGTGTCCTGGAGAAGAAGTTAGGATCAATAAGGAGCGTAGAAATATTCCCCAAGACTTGATGGTGGAGGAGGCCAGTGCATCCAACAAGGCTGTGGCAGCGACCAAGGTAGACCTGGGGACTAGGTGGACGACTGTTAGGTGCAGCCAGAGAGGCGGCATCACTGGCGTCAGGACTTCCAGTTGCACTTAGCTTACACTTTCCTAGGGGGCATCTAGCCAGCAGCCCTGGGTATCAGCCAAGCCCCCCAAAATATGAGGCTCCCAGTGAGCTGCAGTGCACATGGAGGAGGTTGCTGGCTAGGACTGTCCCATTTCCAGATGCTGTTGGTGCCTCCAAAGGCCCCAGATACGTGGTGCAAATGCTTTGATCTTATTTGGAGAGTGGGACAGAGGTGATACCAAGACTGAATAATAGTAAATTTCCTCCTAAATTGGTGGGATGACATCACCAAACTGGAACCTCATTGAGTCCGAGGAAAATTTTAAGTTTGGTATTCTTTACACAGCTCCATTTGTAAAGTAAGAGCTGTGCTTTCTACATTAATAAAAGCATTCTGTCAGTAGAATCTAACCACATTTTAGCAGTTTTTCTAAGGGGACTGTGTCTTATTTCAAGATGGCAGTAATATATTTCTCCAGCCCAGATATTAGTATTACTCCCTCATGTCCTTTCCCCATACACTTAGCATACATGCATGTGCATGCACACACACACATACACAAGGTGCACATACAATACGCCTAGGGGCACAAGCCAATAATGCCTCTTCCTTCTAATTTTTCACACTGCAGGCCCGTTAGCCAACAAAGAAACCAATCTTTTTTGAAAAACACATATAGAAACTTATCTAAAGAAAGAATGAAACCAACAATGGGGAAAGCCTTATCTCCATGCTGTTTCTACGTATATTCATTTAGGATCATTAGTAAGATTATGCTTAGTAAGAAAATACTTTGGAAAATGGTATGCCTTTGCTCATTGATTTAATTTCTCTTTCATACAGTATCAACAAGTGGCTCCCTTGAAAATGTTCATACCTACTATCTATTAAGGAACTGGGTGTTGACAACTCAGTTACATTGATTCATATGGTATTAAGATACATAAAATATGTTGACCTTTCCAGAGGTTTGTTTATTGCCTTTATAAAAGGAAAGACTAATATTATCAATTTTTCTAAGGTTCTATTTGAGAAGTGAAACTACTCAGTGTTTGTTAACATTAGTTTAGATATTTTAATGACACTGAGCAAAGTTTGTTATACAACACTCCATTCTGCCTGTCCTTTTATAAATGGTGTAGAGTTTGTTTAACAAAAGTTGCGGGCATCTAGCCAACCCTGGGTATCAGCCAAGCCCCCCAAAATATGAGGCTCCCAGTGAGCTGCAGTGCACATGGAGGAGGTTGCTGGCTAGGACTGTCCCATTTCCAGATGCTGTTGGTGCCTCCAAAGGCCCCAGATACGTGGTGCAAATGCTTTGATCTTATTTGGAGAGTGGGACAGAGGTGATACCAAGACTGAATAATAGTAAATTTCCTCCTAAATTGGTGGGATGACATCACCAAACTGGAACCTCATTGAGTCCGAGGAAAATTTTAAGTTTGGTATTCTTTACACAGCTCCATTTGTAAAGTAAGAGCTGTGCTTTCTACATTAATAAAAGCATTCTGTCAGTAGAATCTAACCACATTTTAGCAGTTTTTCTAAGGGGACTGTGTCTTATTTCAAGATGGCAGTAATATATTTCTCCAGCCCAGATATTAGTATTACTCCCTCATGTCCTTTCCCCATACACTTAGCATACATGCATGTGCATGCACACACACACATACACAAGGTGCACATACAATACGCCTAGGGGCACAAGCCAATAATGCCTCTTCCTTCTAATTTTTCACACTGCAGGCCCGTTAGCCAACAAAGAAACCAATCTTTTTTGAAAAACACATATAGAAACTTATCTAAAGAAAGAATGAAACCAACAATGGGGAAAGCCTTATCTCCATGCTGTTTCTACGTATATTCATTTAGGATCATTAGTAAGATTATGCTTAGTAAGAAAATACTTTGGAAAATGGTATGCCTTTGCTCATTGATTTAATTTCTCTTTCATACAGTATCAACAAGTGGCTCCCTTGAAAATGTTCATACCTACTATCTATTAAGGAACTGGGTGTTGACAACTCAGTTACATTGATTCATATGGTATTAAGATACATAAAATATGTTGACCTTTCCAGAGGTTTGTTTATTGCCTTTATAAAAGGAAAGACTAATATTATCAATTTTTCTAAGGTTCTATTTGAGAAGTGAAACTACTCAGTGTTTGTTAACATTAGTTTAGATATTTTAATGACACTGAGCAAAGTTTGTTATACAACACTCCATTCTGCCTGTCCTTTTTATAAATGGTGTAGAGTTTACAGGTTGGATAACCTGAGTGGAATCCTGAGTTTTCCCACAAAGAATACTTAAGTTCTACTGAGAATTGTTACCTAGTGCTGAGTTTTCTGCATTTGTTGAAGGATATCCATGCCTTGGCATGAAGCCTCCAGAGTTGAGCTGATTTGTATTCATTCAGACTCCCTAAATGATCTTTCCCTGAATGCAAGCTACTGAATCAATACAAACCATATGTTACTAAATAAGAAAGAATTCGAATTCCTATGAGCTACCAAATTAAAATTTAATAAAAATGGAAAGACTAACTCTCTCTTGAATATGACCTCGGCAGAAGGTCATTATTTTTCCTCCTAAAGGTCCTCAAACGCTAAATTGAAAACAGGTAATGCACTGCCTCTACTCCCCCCATCACCTACTATTCATTCAGTGTTCCTCTTCTTACCCTCTTTACCAGAGCCCAGTAAGCCATTCAAAAGAAAGGAAAATATGAGACTAAATTTAATGAGAAAGTAAAGAAGAGTAGGGTGAAGTTTGACAGCGAAGCTTTATTTTCCTTTAACTATAGCTGTAAGCCATTACTTGAAAAATTTAATAATATACTAAGGTTTCCTATTACATGTTTCATTCTAAACAGTAATGCACCTTAACAGCTTCCCACTCCATGATTGGCCAGTAATTCAACAAGAGTGGTTTCTCTTTATGGAAAGGTATACTTTCCTTTCTTTTAAAAGCGAAATAAAAGTGGATGTCACTAAGGTTGTCATTATGCCACTGGGTGAAAGAAAGGTAGTTCCTTAATAATTCTACTTTGAAAGATTTTAAGATACAAAAATATAAAGATTCTATCATACCGTATCAACAAGTGGCTCCCTTGAAAATGTTCATACCTACTATCTATTAAGGAACTGGGTGTTGACAACTCAGTTACATTGATTCATATGGTATTAAGATACATAAAATATGTTGACCTTTCCAGAGGTTTGTTTATTGCCTTTATAAAAGGAAAGACTAATATTATCAATTTTTCTAAGGTTCTATTTGAGAAGTGAAACTACTCAGTGTTTGTTAACATTAGTTTAGATATTTTAATGACACTGAGCAAAGTTTGTTATACAACACTCCATTCTGCCTGTCCTTTTTATAAATGGTGTAGAGTTTACAGGTTGGATAACCTGAGTGGAATCCTGAGTTTTCCCACAAAGAATACTTAAGTTCTACTGAGAATTGTTACCTAGTGCTGAGTTTTCTGCATTTGTTGAAGGATATCCATGCCTTGGCATGAAGCCTCCAGAGTTGAGCTGATTTGTATTCATTCAGACTCCCTAAATGATCTTTCCCTGAATGCAAGCTACTGAATCAATACAAACCATATGTTACTAAATAAGAAAGAATTCGAATTCCTATGAGCTACCAAATTAAAATTTAATAAAAATGGAAAGACTAACTCTCTCTTGAATATGACCTCGGCAGAAGGTCATTATTTTTCCTCCTAAAGGTCC
The DNA here is from genome assembly GCA_022376925.1 of Tragulus kanchil. Taxonomy (NCBI): domain Eukaryota; kingdom Metazoa; phylum Chordata; class Mammalia; order Artiodactyla; family Tragulidae; genus Tragulus; species Tragulus kanchil. The sequence goes on along the minus strand of JAIOJX010000003.1, from coordinate 114,693,027 downwards.
TCAAACGCTAAATTGAAAACAGGTAATGCACTGCCTCTACTCCCCCCATCACCTACTATTCATTCAGTGTTCCTCTTCTTACCCTCTTTACCAGAGCCCAGTAAGCCATTCAAAAGAAAGGAAAATATGAGACTAAATTTAATGAGAAAGTAAAGAAGAGTAGGGTGAAGTTTGACAGCGAAGCTTTATTTTCCTTTAACTATAGCTGTAAGCCATTACTTGAAAAATTTAATAATATACTAAGGTTTCCTATTACATGTTTCATTCTAAACAGTAATGCACCTTAACAGCTTCCCACTCCATGATTGGCCAGTAATTCAACAAGAGTGGTTTCTCTTTATGGAAAGGTATACTTTCCTATACTTTTAAAAAGCGAAATAAAAGTGGATGTCACTAAGGTTGTCATTATGCCACTGGGTGAAAGAAAGGTAGTAATGCTTTCATTAATAATTCTACTTTTGAAAGATTTTAAGATACAAATATTTGGATTTTTTAATTAGTGTGATCTATCAAAGATCTCACTGCAGGCAATATTTAGTATATTTTCTAGGGTTTGTATAATTTTCACTACTAAATGATTTAAATTGTTAATATTCAGTGTAAAGATCAAAATTCATCGAGTGGTATAGCTCTTGAGCAGTGTTAAGTCACACTGAAAAAGTGAGCTCTTCATAATTTCCTATTTGTAAATTATCAATTAAGAGAAACAGTTTCTGTTTGCTGCAAGACAAACCAAAGATATAAATAAAAATAAATAAATATACCACTCAGTAAGAAATCTGTGCTTAGAGAAATAACAGAAAAATAGAGTGCAAATGTGTAGCCATCTGGAGAATAAGAAAATCAAAAGTAATAGGCAGCATTCAGAATTTGTTACAAAGAAATTATGCGAAGAGCTGCTTATTGCAGTTTTCTGTGAAAGTGTTCAAATTATTGGGTAAAGAAATCCATTATATACTACATATTTGGCCCTACTGATATCACTTTGTGCATGATCTCATGGCATAGTATTTGCTAACTAATCTAAATTAACTTGGCTATACATGCTATCATACTGGTTGAAAACTTGCTAGCATACCACAAAAACAGCCAGTTATAATGAATGATACAGTTTGATGGAATTGTCTAGAGCCAGAGGAATATTATTGGGTCATCTATGACATCAGATTATAGAACGCAAAGAAATTAATAAATCTGAGAGCAGTTGAGCTATCAGACAGATTTAAGTTAAAGAGTAGAAAAGAAAGGAGACATAATGAAAATGACATAAATCAAAGAAACTAGATAAAGTTCATCACCACCTTCAGATAGGGTAGACAGATCCAAAATGGTTCCCATCATCATCACAAGTATAATTTTGCCAAGACCACTCCCATTTGCTATTTCAAAATCGAGATGCGGGATGAAGGAGAAAATAATTTGGTTTCTCTTTATGGAAAGGTATACTTTCCTATACTTTTAAAAGCGAAATAAAAGTGGATGTCACTAAGGTTGTCATTATGCCACTGGGTGAAAGAAAGGTAGTAATGCTTTCATTAATAATTCTACTTTGAAAGATTTTAAGATACAAATATTTGGATTTTTTAATTAGTGTGATCTATCAAAGATCTCACTGCAGGCAATATTTAGTATATTTTCTAGGGTTTGTATAATTTTCACTACTAAATGATTTAAATTGTTAATATTCAGTGTAAAGATCAAAATTCATCGAGTGGTATAGCTCTTGAGCAGTGTTAAGTCACACTGAAAAAGTGAGCTCTTCATAATTTCCTATTTGTAAATTATCAATTAAGAGAAACAGTTTCTGTTTGCTGCAAGACAAACCAAAGATATAAATAAAAATAAATAAATATACCACTCAGTAAGAAATCTGTGCTTAGAGAAATAACAGAAAAATAGAGTGCAAATGTGTAGCCATCTGGAGAATAAGAAAATCAAAAGTAATAGGCAGCATTCAGAATTTGTTACAAAGAAATTATGCGAAGAGCTGCTTATTGCAGTTTTCTGTGAAAGTGTTCAAATTATTGGGTAAAGAAATCCATTATATACTACATATTTGGCCCTACTGATATCACTTTGTGCATGATCTCATGGCATAGTATTTGCTAACTAATCTAAATTAACTTGGCTATACATGCTATCATACTGGTTGAAAACTTGCTAGCATACCACAAAAACAGCCAGTTATAATGAATGATACAGTTTGATGGAATTGTCTAGAGCCAGAGGAATATTATTGGGTCATCTATGACATCAGATTATAGAACGCAAAGAAATTAATAAATCTGAGAGCAGTTGAGCTATCAGACAGATTTAAGTTAAAGAGTAGAAAAGAAAGGAGACATAATGAAAATGACATAAATCAAAGAAACTAGATAAAGTTCATCACCACCTTCAGATAGGGTAGACAGATCCAAAATGGTTCCCATCATCATCACAAGTATAATTTTGCCAAGACCACTCCCATTTGCTATTTCAAAATCGAGATGCGGGATGAAGGAGAGAAAAATAATTTAAAATGCCCTTCTCCAAAAACAAAACAAAAAAAAAATAGAAAAAAATGTCCTTCCCCACTGTTATCTAAATCAGCCCTTCAGAATATCCCCCAAATGGCAATGATTCCAAAATCAAATTCCATTGCCAGTTGATGTTTTCTTTTTTTTTTTTTTAACTTTTATTTTACTTTTAACTTTTACATATGTTTTCTTGATGCACCTTTGAATGAAGAAATTGTGTTTATCTTTGAAGCCACAGTGTGTGGCATCTATTAAATGTTCAGTACTATTTCCTGAATGAACACCATATGAGAGAACATCTCCAGAGTTTCAGTCTTAAGTACTGATGATTAATAAAAGAAAAGAGAAAACTACTTTTAGTTTATTCCACTGGAAAGTTAATTAAATATAAGAAAAAAAATTAAAGCAATTTCTGGGTCTATTTCCTAGAGCTGTGCTGTCCTATACTATAGACCCTAGCCATATAGAATTTCAAAATGCAAACTTCTGTTCCTTAGCTATACTTCCAGTACTTCACCTTCCAGTACTGCCCTTCTAGTACTCAGTAAACAGAGGCAGCAGGGTGGCCTTTGCATTATAGAGCAGTTCTGTCACTGAAAAGCCTTTTGAACACACTGTTCTAGACCATGTTAGTAGCATATCATCATATTCTATGCATATGTTATAAACTCTATATTCTATATTAATAGGAAGAAAGACAAAAATAATGCAGATGATTACTAAAGATTGATTACTGAAGTAATCAAGCTAATTAGTTTTTTTCTTCTCTCTTTTTTTTTAGTTGACAGTTTATTCTTTTTTTATTGTTTTCTTTTTAAATTTTTACAGAGTTTTGTTGTTCAAGGACATGTATGTTCCCAGATTAGTCATATGCATATCCCTGGCTCCCTGCCACCTCCCAGACCGCCCCCATCTCACCCCTCCAGGCCATCACACTTTACCCCGCAGGATTTCCCACAGTGCAATGAACATAGCTATCTTTTTCACATATGATAGTATAGGTTTCCACCCCCATGACCTGTCCCCACAATGTCCATATGTCTGTTCTCATCATCACAAGTATAATTTTGCAAACATGTTAAATCGAGATGCGGGATGAAGGAGAGAAAATAATTTAAAATGCCCTTCTCCAAAAACAAAACAAAAAAAAAATAGAAAAAAATCTCCTTCCCCACTGTTATCTAAATCAGCCCTTCAGAATATCCCCCAAATGGCAATGATTCCAAAATCAAATTCCATTGCCAGTTGATGTTTTCTTTTTTTTTTTTTTAACTTTTATTTTACTTTTAACTTTTACATATGTTTTCTTGATGCACCTTTGAATGAAGAAATTGTGTTTATCTTTGAAGCCACAGTGTGTGGCATCTATTAAATGTTCAGTACTATTTCCTGAATGAACACCATATGAGAGAACATCTCCAGAGTTTCAGTCTTAAGTACTGATGATTAATAAAAGAAAAGAGAAAACTACTTTTAGTTTATTCCACTGGAAAGTTAATTAAATATAAGAAAAAAAATTAAAGCAATTTCTGGGTCTATTTCCTAGAGCTGTGCTGTCCTATACTATAGACCCTAGCCATATAGAATTTCAAAATGCAAACTTCTGTTCCTTAGCTATACTTCCAGTACTTCACCTTCCAGTACTGCCCTTCTAGTACTCAGTAAACAGAGGCAGCAGGGTGGCCTTTGCATTATAGAGCAGTTCTGTCACTGAAAAGCCTTTTGAACACACTGTTCTAGACCATGTTAGTAGCATATCATCATATTCTATGCATATGTTATAAACTCTATATTCTATATTAATAGGAAGAAAGACAAAAATAATGCAGATGATTACTAAAGATTGATTACTGAAGTAATCAAGCTAATTAGTTTTTTTCTTCTCTCTTTTTTTTTAGTTGACAGTTTATTCTTTTTTTATTGTTTTCTTTTTAAATTTTTACAGAGTTTTGTTGTTCAAGGACATGTATGTTCCCAGATTAGTCATATGCATATCCCTGGCTCCCTGCCACCTCCCAGACCGCCCCCATCTCACCCCTCCAGGCCATCACACTTTACCCCGCAGGATTTCCCACAGTGCAATGAACATAGCTATCTTTTTCACATATGATAGTATAGGTTTCCATGTTACTCCCTCAATGCCTCCCACCCACTGTCCCTTCCCCACAATGTCCATATGTCTGTTCTCTATGTCTGTTTTTCCATCGCTTCACTGTGTGTGTTATCATTAGCCTCTTACTAGATTCCATATATGTGTGTTAGACTGTACTTGTCTTTCTCTTTTTGACGCACTTCACTTTTTAGAATAGGTTCTAGATCTATCCATCTCATTAGGGCCAATTATTCTGCATTCTTTTTACAGCTGAGAAGTACTCCATTGTATATATGTACCAGAGCTTTTTTTATCCATTCATTCATCGATGGGCATCTAGGTTGCTTCCATGTTCTAACTATTGTATAGAGAGCTGCAATGAACATTGGGGTACAGGTGTTTCTTTCAATTTTGATTTCATCAGGGTATAAGCCTAAGAGTGGGAATGCTGGGTCGTATGGTGCTTCTATTTTTAGTTTTTTAAGGAATCTCCATATTGTCTTCCACAGCAGCTGTATCAATTTACATTCCCACCAGCAATGCAAGAGTGTCCCCTTTTCTCTGCACCCTCTCCAGCATTTATTGTCTGTCGATTTGTGGATGATGGCCATTCTGACTCATGTGAGGTGATATCTCATCGTAGTTTTGATTTGCATTTCTCTAATAATAAGTGAGGTTGAGCATCGTTTCATGTGCTTTTGGGCCATCTGTATGTCCTCTTTGGTAAGATGTCTCTTTTAGGTCTTTTTCTCATTTTTTGATTGGGCTGTTCATTTTTCCAGTGCTGAGTTGTCTTGATTTGCTTGTAGATTTTGGAGATTAATTCTTTGTCTGTTGTTTCATATGCTATGATTTTCTCCCATTCTGTGGGCTCTCTAATCACCTTTTTGTAATTTCTTTTGCTATACAAAAGCTTTTAAGTTTCATTAGGTCCCATATGTTAATTTTTGCTTTTAGTTTTGCTATTCTAGTAGGCAGGTCATGGAAGATCTTGATTTGATTTATGTCCTTGAGGGTTTTGCCTATATTCTTCTCTAAGAGTTTTAGGGTTTCTAGTCTTACATTTAGGTCTTTAATCCATTTGGAGTTTATCTTTGTGTATGGTGTCAGGGAATGTTCCAACTTCATTTTTTTGCATGTAGCTGTCCAATTTTCCCAGCACCATTTGTTGAAGAGGCTGTCTTTGTCCCATTTTATAGTTTCGCCTTCTATGTGAAAAATAAGATACCCATAGGTGTGTGGGTTTATCTCTGGGTTCTCTATCTTGTTCCATTGGTCTCTATTTCTATTTTTGTGCCAGTACCGTACTGTCTTGATGACCATTGCTTTGTCGTATATTCTCAAGTTAGGGAGGCTGATCCCTCCAGCTCCATTCTTCTTCCTCAGGATTGCTTTGGCTATTTGAGGTCTTTTGTGTTTCCATATGAACTGTGTTATTGTTTGGTCTAGTTCTGTGAAGAATGTCATTAGTAGTTTGATAGGGATCGCATTGAATCTGTAGATGATATTTGGTAGTATGGTCATTTTCACAATATTGATTCTTCCGACCCAGGAACAGAACATGGAATATCTCTCCATCTGTTTAAGTCATCTTTAATTTCTCTCACTAGACGTTTTTAGTGTACAGTTCTATTGTTTTTGGGTAGGTTTATTCCTTTTTTATTTTTTCATGGTGAAGGGATTGCATCTTTGAGTCGATTTGTGGATGATGGCCATTCTGACTCATGGGGTGATATCTCATCGTAGTTTGGGCATTTCTCTAATAATAAGTGAGGTTGAGCATCGTTTCATGTGCTTTTGGGCCATCTGTATGTCCTCTTTGGTAAGATGTCTCTTTTAGGTCTTTTTCTCATTTTTTGATTGGGCTGTTCATTTTTCCAGTGCTGAGTTGTCTTGATTTGCTTGTAGATTTTGGAGATTAATTCTTTGTCTGTTGTTTCATATGCTATGATTTTCTCCCATTCTGTGGGCTCTCTAATCACCTTTTTGTAATTTCTTTTGCTATACAAAAGCTTTTAAGTTTCATTAGGTCCCATATGTTAATTTTTGCTTTTAGTTTTGCTATTCTAGTAGGCAGGTCATGGAAGATCTTGATTTGATTTATGTCCTTGAGGGTTTTGCCTATATTCTTCTCTAAGAGTTTTAGGGTTTCTAGTCTTACATTTAGGTCTTTAATCCATTTGGAGTTTATCTTTGTGTATGGTGTCAGGGAATGTTCCAACTTCATTTTTTTGCATGTAGCTGTCCAATTTTCCCAGCACCATTTGTTGAAGAGGCTGTCTTTGTCCCATTTTATAGTTTCGCCTTCTATGTGAAAAATAAGATACCCATAGGTGTGTGGGTTTATCTCTGGGTTCTCTATCTTGTTCCATTGGTCTCTATTTCTATTTTTGTGCCAGTACCGTACTGTCTTGATGACCATTGCTTTGTCGTATATTCTCAAGTTAGGGAGGCTGATCCCTCCAGCTCCATTCTTCTTCCTCAGGATTGCTTTGGCTATTTGAGGTCTTTTGTGTTTCCATATGAACTGTGTTATTGTTTGGTCTAGTTCTGTGAAGAATGTCATTAGTAGTTTGATAGGGATCGCATTGAATCTGTAGATGATATTTGGTAGTATGGTCATTTTCACAATATTGATTCTTCCGACCCAGGAACAGAACATGGAATATCTCTCCATCTGTTTAAGTCATCTTTAATTTCTCTCACTAGAGTCTTGTAATTTTCAGTGTACAGTTCTATTGTTTTTTGGGTAGGTTTATTCCTACATATTTTATTCTTTTGGTTGCCATGGTGAAGGGATTGCATCTTTGATTTCGTTTTCTGATTTTTCATTGTTTGTGTATAGGAACGCCAGTGATTTCTGTGTATTGATTTTGTATCCCATGACTTTGATGAATTTGTTGATTAGCTCTAGTAGCTTTGTAATAGTGTCTTTGGGGTTTTCTATGTATAATATCATGTTGTCTGCAAATAGAGAGAATTTTATTGCTTTTCCAATCTGGATTCCTTTTATTACTTTCTCTTCTCTTATTGCTGTTGCTGGACTTCCAGGACTATGTTGAATAATAGTGGTGAAACTGGACACCCCTGTCTTGTTCCTGACCTTAGTGGTGAAAGTAGACACCGCTGTCTTGTTCCTAATCTTATATGGAATGCTTTCAGTTTTTCATCATTGAGAATGATGTTCCCTGTGACCTTCTCATATATGTCTTTTGCTATGTTGAGATTGGTTCCTTCTATGCCCATTGTTTGAAGAGGTTTTTATCATAAATGGGTGTTGTACTTTGTCAAGGGCTTTTCTGCATCTATTGAGATTATCATGTGATTTTTGTCTCTCAATTTGTTGATATGGTGTATCACATTGATTTGTGGATATTGATGGATCCTTGCATGCCTGGGATGAACCCAAGTTGGTCATGATGTAAAAGTTTTTTGATGTGTCATTGAATTCTGTTTGATAGGATTTTGTTGAGGATCTTAGCATCCAAATTCATCAGTGAAATTGGTCTGTAATTTTCTTTTTTTTGTTGTCTTTGCCTATTCTCAAGTTAGGAGGCTGATCCTCCAGCTCCATTCTTCTTCCTCAGGATTGCTTTGGCTATTTGAGGTCTTTTGTGTTTCCATATGAACTGTGTTATTGTTTGGTCTAGTTCTGTGAAGAATGTCATTAGTAGTTTGATAGGGATCGCATTGAATCTGTAGATGATATTTGGTAGTATGGTCATTTTCACAATATTGATTCTTCCGACCCAGGAACAGAACATGGAATATCTCTCCATCTGTTTAAGTCATCTTTAATTTCTCTCACTAGAGTCTTGTAATTTTCAGTGTACAGTTCTATTGTTTTTTGGGTAGGTTTATTCCTACATATTTTATTCTTTTGGTTGCCATGGTGAAGGGATTGCATCTTTGATTTCGTTTTCTGATTTTTCATTGTTTGTGTATAGGAACGCCAGTGATTTCTGTGTATTGATTTTGTATCCCATGACTTTGATGAATTTGTTGATTAGCTCTAGTAGCTTTGTAATAGTGTCTTTGGGGTTTTCTATGTATAATATCATGTTGTCTGCAAATAGAGAGAATTTTATTGCTTTTCCAATCTGGATTCCTTTTATTACTTTCTCTTCTCTTATTGCTGTTGCTGGACTTCCAGGACTATGTTGAATAATAGTGGTGAAACTGGACACCCCTGTCTTGTTCCTGACCTTAGTGGTGAAAGTAGACACCGCTGTCTTGTTCCTAATCTTATATGGAATGCTTTCAGTTTTTCATCATTGAGAATGATGTTCCCTGTGACCTTCTCATATATGTCTTTTGCTATGTTGAGATTGGTTCCTTCTATGCCCATTGTTTGAAGAGGTTTTTATCATAAATGGGTGTTGTACTTTGTCAAGGGCTTTTTCTGCATCTATTGAGATTATCATGTGATTTTTGTCTCTCAATTTGTTGATATGGTGTATCACATTGATTTGTGGATATTGATGGATCCTTGCATGCCTGGGATGAACCCAAGTTGGTCATGATGTAAAAGTTTTTTGATGTGTCATTGAATTCTGTTTGATAGGATTTTGTTGAGGATCTTAGCATCCAAATTCATCAGTGAAATTGGTCTGTAATTTTCTTTTTTTTGTTGTCTTTGCCTGGTTTTGGTATCAGGGTGATGGTGGCCTTGTAGAATGTGTTTGCAAGTTTTCCTTCCTGTGCAATTTTTCGAAAGAGTTTTAGAAGGACAGGCATTAGATTTTCTTTAAATGTTTGGTAGAATTCACCTGTGAAGCCATCTGGCCCTTGACTTTTGTTTTGGGGTAGATTTTTGATCATAAAGTTGGTTTCTGAGCTTGTGATTGGGTTGTTCATAGTTTCTATTTCTTCCTGGTTGAGTCTTGGGAGATTAATCTTTTCTAAGAAACTGTCCATTTCCTCCAGATTGTCCAGTTTGTTGCCATAGAGTTGTTCATAATAGTGTCATAATTCTTTGTATTTCTGCATTATCTGTTGTAATCTCTCCTTTTTCATTTTTGATTTTGTTGATCTAGTTCTTCTCTCTTTCTTGATGAGTCTGGCCAGTGGCTTGTCAATTTTGTTTATCTTTTTGAAGAACCAGCTTCTCATTTTATTTATCTTTCCTATTGTTTCTTTCATTTCTTTTTCATTGATTTCTGCTCTGATATTTATGATTTCTCTCCTTCTGCTAAATTTGAGGTGTTTTTGTTCTTCTTTCTCCAGTTGCTTTAAGCGTCAGGTTAGGTCATCTGTTTGATATTTTTTTTGTTTCTTGAGGTAGGATTGAATTGCTATAAACTTCCCTCATTGAACTGCTTTTGCAGTATTGCATAGGTTTTGTACTGTTGTGTGTTCTTTGTCATTTTCTTCTAGGAATTTTTTTATTTCTCATTTGATTTGCTTGGTAATCAGTTTGGTTTTTAGCTAAGTGTTGTTTAATCTCCATGTGTGTGTGTTTTTAGCGGTTTCTTTTTTCCTGCAGTTGATCTCTAATCTCATTGCATTGTGGTCCAAGAAGATGGTTGATATAATTTCAGTTTTCTTGAATTGACTGAGGTTTGATTTGTGGCCCAAGATGTGGTCTATCCTAGAGCATGTTCCATGAGCACTTGAGAAGGAAGTGTATTCTGCTGTGGGATGGAAGGTCCTAAAGATATCCATGAGGTTGATCTCTTCTAGTGTGTCATTTAAAGCTTGTGTTTCTTTATTAATTTTCTGTTTGGATGATCTGTCCATTGGTGTGAGAGGAGTGTTAAAGTCTCCTACTATTACTGTGCTATTGTTGATTTCTTCTTTTATGCCTGAAAGTGTTTGTCTTATAGATTGAGGTGCTCCAGTGTTGGCTGCATAGATATTTATGATTGTTATGTCTTCTTCTTGGATCGATTCCTTGATCATTATGTAATGACATGCCTTGTCTCTTATTATCTTCTTTATTTTAAAGTCTATTTTGTCTGATATGAGGATTGCTACTCCAGCTTGATTTCCATTTGTGTGGAATATCTTTTTCCATCCTCTCACTTTCAGTCTATGTGTGTCCTTAGGTCTGAAGTGGTTTTCTTGTAAACAGCATATATATGGGTCTTGCTTTTGTATCCATTCAGCCAGCCTGTGTCTTTTGTTTGGAGCATTTAGTCCATTACATTCAAAGTAATTATTGATACGAATGTTCCTATTGTCATCTCTTAGATATTGGGGGTTTGATTTGTAGGACTTCTTCTCCTCTTGTATTTATTAGCTATATCAGGCCCTTTAGCACTTGTTGTAGGGCTGGTTTCATGGTACAGAATTCTTTTAGCTTTTGCTTGTCTGTGAAACTTTTCACTTCACCATCAGTTCTGAATGAGATCCTTGCTGGGTAGAGAATTCCTGTTTGGAGGTTATTCTCTTTTAGCCGTTTAAATGTGTCCTGCCATTCTCTTCTGGCCTGCAGGGTTTCTGTTGAAAGAGCCACAGTTAGACATGTGGCGTTTCCTTTATATGTTATTTGTTGTTTGCTCTTAGCTGCTTTTAGTAATCTGTCTTTATATTAGTCTGTGTTAGCTTGAATAGAATGTGCCTTGGTGTGTTTCTTCTGGGGTTTATCCTGTGTGGAACTCTTTGTGCTTCTTGGACTTGGTTGACTGTTGCCTTTCCCATGCTGATGACATTTTCAACTATAATCTTTTCAAGGGAGATTTATTCCGGCATACCTTGAAGGGTGTATTCTGCTGGGATGGAAGGTCCTAAAGATATCCATGAGGTTGATCTCTTCTAGTGTGTCATTTAAAGCTTGTGTTTCTTTATTAATTTTCTGTTTGGATGATCTGTCCATTGGTGTGAGAGGAGTGTTAAAGTCTCCTACTATTACTGTGCTATTGTTGATTTCTTCTTTTATGCCTGAAAGTGTTTGTCTTATAGATTGAGGTGCTCCAGTGTTGGCTGCATAGATATTTATGATTGTTATGTCTTCTTCTTGGATCGATTCCTTGATCATTATGTAATGACATGCCTTGTCTCTTATTATCTTCTTTATTTTAAAGTCTATTTTGTCTGATATGAGGATTGCTACTCCAGCTTGATTTCCATTTGTGTGGAATATCTTTTTCCATCCTCTCACTTTCAGTCTATGTGTGTCCTTAGGTCTGAAGTGGTTTTCTTGTAAACAGCATATATATGGGTCTTGCTTTTGTATCCATTCAGCCAGCCTGTGTCTTTTGTTTGGAGCATTTAGTCCATTACATTCAAAGTAATTATTGATACGAATGTTCCTATTGTCATCTCTTAGATATTGGGGGTTTGATTTGTAGGACTTCTTCTCCTCTTGTATTTATTAGCTATATCAGGCCCTTTAGCACTTGTTGTAGGGCTGGTTTCATGGTACAGAATTCTTTTAGCTTTTGCTTGTCTGTGAAACTTTTCACTTCACCATCAGTTCTGAATGAGATCCTTGCTGGGTAGAGAATTCCTGTTTGGAGGTTATTCTCTTTTAGCCGTTTAAATGTGTCCTGCCATTCTCTTCTGGCCTGCAGGGTTTCTGTTGAAAGAGCCACAGTTAGACATGTGGCGTTTCCTTTATATGTTATTTGTTGTTTGCTCTTAGCTGCTTTTAGTAATCTGTCTTTATATTAGTCTGTGTTAGCTTGAATAGAATGTGCCTTGGTGTGTTTCTTCTGGGGTTTATCCTGTGTGGAACTCTTTGTGCTTCTTGGACTTGGTTGACTGTTGCCTTTCCCATGCTGATGACATTTTCAACTATAATCTTTTCAAGAATTTTTTCATAGCCTCTCTTTCCCTCTTCTTCTGAGACTCCTATAATTCTAATGTTGGAGCGTTTGATATTGTCCTATAGGTCTCTAACGCTATCCTCAGTTCTTTTGATTCTTTGTGCTTTGTTCTGTTCTTCAGCAGTTATTTCTACCATTCTGTCTTCCAGCTCACTTATCTGTTCTTCAGCCTCTGATACTCTACTGTTTAGACGTTCTGTAGTATTTTTAAGTTCAGCAATTGCGTTGTTTATCTCTATTTGTTTATTTTTCATTTCTTGTATGTCTTTTCTCTGCACACTAATTTCCTCTAATATTCTGTTTTGGTGTTTTGGATCCTCGCCAGTATGGCTCTTCTGAATTCTCTTTCAGATAATTTGTCTATCTCATCTTCTGTCATTTGTAATTGTGTTTCTCTAATTTGTTCCTTCATTTATGGGGTGTTTCTCTGTCTTTTCATTATTATTTTAATTTTTGTTTCTTTGTGTGTGTCTGTCTGATTAGGGTCTTTTCCCCCCAGGCTTTGTGGTTGAATTCTCCCTTGCTTTTGGTTTCTGTCTTTGTAGAAGAGTTCAGTGGTTTGTGTCCTGGGTGGTGTTAGAACTTGTTTGCAGGTGGATAATCTCTAGCGTTGTGTGTTCTTTGATATGTAGCGTCTTGGAGTCAGGGTTTCCACTCCGAGGGTCCTTGGTTTGATTGCTGGCCAGGGAGTGTAGGCTCTGTGTCTGGTTTTCTATGGCAATTCAGTGAAAAATTAGAAAAAAAAGCATATGAGGCAAAGTTCCTGTTTGGAGGTTATTCTCTTTTAGCCGTTTAAATGTGTCCTGCCATTCTCTTCTGGCCTGCAGGGTTTCTGTTGAAAGAGCCACAGTTAGACATGTGGCGTTTCCTTTATATGTTATTTGTTGTTTGCTCTTAGCTGCTTTTAGTAATCTGTCTTTATATTAGTCTGTGTTAGCTTGAATAGAATGTGCCTTGGTGTGTTTCTTCTGGGGTTTATCCTGTGTGGAACTCTTTGTGCTTCTTGGACTTGGTTGACTGTTGCCTTTCCCATGCTGATGACATTTTCAACTATAATCTTTTCAAGAATTTTTTCATAGCCTCTCTTTCCCTCTTCTTCTGAGACTCCTATAATTCTAATGTTGGAGCGTTTGATATTGTCCTATAGGTCTCTAACGCTATCCTCAGTTCTTTTGATTCTTTGTGCTTTGTTCTGTTCTTCAGCAGTTATTTCTACCATTCTGTCTTCCAGCTCACTTATCTGTTCTTCAGCCTCTGATACTCTACTGTTTAGACGTTCTGTAGTATTTTTAAGTTCAGCAATTGCGTTGTTTATCTCTATTTGTTTATTTTTCATTTCTTGTATGTCTTTTCTCTGCACACTAATTTCCTCTAATATTCTGTTTTGGTGTTTTGGATCCTCGCCAGTATGGCTCTTCTGAATTCTCTTTCAGATAATTTGTCTATCTCATCTTCTGTCATTTGTAATTGTGTTTCTCTAATTTGTTCCTTCATTTGTGCAGTGTTTCTCTGTCTTTTCATTATTATGTTAGTTTTTGTTTCTTTGTGTGTGTCTATGTGATTGAGGTCTTTCTCTCCCTGGCTTTGTGGTTGAATTCTCCCTTCCTTTTGGTTTCTGTCCTTGTAGAAGAGTTCGGTGGTTTGTGTCTTGGGTAGTGTTATGTCTTGTTTGCAGGTGAATAATCTCTAGTGTTGTGTGTTCTTTGATGGTGTAGGGTCTTGGAGTCAGGGCTTCCCCTCCAAGGATCCTTAGTTTGATTGCTGGCCAGGGAGTGTAGGCTCTGTGTCTGGTTTTCTATGGCATTCAGTGATATTAGTTCAAATATAAGCATATGAGGGACAAAAAGTGCATCCCTGGTAGATGACAGTCATAAAACTATGCAAATATTTTCTAGCATAATGGAAAAATATACATACCTACACATCGATAACCACAGCTTAACAGTCTTAAACAGCTAAAATATAGGAAATTTTTCTGGCAAACGGCGCAATCAAAGTTGGTACCTGACCATTAAGCTCTAAGTTATTTAGAACACTGCCTGGAAAAACAGATCCAGAGCTAAGTCCCAGCTGGGAATATTACCATGGAAGCAGTTTTTAACTAAGACATGTGTTGGGGGTGAGAAGGAGGTGAGTGTATGGGTAATGAGAAGGTATAGATTCATGTTGCAAGGATTTTTTAGGGTTAGGTAACAAAGGTTAGTATGTAGTAGGTTTTAGTACAGCTAGAAGAGAATACTAGAGACAGTAAGATAGAAAATAGTTATAGAGAGGATAGTAGCAGGTATAAAAAGATTTTACAGTTAGAGCATAGAGAGAGGAAGCAGTGGGCAAAAAAAAAAAAAAAATTAAAGATAAAAAAAAAATAAAAAGAAAAGAAAAATAAGAAAATATTGTCCCTGGTTTTTATCTTCCCGTCTGTGTGTGAACCTTTCACCAGCTTGCTCTTTATGTTGTCCCATATTTCCCTAGTCTGTACTTGTGGGGATCAGGTGTGGGGGCTGGACGGCTGCTTATATCTTAGGTTTCAGTGCGGGTCAGGTTTTTTTATAGTCAGGACCCTTGCAGAGCCGGCTGCTCTGGTTTCTGTTTTGCTTTTAGCCCGGCTGCTGACAGCTCAGCAGACCCCTGCCTCTCCATCCCTGATGTTGGCCGGGGTGGGTGCAGTGGGCAGTTCCCAGTCTATTGGGCGGGGGTTGCGCCTCTGAATCCCGTGCTGGATGGGGTTCCCCGGTTCTACTGCATACCTCCTGGTAGCCTTCAGTCCTTGCTCTACTCCCATTTTTTGTCTGCCAGAGTTCGTAGTTAGTCTTGTTTGCAGGTGAATAATCTCTAGTGTTGTGTGTTCTTTGATGGTGTAGGGTCTTGGAGTCAGGGCTTCCCCTCCAAGGATCCTTAGTTTGATTGCTGGCCAGGGAGTGTAGGCTCTGTGTCTGGTTTTCTATGGCATTCAGTGATATTAGTTCAAATATAAGCATATGAGGGACAAAAAGTGCATCCCTGGTAGATGACAGTCATAAAACTATGCAAATATTTTCTAGCATAATGGAAAAATATACATACCTACACATCGATAACCACAGCTTAACAGTCTTAAACAGCTAAAATATAGGAAATTTTTCTGGCAAACGGCGCAATCAAAGTTGGTACCTGACCATTAAGCTCTAAGTTATTTAGAACACTGCCTGGAAAAACAGATCCAGAGCTAAGTCCCAGCTGGGAATATTACCATGGAAGCAGTTTTTAACTAAGACATGTGTTGGGGGTGAGAAGGAGGTGAGTGTATGGGTAATGAGAAGGTATAGATTCATGTTGCAAGGATTTTTTAGGGTTAGGTAACAAAGGTTAGTATGTAGTAGGTTTTAGTACAGCTAGAAGAGAATACTAGAGACAGTAAGATAGAAAATAGTTATAGAGAGGATAGTAGCAGGTATAAAAAGATTTTACAGTTAGAGCATAGAGAGAGGAAGCAGTGGGCAAAAAAAAAAAAAAAAAATTAAAGATAAAAAAAAAATAAAAAGAAAAGAAAAATAAGAAAATATTGTCCCTGGTTTTTATCTTCCCGTCTGTGTGTGAACCTTTCACCAGCTTGCTCTTTATGTTGTCCCATATTTCCCTAGTCTGTACTTGTGGGGATCAGGTGTGGGGGCTGGACGGCTGCTTATATCTTAGGTTTCAGTGCGGGTCAGGTTTTTTTATAGTCAGGACCCTTGCAGAGCCGGCTGCTCTGGTTTCTGTTTTGCTTTTAGCCCGGCTGCTGACAGCTCAGCAGACCCCTGCCTCTCCATCCCTGATGTTGGCCGGGGTGGGTGCAGTGGGCAGTTCCCAGTCTATTGGGCGGGGGTTGCGCCTCTGAATCCCGTGCTGGATGGGGTTCCCCGGTTCTACTGCATACCTCCTGGTAGCCTTCAGTCCTTGCTCTACTCCCATTTTTTGTCTGCCATGTTTTTGCTGCTGGCGGGACTGAGGCTTCTCCTCCCAGGTGCCCGGCTTCTTTGCTGCAGCTCTGGGGCTGCATGGGCTCGTCGAGCTGCAAGCGTGTGCGCACTGCTGGATGCGGGACTAGACCCCAATACCGGGTGCGAGCTTCCCCATCAGGCTCGAACCGGGCTTCTGGACTGCAACCCGCAGGGGATTTCCCTGTTCCGTTTCCCACGTCCCGCTAGCATTGTCTCAGCTCACCTGGCGCCCAGCGTCCCTGTCACAGTGCTGTCCTGGTGGGATTCTCACGCTGAGCGATGCTTTCTGTCCATTTGGCGCACGTCCCAGTGCTCCCTCCGCCCAGTCTGGTGTGGGAGCTGGGGTACGGCACCCCTGGCACAGGAGCTCCGGGAAAGCTCAGGATGCTCACTCTCCAACACTTGTAGACCTGAAGTCTTCTTTTGTCCTCTAGAGGCTGGTTTGTTGGTGGTGTTTCATTTCTTGATTAGTTCTGGTGATTCTATTGGGAACCTAGTGAAATCCTCTTCTCATTCCTCCGCCATCTTGGACCCCTCCCAACATTTTATTCTTACAGCTCATGGAATAACCTTTTTTTTTTTCTTTTTTCAATAGGTAAGAAATGGATTTATTTAGATTCAGAAAAAAACACACTCCACAGACAGACTGTGGGGCATCACAGAGGGTGAATCCAGTGGCCTTCTTTTTTTTTACAGAGTTTTGTTGTTTACAGAGTTTTGTTTTTTGTTTTTTTACAGAGTTTTGTTGTTTGTTTGTTGTTATATCAACCTGAATCCACCATAGGTATACATAGATTTTAAAATCAAGCCAGGGGAAGTAGAAATGAAGAGAAGAAAGAACCAAAAGGTATTTAAGGAGTATAAATAGGGTGATACGGTGAGAAACTGGATATGGTAGATAAAAGAGAAGGTGAAATCTAGAATAACTCCCAAGTTTCTATCGTGAGTGAATGAGTGAATTGCAATACCATTGCCTGAATTGAGTATGTGAAGAAGAACAGTAGGGTTTAGAGGCAAGATGACTTTTAATTTTATGTATTGATGCTTTTTACTGGTTATAATGTATGTTTGTCCAGAATTCATGAGACAGTTTGAGACTGGACCTAGAGTTTTGGGTATTAATATTGTGGAGTTGGTAGTGAATGAGACTACACAACAACAAAAAGAAATGTTGACAATGAAAGCCACAGAAATGAACATAGAGCTTTTCCAGAAAAATTGCAGGAAAAACAGAATTGAAGAGAATCATAGAAGCCAAGATAAAGGAGTTTTATGAAGGAGCCAACAACCTAAAGAATTTCAAAAGAGTTACATAAGGTATAAACTAGGAAAAAATGTTCATTTAATGTGCCGGTAGGTCATGAGTGACCTTAAAGTAAGCATTTACCTTAAATGACACAAGCAGAATTTTGGTAGAAAAAAACCCAGGAGTCTTTGAGTGGGGAAGAAGGAAGGCTGTGATTAGACTGCTTTTTCCAGAAACTGAGTAGATTTGTGATGCAAAGAGCTGTACAGGAAGTGCATGCCAGAAGACATGTTTGCTCATTTGCTATTTCTGTTATAGAAAAAGGCTTGAGCATTTAGTTTAAAAGTTCCTGTGTCCTTAGGCCATGCATCTAAGGGGCTCATCGTAGCTGGTATGGATTAATTGCAGCTTACCTACAGAACCACTGACCCTTGGCCAATGCTATGGAATGTGTCAACTAAAGATAAATAATGTTTTTAAACCATAGGCCTATGAACTATTGAAGAGCAGAATGTGTCAGCCTGCAAGCACCATTTAATAATAATAGTAATAATTGGATTTATAATTGTGCTAAATTTCAGTGCCTCGAGGAGGGGGCTTTCAAGATATAGGCTAGTAGCATAGCTAGAATATGCCTGTTATGAGGAGCTCATGTTAAGAGATCTCTATCATGAGCAAATTTGCTAAGGAGGTACTTGAGATGTGCACAAGTAGTGGATAGAGACCTATATGGACCAAGAATACCTGTATGGTGCTTCCCTGGTGGTCCAGTGGGTAGGGACACTACCTTGCAGTGCAAGGGGCACCGGTTCAATCCCTGGTCTGGGAAGATCCCACGTGCCGTGGAGTGGCTGAACTGATGTGTCCAACTACTGAGCCAGTGCTCTGGACGAGACAGGCCACTGCGATGGGAGGCCCACACAGGCCAAATAACAAAGGTGGATGAAAATCAATAAATGAAAGACCAATAGAAGTGGCCAAAAAAGAAAATAATAATAATAATACCTGTGTGACCCAAAAATGTGTGAGATCTCTGGACCCTTTTTCATGAAAGTCTTCTATTTTTTCTGTTCTATATCCCTGCCTATAATAAGGTTGTTCTGAGAGCATGAACTGAGCAAACTAATCTCCATAAAGCAGTGGAATACTGAGGGTGATTAACACATAATTAACACTGGCTAACATAATTTTACCAGCAAAGGTCCTCAGTTTTACAGTCTCTCAAGTAATATGTCACCAGTGTAATTTAGGGGCTCAACAATTATAATTCCTGAGGTTAGGTTTTTCCTCAAAAAAACTAGGAAAAAATGTTCATTTAATGTGCCGGTAGGTCATGAGTGACCTTAAAGTAAGCATTTACCTTAAATGACACAAGCAGAATTTTGGTAGAAAAACCCAGGAGTCTTTGAGTGGGGAAGAAGGAAGGCTGTGATTAGACTGCTTTTTCCAGAAACTGAGTAGATTTGTGATGCAAAGAGCTGTACAGGAAGTGCATGCCAGAAGACATGTTTGCTCATTTGCTATTTCTGTTATAGAAAAAGGCTTGAGCATTTAGTTTAAAAGTTCCTGTGTCCTTAGGCCATGCATCTAAGGGGCTCATCGTAGCTGGTATGGATTAATTGCAGCTTACCTACAGAACCACTGACCCTTGGCCAATGCTATGGAATGTGTCAACTAAAGATAAATAATGTTTTTAAACCATAGGCCTATGAACTATTGAAGAGCAGAATGTGTCAGCCTGCAAGCACCATTTAATAATAATAGTAATAATTGGATTTATAATTGTGCTAAATTTCAGTGCCTCGAGGAGGGGGCTTTCAAGATATAGGCTAGTAGCATAGCTAGAATATGCCTGTTATGAGGAGCTCATGTTAAGAGATCTCTATCATGAGCAAATTTGCTAAGGAGGTACTTGAGATGTGCACAAGTAGTGGATAGAGACCTATATGGACCAAGAATACCTGTATGGTGCTTCCCTGGTGGTCCAGTGGGTAGGGACACTACCTTGCAGTGCAAGGGGCACCGGTTCAATCCCTGGTCTGGGAAGATCCCACGTGCCGTGGAGTGGCTGAACTGATGTGTCCAACTACTGAGCCAGTGCTCTGGACGAGACAGGCCACTGCGATGGGAGGCCCACACAGGCCAAATAACAAAGGTGGATGAAAATCAATAAATGAAAGACCAATAGAAGTGGCCAAAAAAGAAAATAATAATAATAATACCTGTGTGACCCAAAAATGTGTGAGATCTCTGGACCCTTTTTCATGAAAGTCTTCTATTTTTTCTGTTCTATATCCCTGCCTATAATAAGGTTGTTCTGAGAGCATGAACTGAGCAAACTAATCTCCATAAAGCAGTGGAATACTGAGGGTGATTAACACATAATTAACACTGGCTAACATAATTTTACCAGCAAAGGTCCTCAGTTTTACAGTCTCTCAAGTAATATGTCACCAGTGTAATTTAGGGGCTCAACAATTATAATTCCTGAGGTTAGGTTTTTCCTCAGGGGAAAAAAATAGAAATAGGGTCTCATTTCCACAAAACAAGTTTAAGAGAAAGGGAAACATTTGTTCACTTAACCATAAAGTATCTTGGGAACAGTCAGCACAGGGATATTTGAATAACTGATTCTCCATGCAAACTATTTGATTAGTTCATTAAGAGAAGTAATCCATTGGAGGTACTCATACTTTCTTGGTTGTATTCTTTGAGGGTATGTACTCATGCCTTCTTGGTTGTATTCTTTGAAGGTATGCACTCATGTCTTCTTAGTTGTATTCTTTGAGGGTATGTACTCATACCTTCTTGGTTGTATTCTTTGAGGGTATGTACTCATTCCTTCTTGGTTGTATTCTTTGAAGGTATGTACTCAAGTCTCCTTAGTTGTATTCTTTGAGAGTATGTACTCATGCCTTTTTGGTTGTATTCTTTGAGGGTATGTACTTATGCCTTCTTGGTTGTATTCTTTGAAGGCATTTACTCATGGCTTCTTAGCTGAAATGTATTTTCAATCTTTTCTTCACCCACCCACCTTCACAATGTAATTTTAATTTCACATGCCCTGGTATCTCATCCATTTCTTTGGTTTGTGATTAAAAAAAGCCAAAGTCTTTCCAGCATCCTTAACAGTGGAGTGAATCTTTTCAGTTCACACAGAGAAGGCTTTTAATTACCTCTGTTCACACAAAGACTTTTAATTACCTCTGTTCCTATAAGTACACAGCAAAGGAAGCCAGATGGTAACATTCATAGGTATAAGCTAAGATGAAATAGAGTGATACAGTGATGAAGGTAGGAGACAGTTTAATAAAGTACAAAGGAACATAAAGTACAAAGGAACATAGATTTTAAATCAATTAAATGTGGGATTAAATTCCACATGGGCTCCTAGGTATCACCCTGAGAAGGGTACTTAACGTATTTGAGTATCAATCTCCTCTGCTGAAAAATGATGAAAACAATAGTGTTTCACAATGTCACTGTGAGGATTAACATAATGTATATATGCAAACTGTTTCATCCTTTGACCAGCATATAAGAAGTATTTAATAAATGGTAATAGTTTCAATTCAGTGAATGAGGATTCAATAACAAATTATATATTCCTGAAAATAAAAATACTTAACCTTTCCAAATCCCTCCATATCTCATTTTTTTCTAATAGGAGAGTAAAATTAAATTTACTTAACTGAATTTTTATGAGCATGGAGGGATCGAATATACAAATGGGCAATGACCAGATCACATACAAAAATAGACTTCCAACCCACCAAACAGTCCAGGAAGCCAAACCAAAGCCACCACAGTAAATCATTCCAGAAAAGTCAGGACTCTCATCAGTGACTTCCAGCTCCCCTCTTATCTGCCTGCAGTTCTAATTCAGGACCAACCAGAGAAAGCCAAGGAAACACCTCAAACCAACCCCGTAGCATGCCCCTCTTCTAGTTAGCCCGCCTTCAGTTTTCCACATCAACAGCTTCTGGTCAGAGCATACCTGAAACTTTTTCTCAACCATAAGACTTTCCACCTTCCCTGTCTGTCTTTGAGTTTCTGCCTTAAGCAGTGAAGGTGGCTGACTCTCTTGCTATAGGAAGCTCTGAATTAAAATTGTCTCCATTTGTTTTCATTTGGGTGGTCTTTTTTCCACATTATAACTGAGGTTAGCTTCAGTTCAATGCCAACTTTAAAAGGCCATATATATTTCATTAGTGTTGTTATTGTGCAGTAAACGGACACGATCATTAAGGCTCACCCATGCAGCCATCTGCTTGGGGATGTGCTACTTTTCCACCAGGTATATAATGCAAATACTCATGATCAATCCAGTTCACTCCCTGCATCATTACCACAACACACATTCTTCAACGCCTGTGAGTATATCTGGTGCTTCATCTCTCTGCTTTCCTTTCTGACCATATGTCCTACCTTTTCTATTTGGTCTAGTCTCTGGGGTCTGGCATTTAGCAGTTCTCTAGTCAACATTCTCGTTTGCCTAGATAACTCTGACTAGATGGATATTGTGGGGGGCTTTTCCCCAGAAAGGGGGCTCCTTTCTTTTGAGATACTGCTTTTTCTCTAGTGGTTTGATGGATAATATTAATCTTAGTAGCCCCATCCCAAACAGGAATGCTCTAGGGACAGGCAGGTTGCACCAACAAGGGTCTAAGAGAGTTGTCCTAGGGCATTTCTAGATTTTTCTTATTAGGTACATGCATGCTAAGTCCCTTCAGTCAGGTCCAACTCCTTGCGATCCTATGGACTGTAACCCTCTAGCCTCCTCTATCCATGGAATTTTCATGCAAGAATACTAGAGTGGGTTGCCATGCCCATGGGCAATGACAGACCGACTTCCAACCCACCAAACAGTCCAGGAAGCCAAACCAAAGCCACCACAGTAAATCATTCCAGAAAAGTCAGGACTCTCATCAGTGACTTCCAGCTCCCCTCTTATCTGCCTGCAGTTCTAATTCAGGACCAACCAGAGAAAGCCAAGGAAACACCTCAAACCAACCCCGTAGCATGCCCCTCTTCTAGTTAGCCCGCCTTCAGTTTTCCACATCAACAGCTTCTGGTCAGAGCATACCTGAAACTTTTTCTCAACCATAAGACTTTCCACCTTCCCTGTCTGTCTTTGAGTTTCTGCCTTAAGCAGTGAAGGTGGCTGACTCTCTTGCTATAGGAAGCTCTGAATTAAAATTGTCTCCATTTGTTTTCATTTGGGTGGTCTTTTTTCCACATTATAACTGAGGTTAGCTTCAGTTCAATGCCAACTTTAAAAGGCCATATATATTTCATTAGTGTTGTTATTGTGCAGTAAACGGACACGATCATTAAGGCTCACCCATGCAGCCATCTGCTTGGGGATGTGCTACTTTTCCACCAGGTATATAATGCAAATACTCATGATCAATCCAGTTCACTCCCTGCATCATTACCACAACACACATTCTTCAACGCCTGTGAGTATATCTGGTGCTTCATCTCTCTGCTTTCCTTTCTGACCATATGTCCTACCTTTTCTATTTGGTCTAGTCTCTGGGGTCTGGCATTTAGCAGTTCTCTAGTCAACATTCTCGTTTGCCTAGATAACTCTGACTAGATGGATATTGTGGGGGGCTTTTCCCCAGAAAGGGGGCTCCTTTCTTTTGAGATACTGCTTTTTCTCTAGTGGTTTGATGGATAATATTAATCTTAGTAGCCCCATCCCAAACAGGAATGCTCTAGGGACAGGCAGGTTGCACCAACAAGGGTCTAAGAGAGTTGTCCTAGGGCATTTCTAGATTTTTCTTATTAGGTACATGCATGCTAAGTCCCTTCAGTCAGGTCCAACTCCTTGCGATCCTATGGACTGTAACCCTCTAGCCTCCTCTATCCATGGAATTTTTCATGCAAGAATACTAGAGTGGGTTGCCATGCCCTTCTCTAAGCGGGGGAAGGTCTTCCCAACCCAGAGATCGAGCCTACAACACTTACATCTCCTATACTGGCAGGTAGGTTTACCACTAGTGCTACCTGGGATTCTCCTTATTGGGTACAAGACCAAACATTTGTTAGTCCAGAGCTCACAAATTCCCAATTTGTGAGATTTCTAGACTCTTGGAAGTCATGGTTCTAGCCTGGTGGAATAAGCCAGTGTGAGAGTGATGTCTGTATTCAAAAAGAAGAAAAAAGAAGTGTGTATGCATGTATCCTTACTGCTCTATGGAAAAGAGAAGGAAGAACAAACAGTCTAGTTGAGTCTGGGGTTATACTGAGTCTTGGACAAGAGCAGAGAAAAAGCAGGGCCCTGGATGAGAACTGTAGCAGGGACTTCACTCCAGGAGAAGGGGAGGATTGACTTCACATTCATATTTTTAATAGTTCTGGAAACTATCCAGATATGGCTAATAACAAACAATAATAATAATGAGACGTATCGTAGAGTCAGACATAACTGAGTGACTGAACACAAAAAAAAACCAAAAACAATATATTTGAGATACAAACGCAGCAGTCTCACATATAAATGTCTAGATAGTTGTTCAGTATAAACTGACAGCTAAAAAGCCTTCAGACTGTTGAATGTGTCTGGCAATCAGCCATCCATTTGTCTCTGAGCTCTCAACTTTGTTAAGTTTGCTATTGCCATCCTAGGACCAAAAAAAATCAGTGCCATTGCAGAGAGAATATCTCAAGAATCCTCCACTTGGGTCAGGATGTCCAGCCATATCAAGCACTAGTAAGTAGGCCTGGACTCTACTAAGTCAACTCACAAATATTTGTTGTGTAACCAGTGAACGTCAAGAAAGAAATCATAGGGGCTTCCCTGGTGGTCCAGTGGGTAAGGACACCGCCTTGCAGTGCAAGGGGCACTGGTTCGATCTCTGGCCTGGGAAGATCCCACGTGCTGCCGAGCGGCTGGACCGATGTGTCCAACTACCGAGCCGGAGCTCTGGAGCGCATGCGCCCAGACCCGGTGCTCTACCACGACAGTGGCCACCGTGATGGGAGGCCCACAGGAGCCAAAGAACAAATACAGATGAAAATAGAGAAATGAAAGGCCAATGGAAGTGGCCCGCCCATCCCCCTCCCTCCCCACCCCACCTGCCAAAAGACAAATAAATAAATAAATAAAATTTTTTTTAAAAAAAAGAAATACAAAATCGCCAGCCTCTTTCCTAAGATGATGTGCAGTATTTGGGCAGATTTGAAAGATTTCTTCAAAGGAAGAAATTATGCATAATAATTCAAAGTAATAATGCTCGAGTCCCGAAACGGAGACTTATAAGCAAAATAAAAGATAGAAATAATTTAAAAAATTTTAGAAAAGGACCCTAGGGATGCAGTTCTAGACAACGTGAAGTACAGCTGGGCGGCCAGTTGGGGGAGACTTTCCCTCCCTTCCCCGGGCTCTGGGATTTTTCTCATAAACTCGCTGAATGACAGCTTCGCCTCAGCCTCTAGAAGGGACTAAGGGAGGCACCGAATGGGATCATAACCCAGGCGGAGGCGGCCTGAGGTACTACGGGGTGTATGCTGCCCGTGGAAGCCCTGCAGGCGGCTAGAGGGGTGCTCGCTCCAGACTCACCGGCTGTCTGTCTTAGGGCTCTCTGCCTGCCCACCCCGCCGGCTCTGCGATGCCGGCGGGTCTCCCGCGTCGGTTACGGTGACCAGGCAACCATGGAGGCAGCCGGCTGCGACCTCAGGCTCGCGCTCTCCAGCCTCTCTGCCCTGTGCCTATCTCTCTGCTGGACTCTGGGTTCCAGGCCTTCTCGGTGCCGCCACCTCGCCACTCATTTTAAAATTTTCCCAGGGAGGAGGCAGGAGGGGGCAAAAAAAAAATGTTTTTTTCCCTAACCAATTCAGCCCCACCAAACTCCTTTTCTTCTGTACTGAAAGGAAATCAACCCGGAATATTCGTTGGAAGGAATGATGCTAAAACTGAAGCTCCAATACTAATGCCAAGAGATGACTGGTTGGAAAAGACCCTGATGCTGGGAAAAATAGAAGGCAAACGGAGAAGGGGACAACAGAGGACCAGAGTGTTGGATGGCACCACTGAGTAACAATGGACATGAGTTTGAGCAAGTTCTGGGAGCGAGCTTGGCTTCCCTGTCCTTCACCCATGTCCATGGGGTCGCCAGAAGTCTCACAGGAATGGACTGAACTGAACTCAACTGAATACTGGCGGGCGGGGGGCGAACAGCAGCAGTTAAGATTAGAATCAGGGTCAGATTTCTTTAGGGCTTCCCACGTGGCGTGTGCCGTTTCTGGGTAAAGAACATCCCCTTGAGTATGAAAAGGAAACCCACTCCAGTAGTTCTTGCCTGGAGAATCCTATGGACAGAGGAGCCTGGCAGGCTGCAGTACATAGGGGTTACACAATGGGACATGACTGGGCATGCACCCAAACTTCTTTAACATGAAAACAGCAGGACTCTTGTCTCTGTGCTCCTGAAAGGGAGGTTTCTGATACCCTACCCTTGTCATCACCTCTCAAGAGGAAGCCTTGCCTCTGCTGGTGCAGTAGGACTACAGGTGATAAGCTTCCTTTGGTGTGTTAGTTCTAAGGTGACTTCGGTATTGAGAAGACTGAACAACACGGAGGAGGGTAGGAGATTTTTGCTTTGTGTCTGGAGGTGGAGGTGTGGAAAGTGATGAATTGAAGCCATTTAAGGGTTTATTTCTAATAAATTTTTGAAGTGTGATTCATCTCACAAAATATTAAGTGTCTCAAAATACATGTCTAAACTTTGTTTCCACTTCAGTGAAGTATACTGTGACCTGAAATTGAAATGTTTTCAAAGAAAGAGTCTTGTGCATTACAGTATGCTCACCAAAGGTCAAACAGCGGTTCCAGGCCTTCTCGGTGCCGCCACCTCGCCACTCATTTTAAAATTTTCCCAGGGAGGAGGCAGGAGGGGGCAAAAAAAAAATGTTTTTTTCCCTAACCAATTCAGCCCCACCAAACTCCTTTTCTTCTGTACTGAAAGGAAATCAACCCGGAATATTCGTTGGAAGGAATGATGCTAAAACTGAAGCTCCAATACTAATGCCAAGAGATGACTGGTTGGAAAAGACCCTGATGCTGGGAAAAATAGAAGGCAAACGGAGAAGGGGACAACAGAGGACCAGAGTGTTGGATGGCACCACTGAGTAACAATGGACATGAGTTTGAGCAAGTTCTGGGAGCGAGCTTGGCTTCCCTGTCCTTCACCCATGTCCATGGGGTCGCCAGAAGTCTCACAGGAATGGACTGAACTGAACTCAACTGAATACTGGCGGGCGGGGGGCGAACAGCAGCAGTTAAGATTAGAATCAGGGTCAGATTTCTTTAGGGCTTCCCACGTGGCGTGTTCCGTTTCTGGGTAGAGAAAATCCCCTGGAGTATGAAATGGAAACCCACTCCAGTAGTTCTTGCCTGGAGAATCCTATGGACAGAGGAGCCTGGCAGGCTGCAGTACATAGGGGTTACACAATGGGACATGACTGGGCATGCACCCAAACTTCTTTAACATGAAAACAGCAGGACTCTTGTCTCTGTGCTCCTGAAAGGGAGGTTTCTGATACCCTACCCTTGTCATCACCTCTCAAGAGGAAGCCTTGCCTCTGCTGGTGCAGTAGGACTACAGGTGATAAGCTTCCTTTGGTGTGTTAGTTCTAAGGTGACTTCGGTATTGAGAAGACTGAACAAACGACGGAGGAGGGTAGGAGATTTTTGCTTTGTGTCTGGAGGTGGAGGTGTGGAAAGTGATGAATTGAAGCCATTTAAGGGTTTATTTCTAATAAATTTTTGAAGTGTGATTCATCTCACAAAATATTAAGTGTCTCAAAATACATGTCTAAACTTTGTTTCCACTTCAGTGAAGTATACTGTGACCTGAAATTGAAATGTTTTCAAAGAAAGAGTCTTGTGCATTACAGTATGCTCACCAAATGGCTTTTTGAATAAAATCAAACATTAAATAATAATTTGAAGATGGTTTAAAACAGAGGATCAGGATAAAGATTATTATTCTTATGCAGACAAATCACATTTCCAGGCAACACTTAATGCAGGGAAAGGTCTGCCAAGGTTAAGGAAGCAAAATCTATTACCTTAAGAGGCAATTCAACTAGTAATCCTTTTTAATGGAGGGGAGTCAGCAAGGCCATACCTGGTATAAGATCATTCCAGCCAAACATGTAGAAGAGGAAGCAATAACAAGCAATCTGGAGAGAGGTCTTCATCTTAAATTCATGTATGCAGAAGCAGAGCTCTTTTTGTAATTAAAAAATAGATTCCAGAATGCATTCTCCAGTTTCCCATCTTCCTCCATTAATTATTTAAATTTGACATGTTAGCAATACAATGTTAAATTTAAACCAAGTGAATCATTTGCATAGCAGTAAATATATATTCATGAGGATTCAAATAATCTAAGTGAATATATTAAAACAATACCTAGATTTTTCTCCCCAAATGAAACTTTACCTACTAGAAACTTCATTCTTAAAATATTTTCTCTTAATTAATTAAAACTCATTGATTCATAAATGCAATACATGCAGTTATGGTAGGATTCTAACATGAAGCCCAAGGACCCTAAGCCCCATGTATACATGCCTTGAATAATCCTTTTAATAGGATAATGTTATTCTGGTGCTTAGCTTGGTATACTCTGGGCTTTTAATAGGATGATGTTATTCTGGTGTTAGCTTGTTAGAATTAACTTTAAGAAAGATTATCCAGGGTGAGTTGGACTTAATTGGGTGAACCATTAAATGGGACTGGCCTCCTCTTGGACTCAGGCCTCTTCCTGGAGTCAGAGATTTGAAGCTTCGGAGCGGCATCAGACACAAGTGGTATTCTTGTCAGCTTTGAAGATTGAGAGGCCTGGTAGGAAGGAATGCAGGCAGCCTCTAGGGGTTGAGTATGGCTCCAGCAGAGAACCAGCAAGGAATTTGAGGACCTCAGTCTTACAGCCTTCAAGGAACTGAATTTTACCAACAATCTGAATGGGCTTAAAAGAGCACAGTATGCTCACCAAATGGCTTTGAATAAAATCAAACATTAAATAATAATTTGAAGATGGTTTAAAACAGAGGATCAGGATAAAGATTATTATTCTTATGCAGACAAATCACATTTCCAGGCAACACTTAATGCAGGGAAAGGTCTGCCAAGGTTAAGGAAGCAAAATCTATTACCTTAAGAGGCAATTCAACTAGTAATCCTTTTTAATGGAGGGGAGTCAGCAAGGCCATACCTGGTATAAGATCATTCCAGCCAAACATGTAGAAGAGGAAGCAATAACAAGCAATCTGGAGAGGTCTTCATCTTAAATTCATGTATGCAGAAGCAGAGCTCTTTTTGTAATTAAAAAATAGATTCCAGAATGCATTCTCCAGTTTCCCATCTTCCTCCATTAATTATTTAAATTTGACATGTTAGCAATACAATGTTAAATTTAAACCAAGTGAATCATTTGCATAGCAGTAAATATATATTCATGAGGATTCAAATAATCTAAGTGAATATATTAAAACAATACCTAGATTTTTCTCCCCAAATGAAACTTTACCTACTAGAAACTTCATTCTTAAAATATTTTCTCTTAATTAATTAAAACTCATTGATTCATAAATGCAATACATGCAGTTATGGTAGGATTCTAACATGAAGCCCAAGGACCCTAAGCCCCATGTATACATGCCTTGAATAATCCTTTTAATAGGATAATGTTATTCTGGTGCTTAGCTTGGTATACTCTGGGCTTTTAATAGGATGATGTTATTCTGGTGTTAGCTTGTTAGAATTAACTTTAAGAAAGATTATCCAGGGTGAGTTGGACTTAATTGGGTGAACCATTAAATGGGACTGGCCTCCTCTTGGACTCAGGCCTCTTCCTGGAGTCAGAGATTTGAAGCTTCGGAGCGGCATCAGACACAAGTGGTATTCTTGTCAGCTTTGAAGATTGAGAGGCCTGGTAGGAAGGAATGCAGGCAGCCTCTAGGGGTTGAGTATGGCTCCAGCAGAGAACCAGCAAGGAATTTGAGGACCTCAGTCTTACAGCCTTCAAGGAACTGAATTTTACCAACAATCTGAATGGGCTTAAAAGAGCACACTCTGCTCCAAATGAGAATATATCCCACTAACGCCATGCTTTTGACCTTGTGATCCCTGAGCAGACAACCCAGTCAGCCTTACCTGGATTTTTTACCTACAGGACTGTGAGATAATAAACGGATGTTGTTGTATGCTGCTACATTTGTGACGATTTGTTACATAGCAATAGAAAAACTTATCACCTATTGACTTACTTCAGATGAACAAAGTAGGAAATTTTTTATAGAGATACAGGGTTATCTCAGGAAAATCAGAGTAGGATTTTAAAATAAACTCAAACAGACCAAACATCAGACATTGCAAAATGAAATCAGTACTAGATCTGCTGTCATAAAGAACACAATGGGTAAGGTTATCTTCTTAGCAAATAGAAGAACATATTTTTTTTTATATAAAAATAGAGCAGAAATAGCTGATTTTTTCTATAACAACAGTTAAAGTCAAAGGATAGGATGAAATACAGAAAAGAACGATCAAATACATTTTGCAAAGCTATCATTCAAGAATGGGAACCAAACAAAAGACCTTCTATACCATTGGCAGAGTGAGACTGAACTATGTATTTTGGGAAGAATGAAAATAGTAAAGCTATTGGAAAGAAGCGTAGTTAAATCTAAACAATCCAGCTATATGAAAACAGTCAGCCATTCACTTGTCTTCCTGGCTTTCTCTTCCTAATCATCTCCTATCCAGTTATTCCTTAAGACCTGCACATGCAACTGTTTTAATATATCTCCTGATATATTAAAACAGATTACTAGATTATTACTAGTACCAGATTATTTCAAGAATTAAATTTAACCACAGAATACACTGGGCCTCTTCTTTCTTACTTACACTGGAATTATTTAGAGCTACTTTTAGATTAACTAAATGCATACCACACCTGCCATAGAAAATTGGCTGAATACTCCTATATATTAATAATAATATTTTATTAAGTTGGACCAGAAGGGTCCTCAGCAAACAATTGCAATTGACATCTAATTATATCTGAAAGAGTGGCATGATATAAAATTTTCTAAATTAAAAATTATTATCTTTGGCAGACATTCTCCAAAATTCAATTTGCATATATCAAATTACTTCTTACAGCAACTTAGCTTATTTTCATGTTGTAATTCATACTCATGGGCAATGAGAAAATAAGACATTCAAAAAGAACATTACTGATGTTTTTCTATAATGATATATGATTTGAAAAGAGCACACTCTGCTCCAAATGAGAATATATCCCACTAACGCCATGCTTTTGACCTTGTGATCCCTGAGCAGACAACCCAGTCAGCCTTACCTGGATTTTTTACCTACAGGACTGTGAGATAATAAACGGATGTTGTTGTATGCTGCTACATTTGTGACGATTTGTTACATAGCAATAGAAAAACTTATCACCTATTGACTTACTTCAGATGAACAAAGTAGGAAATTTTTTATAGAGATACAGGGTTATCTCAGGAAAATCAGAGTAGGATTTTAAAATAAACTCAAACAGACCAAACATCAGACATTGCAAAATGAAATCAGTACTAGATCTGCTGTCATAAAGAACACAATGGGTAAGGTTATCTTCTTAGCAAATAGAAGAACATATTTTTTTTTATATAAAAATAGAGCAGAAATAGCTGATTTTTTCTATAACAACAGTTAAAGTCAAAGGATAGGATGAAATACAGAAAAGAACGATCAAATACATTTTGCAAAGCTATCATTCAAGAATGGGAACCAAACAAAAGACCTTCTATACCATTGGCAGAGTGAGACTGAACTATGTATTTTGGGAAGAATGAAAATAGTAAAGCTATTGGAAAGAAGCGTAGTTAAATCTAAACAATCCAGCTATATGAAAACAGTCAGCCATTCACTTGTCTTCCTGGCTTTCTCTTCCTAATCATCTCCTATCCAGTTATTCCTTAAGACCTGCACATGCAACTGTTTTAATATATCTCCTGATATATTAAAACAGATTACTAGATTATTACTAGTACCAGATTATTTCAAGAATTAAATTTAACCACAGAATACACTGGGCCTCTTCTTTCTTACTTACACTGGAATTATTTAGAGCTACTTTTAGATTAACTAAATGCATACCACACCTGCCATAGAAAATTGGCTGAATACTCCTATATATTAATAATAATATTTTATTAAGTTGGACCAGAAGGGTCCTCAGCAAACAATTGCAATTGACATCTAATTATATCTGAAAGAGTGGCATGATATAAAATTTTCTAAATTAAAAATTATTATCTTTGGCAGACATTCTCCAAAATTCAATTTGCATATATCAAATTACTTCTTACAGCAACTTAGCTTATTTTCATGTTGTAATTCATACTCATGGGCAATGAGAAAATAAGACATTCAAAAAGAACATTACTGATGTTTTTCTATAATGATATATGATTTGAAATATTTCAAGATCAGAAGTATTTTGCTCTATCATTGATGATACAGAATTCAGAGACAATCTTGTATCTATTCACATACTAAAATTAATGTTTATGCTTTCTAAATTAAATGTTAAATGATCCCAAATGCTTAACATATTTACAGATATCTTTGTTGGCACCCTCTTTAAATTGTGGTCATTTATCCAAGTAAGTGCCTCTGAATTTTCATCATAAGATTACATCCATCTCATCTGCTTTTCATAAAGCATGTGGATCTGCTTTCAATCCACATGCATTGTTAAAACCCTGCAATCCAGTACTTCATCTGAGTACATAAAGTCAAATTCTCTCTAGGCAGTTTTATCAAAAGCTTGCCTGAGAGGTTACTATATACAGAATATTTGTTGTTTTAAAGATGTAAAGTTATCTGGCCTTTCTCAGTGTTTACAGCTGTTTTCCTGAATCAGATGCAACCAGCATCAAATTACCTATTTGATCATTATCAGCTTCCCACGTAATGGGATTGCTTTTACTGTGACATTACTCTTTCAGCTTCTATCAAAGAGCACTCTGATTAAAAAGACATATGAAATGTACCAGTACATTAATAGTGGATGATAATGTCCCATCGTATCACTCAATGGACCCATAACAAAATTCTGTGTAAGAAATTGGGGTGTCTCTGTGTGCAGCAAAGAGAGAGGGAGGGAGGAAAAAAGGAAGGGTAGGAAAGGAGAGGTTAAGGAGATGGAGTATTAAAAGAGGGCCAACAGGCAGTTGTTTAACTCAAGAAATCAGTGTAAACATTGTATAAATTATAAGATTTATATAGATATCTGAGTCTCTCCCTTTATCTTGTCTGCCAGACACTAGACTTAGTTTTAGCATATTAGCCCTTTGGTCTTTATTTCCTACTGCAATTAACAGTGCATTTCTTTTCATGATGTATTTTTATTGTAGAAGACCTTAAATTTATTGTCAGAAAAAGTGATATACAAACATAAATTAAACGTGATTATGAAGGGTAATGCTCAATAAAGATGCAGCCTGTGAAAGTCCTGTCCTTTAATAAGCTATATATATTAATTTCTGCACTACTAAGGGAAAGTAAGTTGCTGTTTCTCAGATAGTCATGATGCCATCTGGTCCATAACACTTTTAGCACACATTTAGATATTGTCTGTAAGATAGTGTGGACTAACACAGAATCTAGTATCTTAGGATTCATCTCAATAGTGAAAAGTAGCCGACTTGTAGTCTGCTAAAGGCACAGAACTCACATTTCCAACCTAAGCAGTACGATGAAGAATTATTCTGGTGGTTTGGGCATATTAGCTATGCCAAAATCCCTCTCTTAACTAACTGTGCAAAGCAGAACTGTTAGTAGTAGGCACTGTCATAGCTTTGATTGTCTTTACCTCCATTCAAGACATAGAGTCCTAATCTTCTGGTGGGGAACGCTGTCACATCATCAAAGCGAATCATTTAAGATAGATGAATAAATAAATAAGCACATACATACATGCATACATATCATGAGCAAGTCTCATTAAGTATCTTTCATTGAAAACACTAATGAAAGGGGGGAAAAAAGAATCTCCTATCTTTACTCAAAGCTCCGTATCTATGATCAATGAGAAGGATCATTTGTAATTTCTAGGTTTACTCATTAGTGTTTTGCTTTTCCTGAAAAGGTTTTGGATGATAAATTGTAATATTAATGCTATGTTTTGTTTACTAACCACTGCCACATGACAGCCTGTGCACTTCTCTTTACTCAGATCTACCTCTTAGATAGACATTACCCTTCTCCGCTTTTAAATGAACTTGTGATTTGGATTAAGTTAAATGACTGGCCCAGAGACACAATTAGTAATTAATGGAGTAGTATTCACACAAACTGTGACTAAAATTAGTGCTTCTCACAACACACTACTCACTACTCAGAGCCTGTTTTACAAGAAAACATAAAAGCTCATCCCCAAATAGGTATTTAATTATTATTTGTTCCACTTATTTCCTGTGATACATGAGCCAGATGAGATAATCATAATAATCAAGAGGGACATGAGGATTAGAGTCAAAAAAATAAAATTAAACGTGATTATGAAGGGTAATGCTCAATAAAGATGCAGCCTGTGAAAGTCCTGTCCTTTAATAAGCTATATATATTAATTTCTGCACTACTAAGGGAAAGTAAGTTGCTGTTTCTCAGATAGTCATGATGCCATCTGGTCCATAACACTTTTAGCACACATTTAGATATTGTCTGTAAGATAGTGTGGACTAACACAGAATCTAGTATCTTAGGATTCATCTCAATAGTGAAAAGTAGCCGACTTGTAGTCTGCTAAAGGCACAGAACTCACATTTCCAACCTAAGCAGTACGATGAAGAATTATTCTGGTGGTTTGGGCATATTAGCTATGCCAAAATCCCTCTCTTAACTAACTGTGCAAAGCAGAACTGTTAGTAGTAGGCACTGTCATAGCTTTGATTGTCTTTACCTCCATTCAAGACATAGAGTCCTAATCTTCTGGTGGGGAACGCTGTCACATCATCAAAGCGAATCATTTAAGATAGATGAATAAATAAATAAGCACATACATACATGCATACATATCATGAGCAAGTCTCATTAAGTATCTTTCATTGAAAACACTAATGAAAGGGGGGAAAAAAGAATCTCCTATCTTTACTCAAAGCTCCGTATCTATGATCAATGAGAAGGATCATTTGTAATTTCTAGGTTTACTCATTAGTGTTTTGCTTTTCCTGAAAAGGTTTTGGATGATAAATTGTAATATTAATGCTATGTTTTGTTTACTAACCACTGCCACATGACAGCCTGTGCACTTCTCTTTACTCAGATCTACCTCTTAGATAGACATTACCCTTCTCCGCTTTTAAATGAACTTGTGATTTGGATTAAGTTAAATGACTGGCCCAGAGACACAATTAGTAATTAATGGAGTAGTATTCACACAAACTGTGACTAAAATTAGTGCTTCTCACAACACACTACTCACTACTCAGAGCCTGTTTTACAAGAAAACATAAAAGCTCATCCCCAAATAGGTATTTAATTATTATTTGTTCCACTTATTTCCTGTGATACATGAGCCAGATGAGATAATCATAATAATCAAGAGGGACATGAGGATTAGAGTCAGAAGGAAAAGAACCTGTTTCCTTTAGTTGGGATTCGTTCAGGAAATAGATGAAACACTCCAGTTAAGGACACAGAGAAACACTTCATACCAGCACTGTTCACACAGAGCACCACAGGAAGCAGTAGAGAATTAGTTGAAAGCAGAGTTAGATTAGTTATAAACACTTAGATTAGTTGTAAATGTATACTGCACAGTCTGTGGAAATTCCTAAAAATTTCTTTAAGAAGTTATGTGTGCATGTTAATTTGCTTCAGTCATGTCCAACTCTGTGCAACTCTATGAACTGTAATCGGGTTCCTCTGTCAATGGGGATTTTCCAGGCACAGCTACTGCAGTGGGTTGCCGTGCCCTCCTCCAGGGCATCTTCCTGACCCAGGGATCTTCCTGACCCAGGGATCAAACTCATGTGTCTTTAAGTCTCCTGCATTGTCAGGCAGGTTCTTTACCACTGGCACCACCTAAGAAGCGCAACTTTAAGAAGTATATCATAAAAGAGAAGAGAAAGTGAAATCATATAAAATGCCCCAAAACACAGAAACAAAGGAGAATATTTTTTAAAAAAGAAACAACCAATTCTGAAGTTGGTACTACCTGACTTCAAGACTACTATGCTGCCACTGTGCTTAGTCACTCAGTCTAAATCAACACTAATCAAGCAGTGTGATTTTAGTAGAAGAACACACAGTAGCAAAATAGAAAAAAAGGTTTTGGATGATAAGTTGTAATATTAATGCTATGTTTTGTTTACTAACCACTGCCACATGACAGCCTGTGCACTTCTCTTTACTCAGATCTACCTCTTAGATAGACATTACCCTTCTCCGCTTTTAAATGAACTTGTGATTTGGATTAAGTTAAATGACTGGCCCAGAGACACAATTAGTAATTAATGGAGTAGTATTCACACAAACTGTGACTAAAATTAGTGCTTCTCACAACACACTACTCACTACTCAGAGCCTGTTTTACAAGAAAACATAAAAGCTCATCCCCAAATAGGTATTTAATTATTATTTGTTCCACTTATTTCCTGTGATACATGAGCCAGATGAGATAATCATAATAATCAAGAGGGACATGAGGATTAGAGTCAGAAGGAAAAGAACCTGTTTCCTTTAGTTGGGATTCGTTCAGGAAATAGATGAAACACTCCAGTTAAGGACACAGAGAAACACTTCATACCAGCACTGTTCACACAGAGCACCACAGGAAGCAGTAGAGAATTAGTTGAAAGCAGAGTTAGATTAGTTATAAACACTTAGATTAGTTGTAAATGTATACTGCACAGTCTGTGGAAATTCCTAAAAATTTCTTTAAGAAGTTATGTGTGCATGTTAATTTGCTTCAGTCATGTCCAACTCTGTGCAACTCTATGAACTGTAATCGGGTTCCTCTGTCAATGGGGATTTTCCAGGCACAGCTACTGCAGTGGGTTGCCGTGCCCTCCTCCAGGGCATCTTCCTGACCCAGGGATCTTCCTGACCCAGGGATCAAACTCATGTGTCTTTAAGTCTCCTGCATTGTCAGGCAGGTTCTTTACCACTGGCACCACCTAAGAAGCGCAACTTTAAGAAGTATATCATAAAAGAGAAGAGAAAGTGAAATCATATAAAATGCCCCAAAACACAGAAACAAAGGAGAATATTTTTTAAAAAAGAAACAACCAATTCTGAAGTTGGTACTACCTGACTTCAAGACTACTATGCTGCCACTGTGCTTAGTCACTCAGTCTAAATCAACACTAATCAAGCAGTGTGATTTTAGTAGAAGAACACACAAGCAGATCAATGGAACAAAATAGAAAACCCAGACATAGACCCAAACAAATAACGTTAATTAATCTTTGACAAAGGAGCAAAGGAAATTCAATGGAAAAGGATATTCAGTGGTTCTGGAACTACTAGATATGCTTAGTTGTTTTGTCGTGGCTGACTCTTTGCAGCCCTGTGGACTACATCCCACCAGGCTCCTCTTTCCATGGAATTCTCCAGGCAAGAATACTGGAGTGAGTTGCCATTTCCTTCTTCAAACTACTAGATATCCACAAGCAAAAAATATAAATAAAAAATCTCTATACCAATCTTAGGCCCTTCCCAAAAATATTAGCTCAAAATTGATCATAAACCTAATTGTAAAATGCAAACCTATGTAAAATTTCTAGAAAATAACAGAGGAGCAAATCTAGGTAACGTTCATTTGGTAGCAACTTTTTAGATTCAACACCAGAAAAGGACAGTCCTCTGAAAGAAAAAAATGACAAGTTGGACTTCAGTCAGATGAAAACTATCAGCTCTTTGAAACACTGTTAAGAGAATGAAAAGTCAAACCATAGACTGGGAGAACATATTTTCAAAAAATATATCCTATAAAAGACTTGTCTCTAAAATATATTTTAAAACTCTCAAACCTCAATAGTAAGAAAACAGGCAGTTCTCTTTTTTAATTAATGACCCCAAAATATGAACAGACAGTGTATGATTCAGTTCTATTATCTGTGAAATGAACAGGTGCAACCCTGATAATGTCTCAGCCAAGTCAAGGGGGGAATTCAGGGCGACAGCTCTCCCCAGTAGGAGTTCCATGTTGGGCAGCAATGGCCTGGTTCTTGTAGTATCGCTGCCATTATGCCATTGCTGTACTCAACCACTGACTGGATTCTGGGGAGAGCATGGCCTCAGTGTGAATGCCATGAGGCATCCCAAAGTTGCATCGAAGGCTCCCAGCTAATTACACTAACTATATTATAATGTTTCTCAGAGGGTCATCTGAACTGGGCATTTCCATGGCTTTCAAAGTAGTTCTGAGTAATCCTTTGGTATTCTAGTTAAGAGATACATGCCCAATCTGGGAACATACATATCTGTAAACAAGAAAAGTCTGTAAAAGGTAAAAATAAAATAAAAGTTTTTTTAAAAAAATTTTAATAAAAGAGGTACATGCCCAAAGAAATCCATTTAACAATCCAGGAGCTGTTATTCAAATAAATAATAGTTTTTGGCAAAAAAGATCATGAACTATGACAAAATGCAAAATATGAGCTCTAGTGCATCTTCGCAGAGGCTCTGTAAAACACTTTAATTTGTGACAGACTCCCTTAATACTATTGCATTTACCAAGACAAAGGGCAAGAAGCTGGATCATTTACACCCTCAAGATGCTGCAAAGCATGTTACAGCTCCACCTTGTAGCATTAGGGTTACCTAATCAAAGCAGCACACACTAAGTTACTATATGTTGTCTTCAATAGCCAGAGAGGTCCATCAGGTATTATGCTTCTTTGATTAGTAATAAGAGGTGCCACCATTTCTTGCTTGCCAGGTGGTGCTTAGTGATAGAATCCACCTGCTAATGCAAGAGCTGAAAGAAAAATGACAAGTTGGACTTCAGTCAGATGAAAACTATCAGCTCTTTGAAACACTGTTAAGAGAATGAAAAGTCAAACCATAGACTGGGAGAACATATTTTCAAAAAATATATCCTATAAAAGACTTGTCTCTAAAATATATTTTAAAACTCTCAAACCTCAATAGTAAGAAAACAGGCAGTTCTCTTTTTTAATTAATGACCCCAAAATATGAACAGACAGTGTATGATTCAGTTCTATTATCTGTGAAATGAACAGGTGCAACCCTGATAATGTCTCAGCCAAGTCAAGGGGGGAATTCAGGGCGACAGCTCTCCCCAGTAGGAGTTCCATGTTGGGCAGCAATGGCCTGGTTCTTGTAGTATCGCTGCCATTATGCCATTGCTGTACTCAACCACTGACTGGATTCTGGGGAGAGCATGGCCTCAGTGTGAATGCCAT
Organism: Tragulus kanchil; assembly: GCA_022376925.1. NCBI lineage: Eukaryota > Metazoa > Chordata > Mammalia > Artiodactyla > Tragulidae > Tragulus > Tragulus kanchil. Next base: position 114,653,980 of record JAIOJX010000003.1, on the reverse strand, counting down.
GAGGCATCCCAAAGTTGCATCGAAGGCTCCAGGCTAATTACACTAACTATATTATAATGTTTCTCAGAGGGTCATCTGAACTGGGCATTTCCATGGCTTTCAAAGTAGTTCTGAGTAATCCTTTGGTATTCTAGTTAAGAGATACATGCCCAATCTGGGAACATACATATCTGTAAACAAGAAAAGTCTGTAAAAGGTAAAAATAAAATAAAAGTTTTTTTAAAAAAATTTTAATAAAAGAGGTACATGCCCAAAGAAATCCATTTAACAATCCAGGAGCTGTTATTCAAATAAATAATAGTTTTTGGCAAAAAAGATCATGAACTATGACAAAATGCAAAATATGAGCTCTAGTGCATCTTCGCAGAGGCTCTGTAAAACACTTTAATTTGTGACAGACTCCCTTAATACTATTGCATTTACCAAGACAAAGGGCAAGAAGCTGGATCATTTACACCCTCAAGATGCTGCAAAGCATGTTACAGCTCCACCTTGTAGCATTAGGGTTACCTAATCAAAGCAGCACACACTAAGTTACTATATGTTGTCTTCAATAGCCAGAGAGGTCCATCAGGTATTATGCTTCTTTGATTAGTAATAAGAGGTGCCACCATTTCTTGCTTGCCAGGTGGTGCTTAGTGATAGAATCCACCTGCTAATGCAAGAGCTGTAAGAAACGCAGGTTTAATCCCTGAATCAGGAAGATCCCCTGGAGGAGGGTATGACAACCCACGCCAGTATTCTTGCCTGGAGAGTCCCAAGGACAGAGGAGCCTGGTGGGCTACAGTCTATCAGGTTGCAAAGTGACCAACATAACTTGAAGCAACTTAAGCACGTAGAAAGTATCTTGACATGCTCAAAACCACTGAACCCTTAGAAGCTTCATACATATAGTATTTGTACAGTAACTCACATTCACTGGAATTGGTGTACTCTACTAAAGCACCTAGGAAATTTCATTTTCTTAATCATCAGTAAAAGTAGCCTCATTTCATTTATGCAAGGAAGTTGTATTATATGCTCTGAAATTGTCAAATGAGGAAGGGTTCTACAGACTGTATAAGCAAAGATGAGGGAAGATCTGGCCTGTTGTTACGGCAGGAAGTGAAGGCATAATGCTGTCTTCTAGGTGAATCTAACTTGTATTGATTGTATTTGCTGATAGGAACCAAAACAGGGAGCACTTGTTAAGTCTACACATGAAAAGCCTGGACTAGGGGGTCTGTTGATTTGCCGCAGTGAAAATAACGTATCTGGAACCACAGCTATAAACCACCAATTGAATTTTCAGTGATTCTACAGTCATTCTATGAAGGCCCAAGTGACTTTTGCACTAAACAGGCAGGTAAAGTGAGGGCAAGGTAGTAATCAGTACCTTAGTTTCTTCAAATCTTCAGTCATAGCACTGATTTGTAAAGGTCCACTGGAGATTTGGCATCATTACTTTTTGGCTTATTTTCTTGGTGAGAGATAGGATTAACTAGAGGGCTTACACTTAGCCCCATTATGGACCAGAGTGTTACAAAAGACTCCTTAATACTATTGCATTTACCAAGACAAAGGGCAAGAAGCTGGATCATTTACACCCTCAAGATGCTGCAAAGCATGTTACAGCTCCACCTTGTAGCATTAGGGTTACCTAATCAAAGCAGCACACACTAAGTTACTATATGTTGTCTTCAATAGCCAGAGAGGTCCATCAGGTATTATGCTTCTTTGATTAGTAATAAGAGGTGCCACCATTTCTTGCTTGCCAGGTGGTGCTTAGTGATAGAATCCACCTGCTAATGCAAGAGCTGTAAGAAACGCAGGTTTAATCCCTGAATCAGGAAGATCCCCTGGAGGAGGGTATGACAACCCACGCCAGTATTCTTGCCTGGAGAGTCCCAAGGACAGAGGAGCCTGGTGGGCTACAGTCTATCAGGTTGCAAAGTGACCAACATAACTTGAAGCAACTTAAGCACGTAGAAAGTATCTTGACATGCTCAAAACCACTGAACCCTTAGAAGCTTCATACATATAGTATTTGTACAGTAACTCACATTCACTGGAATTGGTGTACTCTACTAAAGCACCTAGGGAAATTTCATTTTCTTAATCATCAGTAAAAGTAGCCTCATTTCATTTATGCAAGGAAGTTGTATTATATGCTCTGAAATTGTCAAATGAGGAAGGGTTCTACAGACTGTATAAGCAAAGATGAGGGAAGATCTGGCCTGTTGTTACGGCAGGAAGTGAAGGCATAATGCTGTCTTCTAGGTGAATCTAACTTGTATTGATTGTATTTGCTGATAGGAACCAAAACAGGGAGCACTTGTTAAGTCTACACATGAAAAGCCTGGACTAGGGGGTCTGTTGATTTGCCGCAGTGAAAATAACGTATCTGGAACCACAGCTATAAACCACCAATTGAATTTTCAGTGATTCTACAGTCATTCTATGAAGGCCCAAGTGACTTTTGCACTAAACAGGCAGGTAAAGTGAGGGCAAGGTAGTAATCAGTACCTTAGTTTCTTCAAATCTTCAGTCATAGCACTGATTTGTAAAGGTCCACTGGAGATTTGGCATCATTACTTTTTGGCTTATTTTCTTGGTGAGAGATAGGATTAACTAGAGGGGCTTACACTTAGCTTTTATACCATAATAACTCTATTTCATGGACCAGAGTATGACTATGAATGAACTAAAAGTATCCGTTTGCACTCCATGATTTTTGGACTAGGGTAGTAACCACATGAGAGGTGTACAGTCACAGTGAAACTAGTGGAAGGAGAAAGGAGGCAAAGTTCCACATATCACCTGGGATTGCTGTAGTCCTCACTCTTATATTTTAGGCATTTTGGATCTCCAGAGATAAGCATTATTTCAGAAGCAGGACCTAATAGTGTACAAAAATTCTGGGTCAATTAACTTTGCCCAGTGCATATCATAATGACGACTGATCCTTGTGGGCAAGGTTTAGGGAAAGTCATAGTCTAAATGACCAATAGGTCAGTTAAAGTATTTTATTTCTGGGAACTGTATGCGGTCTGAACTTAGATAAAAGTATTTGAATCCCTTAAGAATATATTCTTCCCTGGTGACTCAGATGGTAAAGAGTCTACCTGCAATGTAAGAGACCTGGTTCTATCCCTGGATTGGGAAGATCTCCCAGAGAAGGGAAAGGCTACCCACTCCAATGTTCTTGCCTGGAGAACATTGGAGGTGACTGCTTTCATGGAGAAAGAAGCCTGGTGGGCTGCAGTCCATGAGGTCACAAAGTGTCAGACACGACTGAAGGACTAACACTTTCACTTTTAAGAATACATAGTTTTGGTGTTTGTCTAAATGATCTAGAGACTTTCTGCCTGTAGGTGTCAAAATGCACCTTATAGGCTGCCCAACCATTTAATTCCTACAGATTCCCAAAACAATTGACCATAACAAAATTTTCTATGGAATGCCTCATCTGACTGTCATTCCACCTGTGCTGCTTATTATGGTCATTGTTATCACTTAGCATCTGACATTAAAGCATATACACTTGGCTCTACAAGTGAGGGAATAACTGACATGAAAAGAAGTTCATGGGAATTGAGAATTCCGATTCCTTCATCTTGACTGTGTCTGTCCAATGTTTTCCCTTTGTTTCTGCTCAGCTAATCTCTTCCCCATAGCACTGATTTTAATCCACTGGAGATTTGGCATCATTACTTTTTGGCTTATTTTCTTGGTGAGAGATAGGATTAACTAGAGGGCTTACACTTAGCTTTTATACCATAATAACTCTATTTCATGGACCAGAGTATGACTATGAATGAACTAAAAGTATCCGTTTGCACTCCATGATTTTTGGACTAGGGTAGTAACCACATGAGAGGTGTACAGTCACAGTGAAACTAGTGGAAGGAGAAAGGAGGCAAAGTTCCACATATCACCTGGGATTGCTGTAGTCCTCACTCTTATATTTTAGGCATTTTGGATCTCCAGAGATAAGCATTATTTCAGAAGCAGGACCTAATAGTGTACAAAAATTCTGGGTCAATTAACTTTGCCCAGTGCATATCATAATGACGACTGATCCTTGTGGGCAAGGTTTAGGGAAAGTCATAGTCTAAATGACCAATAGCTCAGTTAAAGTATTTTATTTCTGGGAACTGTATGCGGTCTGAACTTAGATAAAAGTATTTGAATCCCTTAAGAATATATTCTTCCCTGGTGACTCAGATGGTAAAGAGTCTACCTGCAATGTAAGAGACCTGGTTCTATCCCTGGATTGGGAAGATCTCCCAGAGAAGGGAAAGGCTACCCACTCCAATGTTCTTGCCTGGAGAACATTGGAGGTGACTGCTTTCATGGAGAAAGAAGCCTGGTGGGCTGCAGTCCATGAGGTCACAAAGTGTCAGACACGACTGAAGGACTAACACTTTCACTTTTAAGAATACATAGTTTTGGTGTTTGTCTAAATGATCTAGAGACTTTCTGCCTGTAGGTGTCAAAATGCACCTTATAGGCTGCCCAACCATTTAATTCCTACAGATTCCCAAAACAATTGACCATAACAAAATTTTCTATGGAATGCCTCATCTGACTGTCATTCCACCTGTGCTGCTTATTATGGTCATTGTTATCACTTAGCATCTGACATTAAAGCATATACACTTGGCTCTACAAGTGAGGGAATAACTGACATGAAAAGAAGTTCATGGGAATTGAGAATTCCGATTCCTTCATCTTGACTGTGTCTGTCCAATGTTTTCCCTTTGTTTCTGCTCAGCTAATCTCTTCCCCATCAGTACCCTAGGCAGTGCTAGTATTAAAGAACCTGCCTGCCACTGCAGGAGACCCAAGAGACCCAGTTTCAATCCTTGGATTGGGAAGATCCTCTGCAGGAGGCATGGCAACTCACTCCAGTATTCTTGCCTGGAGAACCTCATGGACAAAGGAGTCTGGCAGGCCACAGTCCACAGGGTCACAAAGAGTCAGACCCAACTGAAGAGACAGCACACATCCATCAATGCCCTTGGCTTAGCATAGGATTCCTGAAAGTGCTGAGGTTTTGATTGGTTCTGGATCCCTACCTTCATTCACAGTTAAGCCATGGACTTGGTCCTTAGTCTTATTTCCCCTAATTTTCATGAGATGAGAAGTTTGTAGAAAGCTCATATAGAAGAGTTTTGATTTTCCACTCGTGTTCTGAACCAACACTCAAGTCCCTTTTGCCACTGAAAATATAAGTGACCACCTAGCCTTTACAGTCATTATTGTTACTGTCGTGACTGATTAACAAATACAGTTTATCTCTCAGCACCTTACTTTCCACATAGACTCCATCTTATTCGGTAACAATTTGGGTAGCAATAATGCCCTCACATGACTCATATTATTGTTAACATTTTTCTCTAGTGAGCAGTGTTCACTAGGGCTCCTTAGGTATGTGAGAAAAGTTTCAGAAGCTCAGTTTGAAGTTCTATTTTCTGGACCAAATTTGTTTCTAGTATCAAATGCAGTTGACCCTTGAACAATCTGGAAGTTAGGGGTGCCACCCTGAGCAAAGTCAAAAATCCACCATAGGAGGGAGTCTCAGGTGGAAGGGATCAAAGATATGCCTTTGATGAATTTGGGATTATATAGAGCTGTAAACAACAAAACTGTATAAAAGCAAAATAAAATAAGTAAATAAAAAATCCACTGTAACTTGGCAGTAGGCCCTCTGTATCCATGGCTCCCCATGTGCAGATTGAACTACCCTTGAATCATATTTTGTAGTGTTATAGTGTTCTATTTATTGCATAAAAAATCTACATATAAGTGGACCAAGAAAGTTCAAACCCATGTTGTTCAAGGGTCAACTCTAATAGTCAAAATATAATCAGTGAAAAGAAGGCATTCTAGAATGGTAAAGATAAATAAAAAGATAATTCACAATGTGTAAGTAGATTTGGGGGCTTCTCTAGTGCTCAGATAGTAAAGAATCTGCCTGCAATACAGGAGACCCAGGTTCAATCCCTGGGTTAAGACAATCCCCTGGAGAAGGGAATGGCAACCCATGCCAGTATTCCTGCCTGGAAAATCCCACAGGCAAAGGAGCCTGGTGGGCTACAATCCATGGAGTCTCACAATATGAGTCAGACTCAATATGTAAGTAGGTTGAAGGAAAAGCAAACAATTCCTGGGACTAACAAAAAGGAGAGCTATTACCACCACAACCTGAGGATGTAACCAGAACAGAAGGTAACAGAACCAAGAGAAATAATAGATGAACCTAGAAGAGGATGTTTGACCCTCAGCAACCTGGTAGGAGTGAAATGGGAGAACACATACCCTAACCACACTCTCTTCTTACTGTCCAGTTTCTTGCTGATGTCCCCATTAAGAGAAAGAACCCAAAAAGAAAGGGTTCCTGTGGACTTAATCTAAATAATTCAGCCTTCTAGTGTACAGAACAGAGTCGTTGATGGTGCAGAAATGAATCCAAAGGAGCAAATAAAAAGTATCCTGCAGAGTTCTAAATGCTCTATGATGTCTAACAAGACACCCTGAACCTACCTGACTCAATCTGGGAATAACCTCATGGTAACGGATAATAGACATAACAGGCAATAGCAGAAACTCTGCATATTTGGGGGTAATGGCGTAAAAGCAGAAAAGTACATGAGCTTCACTTCCTGATTAAAGATGCCAAGCCTCAGAAAGAAGTCTCTAGGGCTTCCCTGATGGCCAAAGGGGTAGAGAGTCCACCTTTCAGTGCAAGGGGCACCGGTTTGATCCCTGGCCCAGGAAGATTCCATGTGCCACAGAGCAGCCGGACCTGTGCATCCAATTACAAGCCAGCATTCTGGAGCGCATGTGTGCAGAGCCAGTGCTCTGCAATGAGAGAGGCCACTGCAATGGGAGACCCACACAGGCCAAAAGAATAAAGATGGATGAAAATAAACTAAAAAAAAAAAAAAAAAAACAATAAAAGAGGACAGAATTCAAAAAAAAAAGAAAAAGAAGAATAAGAAGTATCTAAAGCCAACATGGGTTAATGACAGTAAGTTACAAATTGTGACCAAGCAATTCCACATGGAATTCAAGTGGACTTGAAACTCAACAACAAAAGAAAACTAAAATCACTGTATGGCAAGTAGAAAGGGAAAATGTTGGAAGCAGTGACAGATTTTATTTTCTTTATCTCCAAAATCACTGCAAATAGTGACTGTAGCCATGAAATTAAAAGATGCTGCTTGGGAGGAAAGCTATGACAAACCTACACAGCATATTAAAAAGCAGAGGCATCACTTTACCCAAAGGTCCCCACATAGTCTCAGCTATGATTTTTCTAGTAGTCATATATGCATATGAAAGTTGGAACATAAAGAAGGCTGAGCTGCAAAGAATTGATCCTTTCGAATTGTGGTGCTGAAGAAAACTCCTGAGAATCCCTTGGACTGCAAGGAAAACAAACCAGTCAGTCTGAAAGGAAATCAATCCTGAATATTCACTGGAAGGATTGTTGCTGAAGCTGAAGCTTTAATACTTTGGCCACCTGATGTGAAAAGCCGACTCATTGGAAAAGAGACCCTGATGCTGGAAAAGACTGAAGCCCCAAAGACAAGGGAGCAGCAAAGGATGAGATGGTTATATGGCACCATCAACTCAATGGACATGAATCTGTGCAAACTCCAGGAGATAATGGAAGACAAGAGGAGCCTGGTGTGCTCCAGTTCATGAGGTTGCAAAGCTCAGATATGACTTAGCTACTGAACGACAGCAATACTCCCACATGGAGATAATCTGAGTGAGTTTCTAAACCCCAACATGTTTAAGTCTCTCATAGCCACAGAAAAGGGAGAAAGCGTAAATGAATTTTCCTTTGCTCACCACACTCCTCAAGAGGGCTGTGGAAAGTCTGTGATAGCTCGAGGAATTGAAAAGGCCCTCCAAATAGTCATGAAAATCCACAAGCCAACCAATAAAATGCCCAGACAGACCTTAAAAATGACCTTAGATGGCCAGGGGGACAGAATGCTCACAATTGGAAACCTTAGGATGAGTTCTGTCTCCATTTGGCAGTATATATAGTACAGAGAATATTGCCCCACCCATCACGATAGCTGGGAGAACCATCATGGAAATACATTCTGGATGTCTCTGATTTGACTGATTACTGATTCAGTTTAAATGAAGAAAACTAAAATCACTGTATGGCAAGTAGAAAGGGAAAATGTTGGAAGCAGTGACAGATTTTATTTTCTTTATCTCCAAAATCACTGCAAATAGTGACTGTAGCCATGAAATTAAAAGATGCTGCTTGGGAGGAAAGCTATGACAAACCTACACAGCATATTAAAAAGCAGAGGCATCACTTTACCCAAAGGTCCCCACATAGTCTCAGCTATGATTTTTCTAGTAGTCATATATGCATATGAAAGTTGGAACATAAAGAAGGCTGAGCTGCAAAGAATTGATCCTTTCGAATTGTGGTGCTGAAGAAAACTCCTGAGAATCCCTTGGACTGCAAGGAAAACAAACCAGTCAGTCTGAAAGGAAATCAATCCTGAATATTCACTGGAAGGATTGTTGCTGAAGCTGAAGCTTTAATACTTTGGCCACCTGATGTGAAAAGCCGACTCATTGGAAAAGAGACCCTGATGCTGGAAAAGACTGAAGCCCCAAAGACAAGGGAGCAGCAAAGGATGAGATGGTTATATGGCACCATCAACTCAATGGACATGAATCTGTGCAAACTCCAGGAGATAATGGAAGACAAGAGGAGCCTGGTGTGCTCCAGTTCATGAGGTTGCAAAGCTCAGATATGACTTAGCTACTGAACGACAGCAATACTCCCACATGGAGATAATCTGAGTGAGTTTCTAAACCCCAACATGTTTAAGTCTCTCATAGCCACAGAAAAGGGAGAAAGCGTAAATGAATTTTCCTTTGCTCACCACACTCCTCAAGAGGGCTGTGGAAAGTCTGTGATAGCTCGAGGAATTGAAAAGGCCCTCCAAATAGTCATGAAAATCCACAAGCCAACCAATAAAATGCCCAGACAGACCTTAAAAATGACCTTAGATGGCCAGGGGGACAGAATGCTCACAATTGGAAACCTTAGGATGAGTTCTGTCTCCATTTGGCAGTATATATAGTACAGAGAATATTGCCCCACCCATCACGATAGCTGGGAGAACCATCATGGAAATACATTCTGGATGTCTCTGATTTGACTGATTACTGATTCAGTTTAAATGAAGAAAAGTAAAATGTCAGAGCTAACCTGAAATTGATTAAAATCAGTTATCAGCCGTCCATCAGAATAGGTGTTCAAAATAGAGGTTGTTCAATCAACAAGCAAAAGGTTACATTTGCTACTTGAATATCTAACTTGAGAAGTCCTGCCCCCAAACTTGTAACACACACACACCTCTCTCTTTTATATATATATATATGTATCTTGGTATATAGATATAATATAACCACATAATGTGTTTCACCAAGGGCAATTTGAGCAAAGGTTTAGATTTTAGCGGGAACAGAAATAAAATTTCCAATATCCATAATTCTGTTCTGATTACCCTCAGGCACTCCAATATATAGTTTCAACACAATACTTTACCCAAATGGCACATTGGGTTAATCAACACCATTCAGTTTAATCTATGCAATTTTTTTCTTCAACACGTATTTCTATAACTCAACATCATCAGAAAGTTATGTTTTTACAGCAGCAATACATTTGCAGTCATATTCTTTTACTTGAATGTGAGATTAATTCTAATTGAGTGTACTTAAAATTTATAAATTTTACAGAAGGAATGGCACAGTTATTAGCCCTAATGAAGCCCCTGTGGTGTGTCAGCCCGATCAGTGACTGTTTACCACATGTCTTATTTGGCCTTCAAATTCTTTGTCTGCCCAGCATGCTATTGCTAAGTTAATTATAATCTAGAATTCCCATTAAGTTTATGTGCATGTATTGCCTTGCAGTCTTCAAAATTACATTGAAATTCTTTGAAAGCGTAAATGAATTTTCCTTTGCTCACCACACTCCTCAAGAGGGCTGTGGAAAGTCTGTGATAGCTCGAGGAATTGAAAAGGCCCTCCAAATAGTCATGAAAATCCACAAGCCAACCAATAAAATGCCCAGACAGACCTTAAAAATGACCTTAGATGGCCAGGGGGACAGAATGCTCACAATTGGAAACCTTAGGATGAGTTCTGTCTCCATTTGGCAGTATATATAGTACAGAGAATATTGCCCCACCCATCACGATAGCTGGGAGAACCATCATGGAAATACATTCTGGATGTCTCTGATTTGACTGATTACTGATTCAGTTTAAATGAAGAAAAGTAAAATGTCAGAGCTAACCTGAAATTGATTAAAATCAGTTATCAGCCGTCCATCAGAATAGGTGTTCAAAATAGAGGTTGTTCAATCAACAAGCAAAAGGTTACATTTGCTACTTGAATATCTAACTTGAGAAGTCCTGCCCCCAAACTTGTAACACACACACACACTCTCTCTCTTTTTATATATATATATATGTATCTTGGTATATAGATATAATATAACCACATAATGTGTTTCACCAAGGGCAATTTGAGCAAAGGTTTAGATTTTAGCGGGAACAGAAATAAAATTTCCAATATCCATAATTCTGTTCTGATTACCCTCAGGCACTCCAATATATAGTTTCAACACAATACTTTACCCAAATGGCACATTGGGTTAATCAACACCATTCAGTTTAATCTATGCAATTTTTTTCTTCAACACGTATTTCTATAACTCAACATCATCAGAAAGTTATGTTTTTACAGCAGCAATACATTTGCAGTCATATTCTTTTACTTGAATGTGAGATTAATTCTAATTGAGTGTACTTAAAATTTATAAATTTTACAGAAGGAATGGCACAGTTATTAGCCCTAATGAAGCCCCTGTGGTGTGTCAGCCCGATCAGTGACTGTTTACCACATGTCTTATTTGGCCTTCAAATTCTTTGTCTGCCCAGCATGCTATTGCTAAGTTAATTATAATCTAGAATTCCCATTAAGTTTATGTGCATGTATTGCCTTGCAGTCTTCAAAATTTAATCATGACTTCTGAAACAAGAATTTCCATTTTAAGAAAACTGTACTTCCATTAGAGTTTAATAAATGAGAAATATGAAATGAATGTTTTTTCCTGCTTTTCAAAATAAAACAATGAAATTTTCTAACTAATGGAAAGACATTTGTGTTTCAAATGAACACAAAATATGCCAAGTTTCAGCCCCAAGACAGTTTTTATGACCAAGTCACCAGATCCTAAAAAAGAAATTTTTATGGTGGAAATGTCACTTGTTTAATATACATACAGTAGTTTCAAGGCTTATCTCACTTTAATTATTTTTGTTAATACTCTAGAGGCTCAAAAATGTTTATTGATTTTAATGCCATGATATCCATTAAAATGTTCTTTTTATATCTTCTATCTTATTATTAAATTTATCTGCTCCAAGATCACTTTTTCATTGAGAAATTTCTGCACTTAGCTAGACACACACCATAACAAAAGTAGTGCTTCTAAGGCTATATGTTCTTCTGGCTTCATTCAGGAAGCAGTTACATCAGAAAGATTAAAATTCTCCTTAATTTGTTATTAAAAATAAATGATCTCTCCACTTACTTATTTAGCTATTGTTCTTTTTGGCATTCTTAAATGCTTTGCTGTTCATCCCATTGATTTCCAACCTCATTTAGTAAGAAGAATGAAATATGAGAAACACTTATTTCACTTACTGAATATCTATTACATACCAGACACTGGTCTAAATGCTTTGCATTCATTTATTTGTCTAATCATCACAGTGAAGCTATGGGGATACTAAACTATTATAGGTGAGTAAATAAAGGTAGACTTCCCCAAGATGTCACAAAACAAGTAGGTGGTGGAAAAAGCAGTCAAATCTAGAGAGCTCAGTGACAGATACACTCTTAGCCACTTTGCTACACCACCTCATATATGAGAAAATATAGAAAAACACAGACCACTTACTCTGAAATCACTGTCTCTTATATTTTAAGTACAGTTTATGTAATCAAATCCTATGACCTCCTTCACTCAGCTCTGTTTTATTTCTGTTTTGAACTTGCATACATCTCCACTCCCACACACTTTCCACGGAAGTCTTTCCAGGGTGGCTCAGTTCTACTTGGTAAGGGTCAAACCTGTTCTTTCCCATAGAGTTTTTAACAGTGGAAAATGAGCCCTTACTCTTCCACTTGGCACATTAGAAATAAGGAAGATTAATAGGGAATTGTCAAAAACCGGTTATAAAATCCAAACTTAAAGGGAACAGAATGTTTTTTTTTTTCAAATGAACACAAAATTGCCAAGTTTCAGCCCCAAGACAGTTTTTATGACCAAGTCACCAGATCCTAAAAAAGAAATTTTTATGGTGGAAATGTCACTTGTTTAATATACATACAGTAGTTTCAAGGCTTATCTCACTTTAATTATTTTTGTTAATACTCTAGAGGCTCAAAAATGTTTATTGATTTTAATGCCATGATATCCATTAAAATGTTCTTTTTATATCTTCTATCTTATTATTAAATTTATCTGCTCCAAGATCACTTTTTCATTGAGAAATTTCTGCACTTAGCTAGACACACACCATAACAAAAGTAGTGCTTCTAAGGCTATATGTTCTTCTGGCTTCATTCAGGAAGCAGTTACATCAGAAAGATTAAAATTCTCCTTAATTTGTTATTAAAAATAAATGATCTCTCCACTTACTTATTTAGCTATTGTTCTTTTTGGCATTCTTAAATGCTTTGCTGTTCATCCCATTGATTTCCAACCTCATTTAGTAAGAAGAATGAAATATGAGAAACACTTATTTCACTTACTGAATATCTATTACATACCAGACACTGGTCTAAATGCTTTGCATTCATTTATTTGTCTAATCATCACAGTGAAGCTATGGGGATACTAAACTATTATAGGTGAGTAAATAAAGGTAGACTTCCCCAAGATGTCACAAAACAAGTAGGTGGTGGAAAAAGCAGTCAAATCTAGAGAGCTCAGTGACAGATACACTCTTAGCCACTTTGCTACACCACCTCATATATGAGAAAATATAGAAAAACACAGACCACTTACTCTGAAATCACTGTCTCTTATATTTTAAGTACAGTTTATGTAATCAAATCCTATGACCTCCTTCACTCAGCTCTGTTTTATTTCTGTTTTGAACTTGCATACATCTCCACTCCCACACACTTTCCACGGAAGTCTTTCCAGGGTGGCTCAGTTCTACTTGGTAAGGGTCAAACCTGTTCTTTCCCATAGAGTTTTTAACAGTGGAAAATGAGCCCTTACTCTTCCACTTGGCACATTAGAAATAAGGAAGATTAATAGGGAATTGTCAAAAACCGGTTATAAAATCCAAACTTAAAGGGAACAGATAGTGCAAGAGATTAAATAGTTGTATCATCTAGTACTGATCCCTCAGATATCTTATTAGAAAATTTTTAAAAAGTAACTAAACAAATGTGTGGGTATTACTGTAGTCGATTAGACTTAATTTTTCTGATTTAAAGATCTGGCATTCCTACCATGCCACAGAGCTTTAACGTACTCTCTTGAAATTATTAATGACAACATTAAGCATCCTCAGGCAATTCTTTTTAGTTAGAAGAATTTTAGCAATTACATTTAAGTTATTAGCATTGGTTTATGGCTAAATGAATTAGCTCATGAAATTGCTTTAACTCTTAGGTTTAAAATCATTTCTTTTATTTAATATGCAGTTGAAAGTGAAAAATGATTTTCCCAAGGTAGTCTGCATCAAAAGCTATTTGTGAAAAGGGAGTTCAATATAAGAGGAAGCCATCCATGCATTGAGTCATTTATTCATTAATTCAACAAATGCTTATTGAGAGCTTAGCTATTTGCCAAATGTTTTTATTGCACTAAACAAAACACATCCTGCCCTGATGGAGCTTACCTTCTATTGCAGGAGATAGTCAATTACTATGTTACACAAATGAATACATATTATGCCAGGAGCCAGAAGACAGTTAAGAAAGGTTAAGGGGCTAGAGTAATGAGGGCGGATTGTATAGGTACGTGTTATACAATAAGAGCACTTGCAGAAGATGGCACTTGAAGAGAGGCTAAATGAAGTAAGGAAATAAGTCATGAATAAATATTTGGAAGAGCATCACTTACTGAGGGAATCACATATGCCAAGTCTCACAGGCAGGAGAATGAGGAGTTTCTGCTCTATTTTTACTATATTTAGACAAATGGTGAGGGGACAGAATGACTTTCTCCAAAAAATATGGGCTTAATGGGGAATTACGTTCAGAGCAGATCCTGCAAAATCTGTACAACTGTGAAACCAGAGAATGTCGAAGTCATTGACACCTCAAACTGGGTTACCCATGCAGGTAGCTAAGTTAGAACAGGGATAAGCACAGTGAATATTTAAAGTACACAAAAGGGATACACTGGAATCAGTTTTCAATGCTTAATATCAGAAAAGGACTTCAAGAGCTGAGAGACTGCAGAAGACAAGGTTCTTAGAGCATGGGGCAGCCATTGAGTGGGCTTGAGGGACAGTCTAACCCACATAGCTGCCAGTTGCACAAGGCTTGGGGGATACACCTGGCTGGGTGGGGGATTTTTGGAAAGGAGCCTTGCTCTTTCTTAGAGTAGGTTCTTAACCCACAGTGTGTCAGCTTAGCAAATCAAAGCTTTCTCTCCTGCTGAAGTAATATTTTGACTCCCTCTGGCTAGGAAAAATCACACAGAGACCCAGTGCCTTGTGCTGACCTCATTACCCTCTTCACCCATCAAATAGAAGCTAATATGCATTGCTAATGCATGCAGAGAAAAGACAAATCTTGGTGTATTATCGGAAAAAAAAATTAGAGATCAGTGTGCCCAGAAGTCAGTGAGTGAGTAGGAATTCTAGGAAATGGCCTCAAATAAGTAGTTAAGTAGCCAGGACCAAATCCTATAGAATTCAGAAGGGCAGACAGATTCTAATCATATAGACCTTAGGTTTTAGATTTTTGTGCAAGTGTGATAAGAAGCAGCTGGATGGTTATGAGCAAAGAAATAAAGCAATCCCTCTTCCATTTTAGGAGGAACATTCCGGCAGTTGTGTGGAGAATAGGATCTAGGAATCCAAAAGGAAAAACTGAAAATGAGTTAAGTAGCCATCCAGATAGGAGATTATGGAGGATTAAACATCACTGAGCCACAGTGACTGTAATAAATGGTCAGATTGTGAATATGCTTTTAAAGATAAAGCCAACAGGATTTTCTGATGGACTGGAGGTGGTTTCTGAGAAAAAGAGAGAAATTGATAGATTACAAGGTATTTTTTGCTTAATCCAGCTGAATATAGATCCCTTTTACTGGGATGTCAGACACAGGGAAAGGAAGAACTTTTTAACAGGGGCTCCAAAAGGAATTCCTAGGCTCATTTAGACACATTAAGGTTAAGATACCTAATAGAAATCCAAGATGGGATGTGAAGTCCCAAATGAAGGGGAAAGGTTGGCCTCAAAATATAAATAATTGCATAATGATTATATGGGTAGCATTTGAAAACATGAGACTGCATGAGATCACCTAGGGAATAAGTCATAAATGCAGAAGATGTCTGCGTATGATTCCTGGGTCAACCAGACATGAATTAAAAAATCACAGTGAGGTGAGTGTTGAAAGTCAGCAACTTGAGGGTATGTAGGTCCTCCAGCTGTGAAGTTTCATTAAGGTGGTAGTGTACTGAGGACAGAATTGGAAAAGAAGAAATGGAGTTGACCAGTGTAAACAACCACTGTGAGGTGTGTGGGGTAAAGCCAAAACTAAAGCGTAAGTTGTAGCTGGAGAGAGATGTGAGATGAAGGAGAATTTTTAGTAAGAGGGAAAGTTTTTCAGCATGCATACGTGGTAATGGAAGGAAATAAATGTCACTGCAGAGAAAAATACACAAAAGTAAAGGACAAGGGTAAAAGTCATGATTTATTTACCTTTAGAAAACTACCAGGCTAAAACTGACAGATTCTAAAGAGAGAGAAAAAACATTTCTGGTTTCACAAACAAACTAGATATTCCTTAGGAAATGGAACAAAACAGAAACACAAGGAACAGAAGTTGGAAATGTCCCAGGGTCCAGAAGTCAAGAGAAGCACCTGGAAATTAAATTACATTAAGAATAGGGATTAAAAGTGCTGTTTAACAGTCAGTGACCAGGACTTCTCTGCCAGTCTGGTGGTTAAGACTCCACTGAAGGAGCCCAGGTTCAGTCCCCGGTCAGGGAACTAAGATCCCATGTGTCAAGGGGTGTGGAGGAGTCATAGATTATCATCCTAAGAGAAGTAAGTCAGAAAAAGAAAGACAAATATCATGTGACATCATTTATTTATGGCATCGAAACTGTGGCAGATATGATACAAATGAACCTGTCTACAAAGCAGAAACAGATTCATGGACACAGAAAACAGATGCAGGGCTGCTAAGGGGAAGGGAGAATGGAGAAAGGACTGGGCATTTGGAACTACAGATGCAAATTACTCCATTTAGAACAGATGAACAAGGTCCTACTGTATAGTACAGAACTCTGTGCAATGTCCTGAAACTTTGGATATAGAAATATAAATAATTGCATAATGATTATATGGGTAGCATTTGAAAACATGAGACTGCATGAGATCACCTAGGGAATAAGTCATAAATGCAGAAGATGTCTGCGTATGATTCCTGGGTCAACCAGACATGAATTAAAAAATCACAGTGAGGTGAGTGTTGAAAGTCAGCAACTTGAGGGTATGTAGGTCCTCCAGCTGTGAAGTTTCATTAAGGTGGTAGTGTACTGAGGACAGAATTGGAAAAGAAGAAATGGAGTTGACCAGTGTAAACAACCACTGTGAGGTGTGTGGGGTAAAGCCAAAACTAAAGCGTAAGTTGTAGCTGGAGAGAGATGTGAGATGAAGGAGAATTTTTAGTAAGAGGGAAAGTTTTTCAGCATGCATACGTGGTAATGGAAGGAAATAAATGTCACTGCAGAGAAAAATACACAAAAGTAAAGGACAAGGGTAAAAGTCATGATTTATTTACCTTTAGAAAACTACCAGGCTAAAACTGACAGATTCTAAAGAGAGAGAAAAAACATTTCTGGTTTCACAAACAAACTAGATATTCCTTAGGAAATGGAACAAAACAGAAACACAAGGAACAGAAGTTGGAAATGTCCCAGGGTCCAGAAGTCAAGAGAAGCACCTGGAAATTAAATTACATTAAGAATAGGGATTAAAAGTGCTGTTTAACAGTCAGTGACCAGGACTTCTCTGCCAGTCTGGTGGTTAAGACTCCACTGAAGGAGCCCAGGTTCAGTCCCCGGTCAGGGAACTAAGATCCCATGTGTCAAGGGGTGTGGAGGAGTCATAGATTATCATCCTAAGAGAAGTAAGTCAGAAAAAGAAAGACAAATATCATGTGACATCATTTATTTATGGCATCGAAACTGTGGCAGATATGATACAAATGAACCTGTCTACAAAGCAGAAACAGATTCATGGACACAGAAAACAGATGCAGGGCTGCTAAGGGGAAGGGAGAATGGAGAAAGGACTGGGCATTTGGAACTACAGATGCAAATTACTCCATTTAGAACAGATGAACAAGGTCCTACTGTATAGTACAGGGAAATCTGGGCAAGGTCCTGGAGTAAATCAAAATGGAAAAGAATATGAAAAAGGATGCATATTTATATGTATAACTAAATCAAGCAGAGATTAACCCAATATTGTAACTCATTTATACTTAAAAAAAAAAAAAAAGAGTCAGTGTCCAGAGCCAAACTTGCTTCTCAAACTTGGTCTAACTTCTGAGCAGGTGCTGGAAGCATAAAGCTATTGACCACTGGTTTTGTCTGTGGCTTATATGAAACTGTTCTTCAAGAGAGTGAGAGGACATAAGTGTGACCACTTGCTCAGAAATTGAACTTAGACACCTTTTGATTTAGAGACTCTCTGCAGTATTGTCATGTAGCATGAAGCCAAAGTGGCAATAGAAGAAGTTACACATCTCAGTCCTCAAGAGAAGAGAAGGAGTATGTGAACATTTTGTTTAAAAAATATCTGCAAATCAAAGCTACAAAATGCATGATAAAAATAAGAAAAAAATAACAGTCAACAATTTGAAAGTAACTGTGTTTCAGGTGACATTCAAAATTAGAATGATTTGGGAAAATACTTGAAATATTTTAGAATTGTAAATGAGATCAACAAATATGTATTGAAATTTCTGTTCAATGGCAGCCAGCATTCTAGATGCTGGGAATAGATAAAAGAAGACACACAAAATCATTACCTTCATGGAGCTTCTATTTCAAGTAGGTAAGAATAATTGAAGAAATAATACCATAAAAGTAGTCAGGAAATTCTAAAGTAGAACAAAAAAAAATGAGTCTATATCGTGAAAGGGGGGGTCATGGACTAAGATCCCATGTGTCAAGGGGTGTGGAGGAGTCATAGATTATCATCCTAAGAGAAGTAAGTCAGAAAAAGAAAGACAAATATCATGTGACATCATTTATTTATGGCATCGAAACTGTGGCAGATATGATACAAATGAACCTGTCTACAAAGCAGAAACAGATTCATGGACACAGAAAACAGATGCAGGGCTGCTAAGGGGAAGGGAGAATGGAGAAAGGACTGGGCATTTGGAACTACAGATGCAAATTACTCCATTTAGAACAGATGAACAAGGTCCTACTGTATAGTACAGGGAACTCTGTGCAATGTCCTGGAGTAAATCATAATGGAAAAGAATATGAAAAAGGATGCATATTTATATGTATAACTAAATCAAGCAGAGATTAACCCAATATTGTAACTCATTTATACTTAAAAAAAAAAAAAAAGAGTCAGTGTCCAGAGCCAAACTTGCTTCTCAAACTTGGTCTAACTTCTGAGCAGGTGCTGGAAGCATAAAGCTATTGACCACTGGTTTTGTCTGTGGCTTATATGAAACTGTTCTTCAAGAGAGTGAGAGGACATAAGTGTGACCACTTGCTCAGAAATTGAACTTAGACACCTTTTGATTTAGAGACTCTCTGCAGTATTGTCATGTAGCATGAAGCCAAAGTGGCAATAGAAGAAGTTACACATCTCAGTCCTCAAGAGAAGAGAAGGAGTATGTGAACATTTGATTGAAAAAAAATCTGCAAATCAAAGCTACAAAATGCATGATAAAAATAAGAAAAAAATAACAGTCAACAATTTGAAAGTAACTGTGTTTCAGGTGACATTCAAAATTAGAATGATTTGGGAAAATACTTGAAATATTTTAGAATTGTAAATGAGATCAACAAATATGTATTGAAATTTCTGTTCAATGGCAGCCAGCATTCTAGATGCTGGGAATAGATAAAAGAAGACACACAAAATCATTACCTTCATGGAGCTTCTATTTCAAGTAGGTAAGAATAATTGAAGAAATAATACCATAAAAGTAGTCAGGAAATTCTAAAGTAGAACAAAAAGAAATGAGTCTATATGAGATTAATTGTTCAAAGTACTGGAAATAAGAAAACATTAACATTTTAATACAAAAATGAATAAACTTTAGTTTGGAATCAATATAGATTTGATTAGATTTAGACCAATATATTGGAAAACCAAGAACATGAGCAAACATGCAACATCATTTCAAATGTGAAGAATCTGTTAAGAGACAGCATACCCAGAGATTTAGAAGAAAAGTAGGAATTAGTGAGGAAACAATATTTTGAGAGGTAAAGGTAAAGAATTTTGGAGGAATAAATAAATTCAGTAGTACTCTATTCAGAAAGACTGAGAACTAAGCAGATATGATAAAAATAAATCAATATATAGATACATTATAGCATGATTGCAAAATCTCAAAGATAATAGAATCTTAAAAGCCACCTAAGGAAAAGAACTGATGACTTAGAAAGCAACAGTAATTACAGCTCCAAAAGTTTTCTTATCGTCTCAGTCATGCCAGTAGAAAATGGAATGATGTGAGCAAATTGTCAACCTAAAATGTAAATACCCTAAATGTAATACCCTACTAATACGTTAGGAGAGCAAATTAAATCACTTTATGTTGAAAACGTTAAGACAGCTTGCCAATAGCACACCCACCATAAAATCTGTAAATCCTGAGCTTCAACAAGAAGAAAATCCAATACAGGATGAATGAATTGGGATAAAAAAATATAGATGATTCTCATTCACAAGTTATGTTCTAGAAGGTCACTGGGAACACTCAGTTCATGAACACTGAATCATTGTTCCAGGAGAAATAACGCATACCTCTCATGGAGATTATAATCTTAAATCATTCATCCTGGTAGGCTTTATTTTCTTTATTTTACAAAAAAAGAAAACAAAGTTAGAAAACTTGAAGTGACTCTCCTCAGATGCCGGAATAGGGACTTAAACCCCATCTAACCCACTGGGAGCCAGAGCTTCCTGCCCTGAGCTGCAGTGCCCCCACCTACTGAATCCTCCAGTCATCCTCACAGAGGAGTCGAGCATGAGTGCAGAGCCAAACCCTGTGACCCCAGCTACACAGCTCTCTCTTGGTGGACTCAGATGTCTCATCACTGTGTATCCACAAATAATCATGAAAGCCATGGATATGGATTTGAGGGTTACAGATAAAATTGTAAAGAGCAGGTGAATATGGAATCTGGAAACAATGAAGATGGTCTATATATTTATCTATATTTATAGTCAATTACATCACTAATACTTGAAACATAAATGGGTGGTTTATCTTGTTCTTGAAAAACATAAGCATAAAATTTCAGGCAGAAAAACAAGATAGAAGGATATTGTTCATAAAATAAGTAGATCATCTTAAGTTCTGTATCTTTTTGGTGAATAAGATATCAAATTGTGCAGAAAAGATTAATCATAGAAAATCAATATATAGATACATTATAGCATGTTAAATTAAAAAACAAAGCCACCTAAGGAAAAGAACTGATGACTTAGAAAGCAACAGTAATTACAGCCCCAAAAGTTTTCTTATCGTCTCAGTCATGCCAGTAGAAAATGGAATGATGTGAGCAAATTGTCAACCTAAAATGTAAATACCCTAAATGTAATACCCTACTAATACGTTAGGAGAGCAAATTAAATCACTTTATGTTGAAAACGTTAAGACAGCTTGCCAATAGCACACCCACCATAAAATCTGTAAATCCTGAGCTTCAACAAGAAGAAAATCCAATACAGGATGAATGAATTGGGATAAAAAAATATAGATGATTCTCATTCACAAGTTATGTTCTAGAAGGTCACTGGGAACACTCAGTTCATGAACACTGAATCATTGTTCCAGGAGAAATAACGCATACCTCTCATGGAGATTATAATCTTAAATCATTCATCCTGGTAGGCTTTATTTTCTTTATTTTACAAAAAAAGAAAACAAAGTTAGAAAACTTGAAGTGACTCTCCTCAGATGCCGGAATAGGGACTTAAACCCCATCTAACCCACTGGGAGCCAGAGCTTCCTGCCCTGAGCTGCAGTGCCCCCACCTACTGAATCCTCCAGTCATCCTCACAGAGGAGTCGAGCATGAGTGCAGAGCCAAACCCTGTGACCCCAGCTACACAGCTCTCTCTTGGTGGACTCAGATGTCTCATCACTGTGTATCCACAAATAATCATGAAAGCCATGGATATGGATTTGAGGGTTACAGATAAAATTGTAAAGAGCAGGTGAATATGGAATCTGGAAACAATGAAGATGGTCTATATATTTATCTATATTTATAGTCAATTACATCACTAATACTTGAAACATAAATGGGTGGTTTATCTTGTTCTTGAAAAACATAAGCATAAAATTTCAGGCAGAAAAACAAGATAGAAGGATATTGTTCATAAAATAAGTAGATCATCTTAAGTTCTGTATCTTTTTGGTGAATAAGATATCAAATTGTGCAGAAAAGATTAATCATAGGAAATCTGATAGTACTGTTCTTAGATACTTGCAGTGTTTACCCTTGGCCGACATCTAGGAACTACTTTCTTAGGCGGGTTCCCACCATTCCCTAAATGATATGGTGGCTCACTGGGCCCAAAGTGTTTGTGCAGACAACATGGTTTATACTGAACACCTGCTTTCTTTGTGGGACTCTGGAACTTTGATACATGCTAGGGATAAGGCACTGAATCCAAAATACCTGCACACTGAGTTTCTAAATAAGCCTCCTGGGTAGACAGCATTTTACAATTGTTGTTACAACTCATTGCTGAAGGAGTTAAGTGATCCTTTGTGACACCATGGGAGAAGACTCTCTGATGCTTGGGCCTGGTTTCCTGCAGACTTCATCTTTTCTCTGTGCCGATTCTGCTTTGTATCCTCTCGCTGGAATGTCAGTAAGCCATAATCATGAGATGGCTCGATGGCAAGCCCACCTAGTGAATCACTGAATCTGCAGGTGGTCTCAAGGTCTACCACACACAAATAAATTGAGATATGTTGAGAACCATTTGTTGAAATTGTGTAGCTTTAGGGAATCTGGTTCCCAGCCAGGAATTTCCTTCCCCCCATATACAGCTACAAACTGGACAAGACATATAAAGCATCTCACTTTTTGAGCACTAGAAAACAGGTGAAACAGGGTCATCATCCATGAGAGAAGGAAGAAATAGGAGGTGAGCTACACATTTGCCCAGTCCTCTACCTAGGAGGCCTTTCCCCCGGCCTGTACAGGGGGCAGAAGCTCAAGTGTAGTGCAGTCTCTTCGGTGCAAACACCCCAGCTACACAGCTCTCTCTTGGTGGACTCAGATGTCTCATCACTGTGTATCCACAAATAATCATGAAAGCCATGGATATGGATTTGAGGGTTACAGATAAAATTGTAAAGAGCAGGTGAATATGGAATCTGGAAACAATGAAGATGGTCTATATATTTATCTATATTTATAGTCAATTACATCACTAATACTTGAAACATAAATGGGTGGTTTATCTTGTTCTTGAAAAACATAAGCATAAAATTTCAGGCAGAAAAACAAGATAGAAGGATATTGTTCATAAAATAAGTAGATCATCTTAAGTTCTGTATCTTTTTGGTGAATAAGATATCAAATTGTGCAGAAAAGATTAATCATAGGAAATCTGATAGTACTGTTCTTAGATACTTGCAGTGTTTACCCTTGGCCGACATCTAGGAACTACTTTCTTAGGCGGGTTCCCACCATTCCCTAAATGATATGGTGGCTCACTGGGCCCAAAGTGTTTGTGCAGACAACATGGTTTATACTGAACACCTGCTTTCTTTGTGGGACTCTGGAACTTTGATACATGCTAGGGATAAGGCACTGAATCCAAAATACCTGCACACTGAGTTTCTAAATAAGCCTCCTGGGTAGACAGCATTTTACAATTGTTGTTACAACTCATTGCTGAAGGAGTTAAGTGATCCTTTGTGACACCATGGGAGAAGACTCTCTGATGCTTGGGCCTGGTTTCCTGCAGACTTCATCTTTTCTCTGTGCCGATTCTGCTTTGTATCCTCTCGCTGGAATGTCAGTAAGCCATAATCATGAGATGGCTCGATGGCAAGCCCACCTAGTGAATCACTGAATCTGCAGGTGGTCTCAAGGTCTACCACACACAAATAAATTGAGATATGTTGAGAACCATTTGTTGAAATTGTGTAGCTTTAGGGAATCTGGTTCCCAGCCAGGAATTTCCTTCCCCCCATATACAGCTACAAACTGGACAAGACATATAAAGCATCTCACTTTTTGAGCACTAGAAAACAGGTGAAACAGGGTCATCATCCATGAGAGAAGGAAGAAATAGGAGGTGAGCTACACATTTGCCCAGTCCTCTACCTAGGAGGCCTTTCCCCCGGCCTGTACAGGGGGCAGAAGCTCAAGTGTAGTGCAGTCTCTTCGACCCGAGCAGCAAGAACTTGCTCCAGGTTACTGATTAAGTTGAGGATCAAGGGAGTAGACAACAAAATGCTGCATGGAGTGGGTAGAAGTCTGTATTACACCAAGGTTATTGAGAGGTGTTGGAAAAACCCATCAAGAGAGATTATTGTAACACACTAAGAAGACTCTTCGTCAAACATGAAAGTCATTCTTCAGAGTTCATACAGTAGAGATGTTCATGGTCCCTAAGCTGGAAGGATGTAGTCAGAGAAGAACTAGGAAAACTCTAGGATGGAAGCAAGAGAATAAAGAATGGAGCCTAATAAACTGATGAAAAGTTCCCTGATATTAAAAATGCTTATTTTGAAGGACAAGTAGTACCTATCCTTCAAAGAGAGAATAACTTGCAATTGATTAGTGAGCACTGAAAGATGCCATCCTTTGATTTCATATTCTCTTAAGTCTTCATGGTCTGACACTAATGTTTCCATCTTGTGTTTTATGGTTTTTCCTTTATTGTCTATTTCCTGTTTATCCTTCCATGCAACACATTACATTACAATTTGTAATATGTTATAAATATATACCAATACCATGAAGTTATGAAGTTCATGAAGCAATTCCATTATGTCCCCCCGCCTCAAACTCAGATCCTGTCTAATCCTCTATCTTTACAAATTTGTAAGTTGGATATATTCAAAACACATTGAGGGTCTTCCCTAGACCTCTTCCTGTGCCTCCTTTTGTGCTTACTACAAATTAATATTCATAGT
The DNA here is from genome assembly GCA_022376925.1 of Tragulus kanchil. Lineage (NCBI taxonomy): Eukaryota > Metazoa > Chordata > Mammalia > Artiodactyla > Tragulidae > Tragulus > Tragulus kanchil. Next base: position 114,629,296 of record JAIOJX010000003.1, on the reverse strand, counting down.
ACATACAACTGAAAAACCTTGGAGATACACTTGAAGACACCCCTAAAGAGTCAAAATCTGAAAGACTTGGAGCCACATTAGGAGGTTCTTGCTTCACCACCTCGCACCCTACCCGGCTCAGCAACCAGTTAGTTGCCAAGTCATGTAGATGCCATTCCGTCCTCCATAATCCTGGCAGGTTAATGTTCCCAAAGTACAGCTCTAACCAGACCATTTCTCTGCTCCCAAAGCACTCCTCACCTAGTGCACATTACTTTAATTGAAGAGGACCTATGAAAGAATAAATAGCCTCATATACTAAATTTATAATCCTAAATATAGCAAGGGCCATAACGTTGCAGGAACCTTGAATCATCACAGCACTTTAGGTTCAGGAAAGCACTGAGTACTATTAAGCCCCTAATGAAGTACAGTAGACCAATTCAGTTACAGCACACAATGGCAGTAGGATAAATAATGGCAGCCCATTGAAAATGTGATAGTAAATTTTGCTCCCAGCAGACTTTGGTTTCTGTCATTTCTCAAAATCATCAAAGATATATGCAAATTGTGTGTGTGCACATGTGTGTGTGGAGAGAAAAAGAAAATTGCATTTATTTTTAGTAATCTATTCTGTTCACAGCAATGCCCACTAGCAGAAGTACTTTGATTGAAGAGGACAAAACATCTATTACCAAGCAAATCCATTTGTGATAAAAGAGTTTTTCTGTCTATAAGAAAAACATGAATTTACCAGAAATATAATATGTATTTTTAGTATTCCAATTGTAAAGTCACCCTACATTAGTGTTCCATGTTAAATAAAGAGAGAGAGAGAGGCAAATGAGATAGAAAAAAAATCGCTACCTTTCTATTTAACTTGAACAATGTAAAGAAACAGAGTCTCTAAGAGCAATCATACTTAGATTGGTGCTAATTCACTTTATAGTGTTCCTATGGACTGAGCGCTCCACACCACTCAGTGGGCATTGTTATCCAGTTTATCCCTTTTTATCCATGTCTCCATTTTTAGTGCCCTTTCTCCGGTAGTGCACACCACCACTACTCCCCTGAAGGGATTATAACCTGTAATCCCTTAAATTCCTTAGGAATTAGTTGAAATAAGAAGTGAGATTTCCAGCACAGACATTCTCAAACTTCTGCCATTCTTCTCCTAGAAAACTGTTGACACCCACAGTTCTCCTTCTCTGCCTTCCTGGATATGACCGTGAATATTCCTCCTATTGCAGAGCAGCTCCTCCAGTTGTTTTATTTTTATAAATAATTTATTTCTCATGGAAAAATTAAGACATACATTTTCATTCACTCACTAAGCCATGTCTGACGCTTTGCGACCCCATGGACACCAGCACGCCACGCTTCCCTGCCCTTCACCATCTGCTGGAGTCTGCTCAAACTCAGGTCCATAGTGTCAATGATGCCATCCAATCATCTAGTCCTCCATCACCCGCTTCTCCTCCTGCCCTCAATCTTCCCCAGCATCAGGGGAAGATTTTAGCATACATATGTTAAAATGTAAAACTACACTGTGAAAATAATGTGAACGTAAAACAGTCTTCTTATACCAGGTCCTTGATGCCCCTTCCCTAACAAGGTCTTTGAATATTTCAAGAAATTTAGTAACTTTTTACACAAACGAATGCATGCCTTCATGTGCTTTTTGATGCTGTATACTCGGTTCTTACACCTTCAGTGTCTCATGGTTTTTTACCTTCATAGCCTCCTCTACTTGACCCTTAAGTCCTTGCTTTAGTTTTCTGTTCTGCCATTACCACTCTTTCCAAAGTGCAGACCCTCCCTGAAATATACACAGCATACGTACTATAACAGTCATCTATTGTTTGACACTACAAGCTTCTGTCTTTAAGCAAATTTGAACTTATGTGATAGTAGCAACCAGCGCTCTTATGGAATATGTACACTTATGATGTACTTAAGTCTTCAACCCATCCTGTCCAGAACTCAACTCATCCTTAAGAATTCCTGATCTTTTAAAGATCACAGCTGTTGCTAGCCTGGCCTACTGACTTTTCACCATACAGTGTCTTCCACCAGCATTAGGTTTTGCTTCAGTTGTGTCTTGTCATTCTAAAATACCTACAAATGTGGATGTGATCTAAACACAATCAATAAACATAAAGAATCTAATCTTTAATCGGCAGGCCATTATATCTATCATCTGCTTCATTTGCTTAATGGCCATTAACTCAATACACTTTAAAAATGTAGTACTTAGTGGGAAGGCAATGCTTTAATCTTTTGTTTTGCTACTTGGGACCCCAATCTAATATCCAGCAAAGGCTGAGACTTTGGTGCCTCTGGTAGTATCAGTTTCAGGAGAAAATTTGGTTATTGTTACTGTGTTTCCTCAACGTTTAAGGTCTCAATATACATACTCAAAAAAAAAAAAAAAAGCCTTCCTTTTCTGGCTTTCCAGTTTTCCAGCAAGCTTGTAGACAGGTTACCTGTGTTCTGAGTTTATCCATTTCATTTGGGGCATCGCTAAAACTCATTGAGATAACTGTTACATGCCAGTCTCTTGCATTTTCCCATTATTAAACTGAAGCGATATATTTAGCTCCACCCAGCCCCAACTTCATTTGACTTTGAAAAAAGATAAAGGACAGGAAATGGTGGCGCCTGCACAGAGAGAAAAGAGCAGAAGTCTCCTGACACCCAGACACAGCTCCCAGTTTTCCAGGCAGGCCTTCTGGCTCTCCTGCACTAGTCCCTGCTCTCTGGAAGGCTTCATCTCATCAGGGCACACGTGCTCCATCATGTCTGACTCTGCCACCCCATGCACTGCAGCCCCCCAGGCTCCTCTATCCGTGGAATTCTCCAGGCAGGAATACTGGAGTGAGTTACATTTCCTCCTCCAGGGGAGTCTTCCTGCCCAGCGATGGAATGCATGTCTCCAGGGTATCCTGCCTTACAGGTGGATTCTTTACCACTGAGCCACAGGGCAAATCCCTGGTCTTATCTGTACAGTGATCATTAATCTCACTGAAGAAGTAAAAAAAAAAAAACAAAAAAAAAATGCAACAACCTTGTTCTGATATGCAGACTTTAACCTACTCTCTTTTATCTTGTATCAAGTATAGGTTATTTACTAACAATTCCTTGAGTTAATGTTGCAAGAGACTTGGCCAGGAGTCATCAGCTGAAACTGAGGAAGGGCTATAGAACAGCCGTGAACTTCCCTGTTCACCATTTCTCTTAACTTCCTGCTCTAGATTAACACACATATCTGTCATCCAATTTATAATAAGACCAACATACTTTAAAAAGATCACACATTTTTGAGCTTCAAATAACTGTCTTTCTGCCCAACTATGTCTTTCATCATCACCTCCTGTCAATCAAAACCATGTTTATTCTGTGTGTGTTTTTTCTGTACTTTACAAATTTTCTACCATGAAAAAGATTACATTAAAATATATCTTTTACTAGAATTTTTAAATAAATTTATGAAAATGCCAAGAAATCATTGGATTTAGAGCTACAGAAAGAGAAATATATGTGGAGAGATAAGTTTAATGAGAAGTCATATATTTCACCTGTATTTTCTGTATACATTCAGCATATATATGCACATATACATACTTCAAAAAATTCTCATTAAATGCAATTTAATATCTGTAAATGCACATGTATAAGGACATGCGTCCCTCAATTTTTCAATATAATTACAAGTCTTGAAATAAATTCTCTAACTTGCCTTTCTGCCCCTTATTAAAACCAAGCTAATTCTCATTTCCCCAGATTTTATTTTTTAATTGCCAGAATTATGACCTCATAATTATTTTTCTATTCACATAAAGTATCTATTATCTTTTTTCATTCTGATTTAACAATATCCTGTTTCTTTTTGTTTTTCCTACCCTGTTGGACTTATTACTGACCTGTTCTTATTCATTAGCTAATGACATTTGTGATTGATTCATAAACATGGATTTCTGTTTCATTACAAATGGAAGACACTGATACTTCCTTCTATGAGCTGAGAGTTGACTTAGGAAGTAGAGGAATGTATCAAAAACTAGAATGTAGAGGGATACGTGTGATAAATAGGAGAGGTATTAATGTATGCATCTAACTAGGACAGGTTGGAGAGGGAATCCAGGAGGAGGGGAGAGGTGTAGTTAAGATGGACTTGGGGACATAGTATGGGAACGAGAGGCTAAGAGAAACTGAGGAAGGAGCACTGACATATGTATCCCATCATATGTGAAATAGGTAACCAATAGGAAGCTGCTGTATAAACTAAGGAACCCACCCTGGTGTTCTGTGATGACCTAGAGATCACCAGGAGGGAGGGAGGCTGTATAGTGAGGGGACATATTTATAATTATGACTGATTTGCATTGATGTACCGCAGAAAACATCACAGCATTATAAAGCAATTATCCTCCAATTAAAAAAAGAAGATGTGGTGTTTATAATTTTATTAAGCAAAATTTATACTGGATCCATTATAATAAAGATCACCCTTCATATTGTTCTATAATGAATGGTTGTAAAATTCCATCTGAGATTGAGAGAGAGAAATGCCCTTAGCACTTCTAACTTTTGTCAACAAAAGGTATTAAAGTCTAGATGTTTTGCTTTAGCTGGCTCTGACCAGTAAGCCCATGAATCAATCAGTTTTGAAGCTTTGTGAATTTTTAACTTTGGTTACATCAAAACATTAAAATATTCAGTCTTAGATTCTTAGTCTTTGGAATAATGACCAAATTTGCAACAAGCAATGATTAAATTATGCTCTTTAATTTTACTTTGAATGTTAATACTATAATTTGATTTCAATTAAGATCCGAGTTTATTCAGATAGTACTTAATTAGAAGGATAAGAAAAAACTGGAGGCTATATTCTCTGTATCAGTAGGAGAAACTGTGCTTTTTTTTTTAAACAGCCAAATCACAAAAACATTACATAGAAAAGCTCCTATGTTTACCATAGAAAATATTGCTTTGTAGGGAATTTAACTTTAAACTTTCTACCAATATATTGAATAAGAAATCTAGAATCTAAAATGTGATCTGAGATGGAGCACGTTGAGAAAAATTTAATTGTTGAATGATTTCACTTTGGAAAATTAATGATTGGAATACAGGGAGGCATTTATATTCTAGGTTGCTGCTTTGTTACCTGTGTTCTGCATTAATTGCAGACATCTCAACTGGGCTTCAGTTTCTACCAATAGAACCCTTCTTATAAGAGAAAAGAAGAAAATTCCCCTGGCTAGTTCAAAATGTCAGATAACTGGCATTTAACCTCTAGACTATGGCTTAACTCATACGGAAAAAGGAATCACAAAAAAAGCTCACCAGAAGTTATAAATTGTGTCAAGATAAATCTTTGAATGTTGACACCTTTGCCCATCTGTTTAAACTACTCAAAAACATTTTTGTAGGTGAGAGTGACCTTGATGAATTAGATCTTGAAAATAAGGAAGTCTGTGAAGTTTTTTTTCCTCTTAAACAGCAATTTTCATATTAACGTAAGTGTGACCTATTTAAAGAGGAACAAATTAGTAAGGAAAAGAAGACTCTAATTCAAATAAGTTATCTCAGACCTTCAGTTTAAAACAAACTATGAAGTATTCTTAGTAACTTGAATATAAAGTATTTCCATTTTCTTTTTCAATTAGATTCCCAGTTTTAGAAGGGAAAACAGGATGCTGACTATAATATAAATATCAGAAAAACAGGGATAGATTTTTAATGTAAGTATGTCCATGGAAATATTTCAGAGGTGCTAAAATATTACTTGTTCTTTATCTTTGATTTAAATTAAACTTTATTTTACTGACAACTCTCTTTTTAGGGAACATATATATAATCATAACCTCTTTTAGCTATATATATACTTAAAACTATAAATATTATAATCTTATACACATTGTCCTTACTTACATTTTTATTCCTTAACTTCCCTTGTCTGTATTATCAAACTGAAAGTTATATGACTATAGGAAGTAAGAAATAAAAACGTGTAAAAATTCCCTTACAACACAGTTTAATGTATTCTACAGGTAATTCAATATGGGTAAGTCATTCACATTCACAACATTGACATCAATAGAAGTATCAGAAATTATAATGCAAAATTATATATTCTTTATAAAGAAACTATAACTTTTAAAATCATATAAGGGAAAAATTTAATTGTTGAATGATTTCACTTTGGAAAATTAATGATTGGAATACAGGGAGGCATTTATATTCTAGGTTGCTGCTTTGTTACCTGTGTTCTGCATTAATTGCAGACATCTCAACTGGGCTTCAGTTTCTACCAATAGAACCCTTCTTATAAGAGAAAAGAAGAAAATTCCCCTGGCTAGTTCAAAATGTCAGATAACTGGCATTTAACCTCTAGACTATGGCTTAACTCATACGGAAAAAGGAATCACAAAAAAAGCTCACCAGAAGTTATAAATTGTGTCAAGATAAATCTTTGAATGTTGACACCTTTGCCCATCTGTTTAAACTACTCAAAAACATTTTTGTAGGTGAGAGTGACCTTGATGAATTAGATCTTGAAAATAAGGAAGTCTGTGAAGTTTTTTTTCCTCTTAAACAGCAATTTTCATATTAACGTAAGTGTGACCTATTTAAAGAGGAACAAATTAGTAAGGAAAAGAAGACTCTAATTCAAATAAGTTATCTCAGACCTTCAGTTTAAAACAAACTATGAAGTATTCTTAGTAACTTGAATATAAAGTATTTCCATTTTCTTTTTCAATTAGATTCCCAGTTTTAGAAGGGAAAACAGGATGCTGACTATAATATAAATATCAGAAAAACAGGGATAGATTTTTAATGTAAGTATGTCCATGGAAATATTTCAGAGGTGCTAAAATATTACTTGTTCTTTATCTTTGATTTAAATTAAACTTTATTTTACTGACAACTCTCTTTTTAGGGAACATATATATAATCATAACCTCTTTTAGCTATATATATACTTAAAACTATAAATATTATAATCTTATACACATTGTCCTTACTTACATTTTTATTCCTTAACTTCCCTTGTCTGTATTATCAAACTGAAAGTTATATGACTATAGGAAGTAAGAAATAAAAACGTGTAAAAATTCCCTTACAACACAGTTTAATGTATTCTACAGGTAATTCAATATGGGTAAGTCATTCACATTCACAACTATGATGACATCAATAGAAGTATCAGAAATTATAATGCAAAATTATATATTCTTTATAAAGAAACTATAACTATTTTATAAGTTACAAGCAATAGCTCTAAAGTGGTGTCTTTTAGAGGATAACATATTGAAAGGCTTTCCAGATAGTGTTGCCTGAAGGAATTTTATAATACTGGTCTAAAAATCTCCATCTTGTAGTGAAATTAGGTCAAGTGTGATCTCAGAAGTGCACTACTATATACCAGGATGCCCTATATTTGGAGACCTACCTAAGTATACTTTATGGTTCCATGCAGGCTACTCTAGGGTTTCCCAGGTAGCTCAGCTGGTAAAGAATACACGTGCAATGCAAGAGACCCCTGTTGGATTCATGGGTCAGGAAGATCCCCTGGAGAAGGGAATGGCTACCCACTCCAGTATTCTTGCCTGGAAAATTCCATGGACAGAGGAGCCTAGCAGGCGACAGTCCATGGGGTCACAAGGAGTCAGACAAGACTGAGCGACTTCTACTTCACTTCACTGGGTCAGCCTGAGATTGGTTTGTATCTTCCATTTTGTTTAATAACCTCTTGGTGAAAAAATGTCAATATTAATATTCCAGAATAGTCCCAGCATTAGAACCCCAGTGTTAATAACCCAGCCAGTTTTGTTCCTCGTCTAAGTCTCGTGTCCAGTCTTGTTCATTTCCTCACACTCAGGGCTCTAGCTCCTGGAGATTTTCTTTTCTGAATCAACAGAAATGTATATGTTGTTATAGCAAAATTCAAGTTAAAAAACATAAAATATCAACAATTTTAACATGCTTTGTAGAAAAATAGTAGATAGATGTATTAATCAAAGAATGTAACTAACTAATCCTTCATTGCCATACAAATAAGCCTACAAAAAACCTAGATTAGCTTGCCCACCAGTCCATATCACCAAAAACTCAAAAGGAATAAATGCTGTAAATTTACAGTAGCCTGTGGCATATATAACATAATTTATTGCATGTACCACATAATTTTTTAACTAATTAGGCAGATTCTGTACGAGAGGAACACATTATACTCACCAGGGAAATTTTCTAAAACATATATGCCAGGGGCTCATGGCTTACCACTTTTTAATTTTTTTTATTTTGCAGATAAGGATTGAATAGCAGACATCAGATATATAACTATAAGCTAGTCTTTATTTCTGTAAAGGAGAAGATCACAATAAAGCTAAATAACAGGATTAACAAAGCCAAAATTTGGTCATTCTAAGAGCTTAATAAAATGTACAAATCTTTACCAAAATCTGAACAAGTGAAAAAAAAGAAAATGCAAATTAGCAGTATTGGAATTGAACACTTCACATTGTTAGACATCCTATAGATATTAATATGACAGTCATGTAATTTATAAACAGCCTTATTTTAATAAATCTGGCACCATGGTTCAAATGGGAAAATCTGAGGGAGAGGGTTAAGTATGAGTAAAACTGCCAAAAAAGGTACCTAAGTATACTTTATGGTTCCATGCAGGCTACTCTAGGGTTTCCCAGGTAGCTCAGCTGGTAAAGAATACACGTGCAATGCAAGAGACCCTGTTGGATTCATGGGTCAGGAAGATCCCTGGAGAAGGGAATGGCTACCCACTCCAGTATTCTTGCCTGGAAAATTCCATGGACAGAGGAGCCTAGCAGGCGACAGTCCATGGGGTCACAAGGAGTCAGACAAGACTGAGCGACTTCTACTTCACTTCACTGGGTCAGCCTGAGATTGGTTTGTATCTTCCATTTTGTTTAATAACCTCTTGGTGAAAAAATGTCAATATTAATATTCCAGAATAGTCCCAGCATTAGAACCCCAGTGTTAATAACCCAGCCAGTTTTGTTCCTCGTCTAAGTCTCGTGTCCAGTCTTGTTCATTTCCTCACACTCAGGGCTCTAGCTCCTGGAGATTTTCTTTTCTGAATCAACAGAAATGTATATGTTGTTATAGCAAAATTCAAGTTAAAAAACATAAAATATCAACAATTTTAACATGCTTTGTAGAAAAATAGTAGATAGATGTATTAATCAAAGAATGTAACTAACTAATCCTTCATTGCCATACAAATAAGCCTACAAAAAACCTAGATTAGCTTGCCCACCAGTCCATATCACCAAAAACTCAAAAGGAATAAATGCTGTAAATTTACAGTAGCCTGTGGCATATATAACATAATTTATTGCATGTACCACATAATTTTTTAACTAATTAGGCAGATTCTGTACGAGAGGAACACATTATACTCACCAGGGAAATTTTCTAAAACATATATGCCAGGGGCTCATGGCTTACCATTTTTTAATTTTTTTATTTTGCAGATAAGGATTGAATAGCAGACATCAGATATATAACTATAAGCTAGTCTTTATTTCTGTAAAGGAGAAGATCACAATAAAGCTAAATAACAGGATTAACAAAGCCAAAATTTGGTCATTCTAAGAGCTTAATAAAATGTACAAATCTTTACCAAAATCTGAACAAGTGAAAAAAAAGAAAATGCAAATTAGCAGTATTGGAATTGAACACTTCACATTGTTAGACATCCTATAGATATTAATATGACAGTCATGTAATTTATAAACAGCCTTATTTTAATAAATCTGGCACCATGGTTCAAATGGGAAAATCTGAGGGAGAGGGTTAAGTATGAGTAAAACTGCCAAAAAAGGAACAGAACTTGCTTCTTATGCTTAGCATTGGGGCCAAGACTTGTCTTCAGACCAGTGAACAGGAATACATCTCATTCTTTTAAGTAACTGCGTAATATTCCTTATTATAGGTATACACAATTTAATCAGCCAATTTGCTATACTAAACTTTTAGATATTCAGTTTATTTGCAGTGTTTGCTACTAAAACCAGTTCAATAATAGACATCCTTGTATATCTATACATCTGCTGTGTGTGTGTGTGTCTATTTGCGTGTAATTTATACAGGAAAAATTTTTTAAGTACTTAAGTTGAGAAGTTCTCATTTATTTGTGCGATTTGCATTCTCTTGGCCATTGGTATTTTATAGTCTCTATTTTTCTAACAAGTGTTTAGCCTTTTTTAAAAAATCGTGGGTATATTTTCTATTGGTATACAATGTAAGATGTGATTTTTTTCCCCTAGTACATCACATCTTTGAACTTTTTAACAATAGCTTTTCATACATAAATTTATAGTTCTAATGTCCTCTGGTAAGTCCATATTTTCTTTTATATAGCTTCTGGAGTTCTAGTCTTGCTAAGGAATGTCATTCCCAACCAAATTTCTGTTTTCTTAAATTGAATTATAATGTCGTTGTATTGATTTATATCTGAATGCGTCACTCATTCAGAATATTTTTATGTTATAATGTGGAATAGAGAGAGGTTTGAGTGATGTTTATTCACATGGGTGGCCAACTATGATACTGCAGAGAACTGATTAAATTTTATTCTTGCCATGATCTTTGTCATACATTAAATTTCTAATTATACTTAGATTCATTTATGACTGTGCTTGAGTAAAAATTGTGCTGTTTCTATTGCAATAGCTTTATAACCAATGTTAAATCCCATTCAAACAGTTTATCCTCTCTTTTGTTTTTTGGCAATTCCCAAATATAAGTTGTCTATGTTTGTATTTATTCATATATATATATATATATATATATATGTGTATATATATATATATATATATACATACATACATACGTAATATTTTACTGAAGCATAGTTGACTTACAGTTTTTCAGGTGCACAACAAAGTGATTCAATTATACATATAACACATATATTAAATTTAAAATATTTTTCCATTATAGGTTATTACAAGATATTGACTGTAGTTCCCTGTGCTATATGATAAGCCTTTGTTGCTTGTCATGTATATGTTTTTTAAATTAGAAATCTAGCATCCCATTCATAGTAAGTCAAGCAAATGGAGTCAAAATGTCATAAAATTTTTAGTTAGGCAAAAATTCTTAAGTTTTCTAATATATATATATTATACATACTGTTTTTGTATACAAAAGCTTTTCTGCTATGCTTAATAAAGATTTGAGAAAGAACATCAAAAAAGGAAGAGATGAAGAAATTGAAAAACAAAGACTGAATGAAATGGAAGCAGTATATGTGAAAAAGGAAAATGAAACAAAACTAGATAAAAGTAAAAGATCCTCATATAATTCAGTTGTTTTTAAACATGGCTGCTCATCATAAACATACCTTGAGCTTTGGAGGAAAAAAAAAGCAATACCTGGGCATTTGTATTTTTCAAAAATTTCCAAGATAATTCTATATGCATCTGGATTTTAAAAAATGATGACAGGTTTTTCTATTATATGGTAGTTTTGGTGATATAGAATTCTATTATTTTTCCATTGACCAATCATTATTCAGTATTATTGTTATTTACATTATCACAATAGTAAAATATGTTTATCAATTTTCACAATTAATAGCCAGACAAAAAATAAAAGATCATTACAGTTGTAAGCCATAATGGGAACATGATTTATTTAACAATATAAAATAATTACATATAATGTGGAAGGTCAAGCAGAGTGATGTGGTTAGTGGAAGTACATGATACATATGTTCGCATCTGCTTAGCCCATCTATATCATTTGGTTGGTGCATTTAATCCATTTACATTTAAAGTAATTGTCGCTATATATGATCCTATTACTGTTTTTTAATTGTTTTGAGTTTATTTTCTGGAGATCTTTTTTTTCTGTTGTGTTTCTTGCCTAGAGAAGTTCCTTTAGCATTTGTTGTAAAGCTGGTTTAGTGATGCTGAATTATCTTAACTTTTGCTTCTCTGGAAAGCTTTTGATTTCTCCATCAAATCTGAAGGAAAGTCTTGCTGGGTGGAGTATTCTTGGTTGTAGATTCTTCCCTTTGTTCACTAAATGCATCATGCTGTTCCCTTCTTCCTTGTAGAGTTTCTGTTGAGAAATCAGCTGATAACCAGATGGGAGTTCCATTGTATGTTATTTGTTGTTTTTCCCTTGCTGCTTTTAATATTTTATCTTTGTCTTTAATTTTTGTCAGTTTGATTTCTATGTGCCTCAGTGTGTTACTCCTTGGGTTTATCCTGCCTGGGACTCTGTTCTTCCTGGACTTGATTGACTGTTTCCTTTTCCATATTAGAGAAGTTCTCAGATATTATCTCTTCAGATATTTTCTTCGGTTCTCTCTCTCTCTCTCATCTCCTTCTGGGACCCCCTATAATGCAAATGTAGGTGCATTTAAGATTGTCCCAGAGGGGGCTTCCTCTGGTGGTCCAGTGGGTAAGGACACCGCCTTGCAGTGCAAGGGGCGCCGGTTCGATCCCTGGCCTGGGAAGATCCCACATGCCGCGGAGCGGCTGGACTGATGTGTCCAATCACCGAGCCGGAGCTCTGGAGCGCATGCCCACAGGCGACAAAGAGCAAAGACGGATGAAAGTGGAGAAATGAAAGACCAATAGAAGTGGCCCGCCCCCACCCCTCCCTCCCCAACCCGACCCCCGCCCAAAATAAATAAATAAATAAATCTTTAAAAAAAAAAAAAAAAAAAGATTGTCCCAGAGGTCTCTTATGCTTTTTTTCTTTTTTTCATTCCTTTTTCTATATTTTGTTCTGTGGCAGTGATTTCCACCATTTTGTCCTCCAGGTCATTTATCTGTTCTTCTGCCTCAGTTATTCTGCTATTCATTCCTTCTAGTGTATTATTTAGCTCTATTTGTTTGTTCTTTAGTTCTTCTAGGTCTTTGGTACACATCTCTTGCATCTACTCCATTGTTTTCCCAAGATCCTGGATCATCTTTAGTATCATTATTCTGAATTCTTTTTCTGAAAGATTGCCTGTAACCACTTCCTTTAGTTATTTTTCTGAGGCTTTATTTTATCTTTTCTTCTGGGACATAACTTTCTGCTTTTTCATCTTTTAACTTTCTGTAATGTGGGTTTTTTTGTAGCTACTGTGGGATTGGGAATCTTCTTGCTTTTTCTGTCTGGCCTCTGATGGAGAAGGCTAAGAAGCTTCTATAGGCTTCCTGATGGGAGGGGCTGGCAGCAGGAAAAACTAGGTCTTGTTCTGGTGAGCAGGCTCTTGCTCAGTAAAGCTTTAATCCAATTATCTGCTGATGAGTGGGATTGTGCTCCCTCCCTGTTAGTTGTTTGACCTGAGGCCACCCAGCCCTGGTGTCCACAGGCTCTGTGGTAGGGATAATGGCTACCACCGAGGGGCTTACCCCAAGGGGGACCTTCCAGGACTGCTGCCCCCAGGGCCCCTGTCCCTGTGGTGAGCCCCTGCCAACCCACACTTCCACAGGAAACCCTTCAACACTAGCAGGTAAATTTGCTTCAGGTCATTTCTCCTTTCCTCTGGGGTTTGTGCACTGCAAGACTGAAGTCTCTGTTCCCTCCATCCTGTGGAAATTTTATAATCAAATCCCCCTAGCCTTCAAGGTCAGATTCCCTGTGGATTCCCAGTCCCTTTGTTGGATCCTTAGGCTGGGAAGCCTGGCGTGGGATTCAAAATCTTCCCAACAGTGGGAGGATTTCTTTGGTATTATTGTTATCCTGTTTGTGAGTCACACCCTTGGTGGGTATGAGATTTGATTTTATTGTGATCACAGCCCTCCTGTGCTCTTGCTGTGGCTTCTTATTTGTCCTTGGATTTGGGGGCTGGGGTGGGGGGGGGGTGTTGGTGGATTCTAGTGTTCTCCTGTTGATAGTTGTTCAACAGCTAGTTGCAATTTTGGTGCTCTAGCAGGAGGAGATGAACTCATGTCCTTCTACCCCACCTTCTTAATCCTGAAGTCTTGTCTATGTGAAATTTAAAACCCTTTACCCACTCACAACCCATAAAAATTGTAGGGGTTCTGTTTTTTAAAAAATGAATTTAGGTATTCATTTGTTAGAGCTTTGTTTTATGCTTCTCAGTTATATTTTACAGAGAATATTGTAAATATCATACTCAATACCTCAAATTTGCCCTAGACATTTTGTATCTTTTACGCCAACATTGCATGAAGTGTTTTTGTCATTTGTTTTCCTGAGTTGGTATTGGTTGTATAGCAAAACATGTATAGCAAAAACATGTTGATCTTTCTACACTTATTTTATATCTAACCACCATACTAATTTTTTAAATTAATTCTGGGAAACTTTCTTAATCTCTTATTTATTTTATGTGTAGAATCACAAAATTAGTAACTGAATATAGTTTAATCTTTTCTTTTGTGGGTTTCCTTCTCTAATTGCATTAGCTAAAACCACCAAACAATATTGAGTCATAGAAATAATAGGGAGTCTTCCAAGATGTTCTGATCTTCAGAATTTCCTTACAGTTTATTATTGACTGTTTGAAAATTTGTGTTTACAAATTTAGTAGATTCTTTTATTCCTATTTTAAGATTTTGTCAGAAGTGATTGTTACACTTTTAACTTTGTATCAAGTGTCTTTTCCTTTCCTCTGGGGTTTGTGCACTGCAAGACTGAAGTCTCTGTTCCCTCCATCCTGTGGAAATTTTATAATCAAATCCCCCTAGCCTTCAAGGTCAGATTCCCTGTGGATTCCCAGTCCCTTTGTTGGATCCTTAGGCTGGGAAGCCTGGCGTGGGATTCAAAATCTTCCCAACAGTGGGAGGATTTCTTTGGTATTATTGTTATCCTGTTTGTGAGTCACACCCTTGGTGGGTATGAGATTTGATTTTATTGTGATCACAGCCCTCCTGTGCTCTTGCTGTGGCTTCTTATTTGTCCTTGGATTTGGGGGCTGGGGTGGGGGGGGGTGTTGGTGGATTCTAGTGTTCTCCTGTTGATAGTTGTTCAACAGCTAGTTGCAATTTTGGTGCTCTAGCAGGAGGAGATGAACTCATGTCCTTCTACCCCACCTTCTTAATCCTGAAGTCTTGTCTATGTGAAATTTAAAACCCTTTACCCACTCACAACCCATAAAAATTGTAGGGGTTCTGTTTTTTAAAAAATGAATTTAGGTATTCATTTGTTAGAGCTTTGTTTTATGCTTCTCAGTTATATTTTACAGAGAATATTGTAAATATCATACTCAATACCTCAAATTTGCCCTAGACATTTTGTATCTTTTACGCCAACATTGCATGAAGTGTTTTTGTCATTTGTTTTCCTGAGTTGGTATTGGTTGTATAGCAAAACATGTATAGCAAAAACATGTTGATCTTTCTACACTTATTTTATATCTAACCACCATACTAATTTTTTAAATTAATTCTGGGAAACTTTCTTAATCTCTTATTTATTTTATGTGTAGAATCACAAAATTAGTAACTGAATATAGTTTAATCTTTTCTTTTGTGGGTTTCCTTCTCTAATTGCATTAGCTAAAACCACCAAACAATATTGAGTCATAGAAATAATAGGGAGTCTTCCAAGATGTTCTGATCTTCAGAATTTCCTTACAGTTTATTATTGACTGTTTGAAAATTTGTGTTTACAAATTTAGTAGATTCTTTTATTCCTATTTTAAGATTTTGTCAGAAGTGATTGTTACACTTTTAACTTTGTATCAAGTGTCTTTTCAGCTTCTGATGACATAATCAAGAGATACTAAAATCATGAGATTTGATGAAATACTTCTTATTTAATCATCTTTCCATTCCTAGACCAAACTCCATTTTATTCTCAAATTGTTTATAAATGCACTGCTCTTATTTCAAACTGCAAGCATTTTATTCAGAACTTTTGCTTCTGTATTCAGAGTTGAAACCAGTGTCATGCTCTGTTTGGATTTGGGGAATTAGCATTATGTCAGCATTTTTTAAATGAACTGAAAAATATTGTCATCTTTTTTTTTTTAAGATTTATTTATTTATTTATTTTAGGCAGAGATCAGGTTGGGGAGGGAGGGAAGCGGGCGGGCCACTTCTATTGGTCTTTCATTTCTCTATTTTCATCCGTCTTTGTTCTTTGGCTCCTGTGGGCCTCCCATCGCGGTAGCGTCTGTCGTTGCAGAGCACCGGCTCTGGGCGCATGCGCGCCAGAGCTCCGGCTCCGTAATTGGACACATCGGTCCAGCCGCTCCGCGGCACATGGGATCTTCCCAGGCCAGGGATCGAACCGGCGCCCTTTGCACTGCAAGGCGGTGTCCTTACACACTGGACCACCAGGGGAAGCCCAAACATTTTCATCTTTATGTATAATCTGATGTAACTTCTATAAAGAACATAGAAATTCTAACTCTTTTAAATCAAATGAATATATATGGAAATTTATTATGTGATATGAATGACATTCTTATCAGGAGAATAAATATTAATGAATAATATTGGATAGTAAATAATAAATAAAAGGAACAATACAAATATAATAAAATATAAAATAATAAAAATAATTTTTTAAAATAAATAAATGGGTAGTAATAAATAATTTATTGCTTATATTTTTAGTGAATTGAAGAGTTAAATGTACAATAAATAAAACCATAGACATACTAGAGATAGATAGGAAAGGAGGTTAACTATTGTTTAATATCCTGTTTATCTGAGAAGAGAAAACCTTTCAAAGTATGACCAAAATATGCAAAAAAATTAAAATGGAAAATATGACTTTATAACAATAAAGATTTCTTTGTGGCAGAAATTGTTTTTGTGAATTAGGGTCGCAGCAGAAAATAGAATTCAGCTCAGTTGAGTTTTTAGAAAGAGTTTTATAATAAACAAATGAACCAGCTGTAGAGGAAGAGTAGGCTTGAGGGATGCAACAAGGAGCAGTTGAAGCAACCAGAAACTACAGTGATAAGAAAACATTCCACCACTTGGTTTGAAGGGCAAGGGTTTATTAAATGCAAGCATTTTATTCAGAACTTTTGCTTCTGTATTCAGAGTTGAAACCAGTGTCATGCTCTGTTTGGATTTGGGGAATTAGCATTATGTCAGCATTTTTTAAATGAACTGAAAAATATTGTCATCTTTTTTTTTTTAAGATTTATTTATTTATTTATTTTAGGCAGAGATCAGGTTGGGGAGGGAGGGAAGCGGGCGGGCCACTTCTATTGGTCTTTCATTTCTCTATTTTCATCCGTCTTTGTTCTTTGGCTCCTGTGGGCCTCCCATCGCGGTAGCGTCTGTCGTTGCAGAGCACCGGCTCTGGGCGCATGCGCTCCAGAGCTCCGGCTCCGTAATTGGACACATCGGTCCAGCTGCTCCACAGCACGTGGGATCTTCCCAGGCCAGGGATCGAACCGGCGCCCCTTGAACTGCAAGGCGGTGTCCTTACACACTGGACCACCAGGGGAAGCCCAAACATTTTCATCTTTATGTATAATCTGATGTAACTTCTATAAAGAACATAGAAATTCTAACTCTTTTAAATCAAATGAATATATATGGAAATTTATTATGTGATATGAATGACATTCTTATCAGGAGAATAAATATTAATGAATAATATTGGATAGTAAATAATAAATAAAAGGAACAATACAAATATAATAAAATATAAAATAATAAAAATAATTTTTTAAAATAAATAAATGGGTAGTAATAAATAATTTATTGCTTATATTTTTAGTGAATTGAAGAGTTAAATGTACAATAAATAAAACCATAGACATACTAGAGATAGATAGGAAAGGAGGTTAACTATTGTTTAATATCCTGTTTATCTGAGAAGAGAAAACCTTTCAAAGTATGACCAAAATATGCAAAAAAATTAAAATGGAAAATATGACTTTATAACAATAAAGATTTCTTTGTGGCAGAAATTGTTTTTGTGAATTAGGGTCGCAGCAGAAAATAGAATTCAGCTCAGTTGAGTTTTTAGAAAGAGTTTTATAATAAACAAATGAACCAGCTGTAGAGGAAGAGTAGGCTTGAGGGATGCAACAAGGAGCAGTTGAAGCAACCAGAAACTACAGTGATAAGAAAACATTCCACCACTTGGTTTGAAGGGCAAGGGAATGAAAAAATGTTCTTGAAGCCTTGTAGTAACTGGAGCCTCAGAGTAGTGGCAGTTAATCTTTAGAGATGCAGCCATTGCTAGGAATGGGTCTCAATACAGAGAAAGGCACTACAAAAAATAGTCAAACCTTTCATGCTCCTGGCTCCTTGTAAAGGACAGACTTCTAAATGAGACTTCAGTGATCAATACATTCAGGATTTTGCACTCTTGTGTAATCTCTTTTCTTTCACTGTAGGCTGAAGCTAGTAACTTGCTTCTAATCAATAGAATACCACAAAAAGTTCAGGACTCGGTTACAGAAGATTTCAACTTCTTTATTGCTAGTTGACTCTATTGCTTTCTGTGCTTGAATACTTTGATTAAACAAGCCGCCATATTGGATCCTTCCCAGTAGAGCTGCTACCCTGGGCAAACAGTGATTCCACTGTGGCTAGAGACCGTAAAACAGAGGATGCAGCTGAAACCTGTTCAGTTCAGAATTCTATATATTTCTTTCATCTGCCAAGTTTTGAGGTACATTGCTAAGTGATAATATATAACTTTTAAAGATTTTGGTAGCTGGAAATGGAGGACTCCTATAACACATGAGAAGAAAGGTGAGAGTGGCTTAGGATTCTGGAAGTGGTAACAATGACTGTTTGGATTTCAGTGATCATAATAGAGAAAAGTCAGATTGCCTTGAACTGACCATTAGAAAAAAGGCACACTGCCCGTGAGTGCTCTGAAGGAAATGAGGAAACTGCCTTTGGAAATTGGAGGATGGAGGATCCCAGACACAAAAGACAAAATGCCTTTCAAGTCTCTATTTGCCATTTTTTGCAAAAAAAATGGAAAATATGACTATAAAATAAAATAATGGGAAAAACAAATTTTTGTGCAGAAATTGTTTTTGTGAATTAGGGTCGCAGCAGAAAATAGAATTCAGCTCAGTTGAGTTTTTAGAAAGAGTTTTATAATAAACAAATGAACCAGCTGTAGAGGAAGAGTAGGCTTGAGGGATGCAACAAGGAGCAGTTGAAGCAACCAGAAACTACAGTGATAAGAAAACATTCCACCACTTGGTTTGAAGGGCAAGGGAATGAAAAAATGTTCTTGAAGCCTTGTAGTAACTGGAGCCTCAGAGTAGTGGCAGTTAATCTTTAGAGATGCAGCCATTGCTAGGAATGGGTCTCAATACAGAGAAAGGCACTACAAAAAAATAGTCAAACCTTTCTGCGTTCCTGACTCCTTGTAAAGGACAGACTTCTAAATGAGACTTCAGTGATCAATACATTCAGGATTTTGCACTCTTGTGTAATCTCTTTTCTTTCACTGTAGGCTGAAGCTAGTAACTTGCTTCTAATCAATAGAATACCACAAAAAGTTCAGGACTCGGTTACAGAAGATTTCAACTTCTTTATTGCTAGTTGACTCTATTGCTTTCTGTGCTTGAATACTTTGATTAAACAAGCCGCCATATTGGATCCTTCCCAGTAGAGCTGCTACCCTGGGCAAACAGTGATTCCACTGTGGCTAGAGACCGTAAAACAGAGGATGCAGCTGAAACCTGTTCAGTTCAGAATTCTATATATTTCTTTCATCTGCCAAGTTTTGAGGTACATTGCTAAGTGATAATATATAACTTTTAAAGATTTTGGTAGCTGGAAATGGAGGACTCCTATAACACATGAGAAGAAAGGTGAGAGTGGCTTAGGATTCTGGAAGTGGTAACAATGACTGTTTGGATTTCAGTGATCATAATAGAGAAAAGTCAGATTGCCTTGAACTGACCATTAGAAAAAAGGCACACTGCCCGTGAGTGCTCTGAAGGAAATGAGGAAACTGCCTTTGGAAATTGGAGGATGGAGGATCCCAGACACAAAAGACAAAATGCCTTTCAAGTCTCTATTTGCCATGTTTGCTAATTTCCCGTTGGCCAGTGCATGACACATGACCTTACCCGATTCACTGAGTAGAGAAATTATGATGGGAGAAAAAGAATGAGTGGTCATGTTTTTATTTAATCACAATCATCCCTCAAATCAAAAATTTCACATCCATCCCACTTACTAAACCTCTGCACCTCAATCCAGTGTCTCATCTCATGTGGTATCAGCATTGTAGCTCAGGATCTCAATGTGTCAGATCTGGCTGTGGCTATTGAGCTAAAGACATATGAAGTAAAAAAGACAAATTATGAATCTCCACACACCCGAAATGCAATAGTAAGATACAGATAGATTAAGCACTACAAAGACCCCTTTCTAAGTGAAAGGAATGGAGAAATGTGAGGTGTTAAGCAGGCCCTAGGCCATAACAATTTTGAACTCCACCTGGAGAAATATTGCAAAGTTTCCTTCAGTGGGACCATGGAATACACCTTGATTAAGGCCAAGTCTTGCTGCCTAGAAAAGGCTCCCTAATCTATTGTTCTGTTTGCATGTTTATCCCCTTTTGATTCTTGACTCATTACTGTGAGATGTTCTTCCTTCCTGTGGTCAATTGCATAAGAATTATACCTTGTTTGTGTATGAAAAGCTTTAAGTTCATTTTAGTCCAAGTTGGCAACTTACCTGCTAGTACAACTTCCTAAAAAGTTTCATAGGCATTTTCTTGTTTTAAATTAAGCCCATTAGATTTTATCCTTCCCAGTAGAGCTGCTACCCTGGGCAAACAGTGATTCCACTGTGGCTAGAGACCGTAAAACAGAGGATGCAGCTGAAACCTGTTCAGTTCAGAATTCTATATATTTCTTTCATCTGCCAAGTTTTGAGGTACATTGCTAAGTGATAATATATAACTTTTAAAGATTTTGGTAGCTGGAAATGGAGGACTCCTATAACACATGAGAAGAAAGGTGAGAGTGGCTTAGGATTCTGGAAGTGGTAACAATGACTGTTTGGATTTCAGTGATCATAATAGAGAAAAGTCAGATTGCCTTGAACTGACCATTAGAAAAAAGGCACACTGCCCGTGAGTGCTCTGAAGGAAATGAGGAAACTGCCTTTGGAAATTGGAGGATGGAGGATCCCAGACACAAAAGACAAAATGCCTTTCAAGTCTCTATTTGCCATGTTTGCTAATTTCCCGTTGGCCAGTGCATGACACATGACCTTACCCGATTCACTGAGTAGAGAAATTATGATGGGAGAAAAAGAATGAGTGGTCATGTTTTTATTTAATCACAATCATCCCTCAAATCAAAAATTTCACATCCATCCCACTTACTAAACCTCTGCACCTCAATCCAGTGTCTCATCTCATGTGGTATCAGCATTGTAGCTCAGGATCTCAATGTGTCAGATCTGGCTGTGGCTATTGAGCTAAAGACATATGAAGTAAAAAAGACAAATTATGAATCTCCACACACCCGAAATGCAATAGTAAGATACAGATAGATTAAGCACTACAAAGACCCCTTTCTAAGTGAAAGGAATGGAGAAATGTGAGGTGTTAAGCAGGCCCTAGGCCATAACAATTTTGAACTCCACCTGGAGAAATATTGCAAAGTTTCCTTCAGTGGGACCATGGAATACACCTTGATTAAGGCCAAGTCTTGCTGCCTAGAAAAGGCTCCCTAATCTATTGTTCTGTTTGCATGTTTATCCCCTTTTGATTCTTGACTCATTACTGTGAGATGTTCTTCCTTCCTGTGGTCAATTGCATAAGAATTATACCTTGTTTGTGTATGAAAAGCTTTAAGTTCATTTTAGTCCAAGTTGGCAACTTACCTGCTAGTACAACTTCCTAAAAAGTTTCATAGGCATTTTCTGTATTAGATTATTTTCAGATTAACTTCTTCTCCAAAAGCTATACCCATAGTTATGCTGAAGGCAAGCTTAAAAACATATCTTTAAAAGGTCGATTTTAAATTATCTTTCAGATGTAATAAAAGTAATTGGTCTAATCAGATTTGGGATCTGGTATTGTAAATGAGATTTATGGAAGCATAATTTATAGATACACTAAAATGCACTTCCTATTTGCCAGTTAAGGGACTGAGCATCCTCTGCAGCTCAAAGAGGCCATCAGGCAGAGATAAGAAATTTTAGTTTGTGAGCAAAAGAAAGCACTTTTCCATGTTGCCTTCATTGCCACTGGTCCCTGAGCCCAGGCCAGGGATAGGAAAAATGTGAAGTCCCACTGCTGCTTTACCATCCTGATCCAACCACATCATGCAACCTAAACGACTGAGCCAGTTCCTAAGCTGGTTGTGATAGTTCTCCAAAGAACACTGAATAAAAAGACAACTGGATATAGCATCGACTTTTTCTCTCAACTCTTAGCCAAGTACAACTATCAACTCTGAAAATTATACAACAGACAATGAATGGAATACTCTAAAAGATGTAAAGACAAAGGCAAACTCATTAGGGAGCTCCGGACTCGAGGTCACCACAACAGAGCATTACCTTGACTCCTCACCCAGAGGGCAAGCCACTTCCAGCATTCATAACCCTCACACGGTCTTCCAACAGCAGCTGGCTCAGAATGACGCATTCCTCTGTAAATCAAAACACCACGCAAACCAGTCAAGACTGACAGCCATGGTGAGCGTGATAGACTGAGAGCTGCTGACAGCAGCAGACCGAGGAAGGGCACTGGTTCTCCTCAGGCTGCCTCCCCACCAAGAGATCTGAGGTGGCCATGTGGCGGTGGCAAGAGGAATCCTTCCACAAAAAGCACCCGGCCACAAGTTAGTGTTAGGGTTACAGAAAAATCAAAAATCAGCAGAGCCTCAGGGACCTGAGGAACAGGTCCTGTTCTCCATCCCTCTCAGGCAGACCAGTCCCAGCACCACAAGTGCCATGCCCCCAGAGGGCTCTCCTTCCTGCAGGAGCTGAAAATCCTCTCCCCCACAAGAGACACTGGGGGAGTGGGCTGGGGTAGAAAGCCCACCACACCCGGGAAGACCAGCCAGGCTAGTCTGCTGAAATTCCTTCCACCTCCTCAAACAGCACCAGCAGAGCCTAACGAGGAAAGCCGCTGCAATAAATCAAGCAGGCCCAAGCAGCACTACAAAGGCTCTGAAATTAAACTTGCTTTGGGATCAGAGCCCAATAAATTAGGCTAGGATCTCCATGCCAAACATAAACAGGGTGACTCTTCTACAAAATCAACAACTCTATAGTGCCTCAGAATCTCCTAACATAATAGCCAGCATGTCCAGGATGCAATAAAAATATCACCCATCTTACTAAGAATCTGGAAAAATCACAACTTGAATGAGAAAATGCAGTTAAGTGACGCCAGCACTCAAATGAATCAGATGATGGGATTATCTGATAAGGATTTTAGATGGCCATCATAAAAAGGTTCCAGTGAGCAATTATAAATTATCATGAAACAAATAAAAATAGAAAACATCAATCAATAAATAGAAAGTACAGTTTGAAAACACATGGAAATTACAGAACTGGAAAATACAACAGAATTTAAATCTAGCTAGATGGACCAATGTAGAGTGAAAACCACAGGATAGAATCCATACACTTGAGGACAGACCAGAGAATTTCCTCTGTCTGAATAACAGCAAGAAAAATCAACAGAGCCTCAGGGACCTAAGGAATAATAACAAAAGATACACTGACTTGGATCCTTGGAGTTCCAGAAGGAGAGGAAGTGAGTGAGGATAAAAGAAGATTTAAAAAATAATAATAGCTGAAAATTTAACCAGTTGCCAAAAGACATAAACCTACAGTCAAGAATAAAACCCACATAAAAGAACTAAAAGAAAGACACATGAAGACACAACATAATAAACTTTAAAAAACTGAATCAAAAGGAAATATTAAAAATATTCAGATAAAACTGATACATTACCTGTAGGAGAACCCCCTCAGATCTCTTGGTGAAGGAGGGAACCTATTTGAATGGTAGCGGATTTCTCATCTGAAACTGTGAAGGTCAGAAGATGTGGCACAACTGTTAAGTGCGAATTTCATATGCAGCAAAATTACTTTTCAAGAGTAAAAGGGAAATAAGTACATTCTCAGATAAAAAAGCTGAAAGAATTTGTTATTTGCAGACCTGTCCTTAAAGGTTGGCCAAAGGATTAATAAGAATTGGCAAGACAGTGGAGGAAGAAGCACCCAAGCTCTCCTCCTCCCATAGGCACACAAAAATTGCATCTATTTACAGAGAAGCTATCCATAAGAGTGACCTGAAGACTAGCAGAGAAAATCTTCTATAGCTAAAGATGTAGAGAAGAAACCACAATGAGATGTTTTGGAGGAGCAGAGTTACAGTATAGTCAAGACTCAAAACCCCAGGTGGGTGACCCACAAATGAGAAGAGTGAGTTGCTCAGTCATGTCCAACTCTTTGCGACCCATAGGTGAGCGATGGGCTTTCCAGGCAAGAATGCTGGAGTAGGTATCCTTTCCCTTCTCCAGGGGATCTTCCCAACCCAGGAATTGAACCAGGGTCTCCTGCATTACTGTGGATTCTTTACCGGCTGAGCTATAACAGAAGCCCATCAAAGATGAGAAGATAATTACAATTACAGAGGCTGCCCCCAAAGGGTGAGTGGTCTGAGCCCCATGCCAGACTTCTCAGCCTGGGATGGGCGGGGTTGGGGGGCGTCTAGCACTAGGAAGATAAGCCCCTAAAACATGGCTTTGAAAGCAATAAGGTATGCATTGGGACAGCTGCAAAGCTGTAGAAAACAGATGCCATTCATGAAAGACAGTCTACAAATCTCACACTTTTCAAGAACCAGGGCAGAAGCAGTCATTTGAAAGCAGCCTGGGTCCAGCCATTTGCTGATCTTGGAAACCCTCCCAGAGTGGCAGGAAGCAATTGGAGCTCACTCTGGGGACACAGACACTAGCAGCAGCCCTTTGGGCAGCTCCTTCCTCTATGAGGACACTAGAGCTGCTGGTAGGAGGGGCTTCCCAGATGGCACATGGGGTAAAGAATCTGCCTGTCAGTGTGGGAGACATAAGAAACCCAGGCTCAATCTCTAGGTCAGGACTAACCCATAGATGAGGAAATGGCACCCCACTCCAGTATTCTTGCTGGGAGAATCCCATGAACAGAGGAACCTGGAGGGCTGCAGTCCATGAGTTCCAAAGAATCAGACATGACTAAGCTCAATACATCAAGGAGGGAAAATACCTATATTTGGTAAACTATAAGAATCTGATGAAAGAAATTGAATAAAACACAAACAATGGAAAGATATATGGTGGTCATAGACTGGAAGAATTGATATTGTTAAAATAACCACAGTGCCCCCAAACAATCTACAAGTTCAGTGCAAAAATACCACTAGCATTTTTTCGCAGACCTAGAATAAAAACTTTAAAAATTAGTATGGAAACACCTAGGACTCTGAATAGTCAAAATAATCTTAAGAAATAAGAACAAAAGAAGAGTGAGTTGCTCAGTCATGTCCAACTCTTTGCGACCCATAGGTGAGCGATGGGCTTTCCAGGCAAGAATGCTGGAGTAGGTATCCTTTCCCTTCTCCAGGGGATCTTCCCAACCCAGGAATTGAACCAGGGTCTCCTGCATTACTGTGGATTCTTTACCGGCTGAGCTATAACAGAAGCCCATCAAAGATGAGAAGATAATTACAATTACAGAGGCTGCCCCCAAAGGGTGAGTGGTCTGAGCCCCATGCCAGACTTCTCAGCCTGGGATGGGGGGGGTTGGGGGCGTCTAGCACTAGGAAGATAAGCCCCTAAAACATGGCTTTGAAAGCAATAAGGTATGCATTGGGACAGCTGCAAAGCTGTAGAAAACAGATGCCATTCATGAAAGACAGTCTACAAATCTCACACTTTTCAAGAACCAGGGCAGAAGCAGTCATTTGAAAGCAGCCTGGGTCCAGCCATTTGCTGATCTTGGAAACCCTCCCAGAGTGGCAGGAAGCAATTGGAGCTCACTCTGGGGACACAGACACTAGCAGCAGCCCTTTGGGCAGCTCCTTCCTCTATGAGGACACTAGAGCTGCTGGTAGGAGGGGCTTCCCAGATGGCACATGGGGTAAAGAATCTGCCTGTCAGTGTGGGAGACATAAGAAACCCAGGCTCAATCTCTAGGTCAGGACTAACCCATAGATGAGGAAATGGCACCCCACTCCAGTATTCTTGCTGGGAGAATCCCATGAACAGAGGAACCTGGAGGGCTGCAGTCCATGAGTTCCAAAGAATCAGACATGACTAAGCTCAATACATCAAGGAGGGAAAATACCTATATTTGGTAAACTATAAGAATCTGATGAAAGAAATTGAATAAAACACAAACAATGGAAAGATATATGGTGGTCATAGACTGGAAGAATTGATATTGTTAAAATAACCACAGTGCCCCCAAACAATCTACAAGTTCAGTGCAAAAATACCACTAGCATTTTTTCGCAGACCTAGAATAAAAACTTTAAAAATTAGTATGGAAACACCTAGGACTCTGAATAGTCAAAATAATCTTAAGAAATAAGAACAAAAGAAGAGTTATCATGCTTCCTGATTTTAAGTTATGCCACAAAGCTACAGTAACCAAATCAGTAGGTAATTGCACAAGAACAGACTCATAGATCAATAGAACAAACCAGAGAACCTGGATATGAACCCACACTTAAACAAGTCAAGTATGAAATGTAGAGTGTTGGGAATATAGTCATCAACTACATAATATCTTTATATGGTGACAAATAACAACTAGACATTGTGGTTTTCATTTTGCAATGTATAGAATTATTGATTCACCCTATTGTGTACCAAGAACTAACACAGCGTTTTAGATCAGTTATATTTTAAATACAAACAAGCAAACAAACTCACAGAAAATGAGATTAGATGTGTGGCTACTGGAGGCACAGGGGAGGGAAGAATTGGATGAGGCAGTCAAAAATTACAGCCTTCCAGTTAAAAGATAAAATAAGTACTAGGGATGTGATGTGCAACATGACACAGATAATAAACAGTGCTGAACATTATAAATAAAAATTAAGACAGTAAATCCTCATGGTTTTCATCACAAGGAAAAAATTGCTTTTCTATTTCTTTAGTATCATATCTACATGAGATAATGCATGTTCACTAAACCTATCATGGAAATCAATTAATTATGTATGTAAGTCAAGTCTAAATTATGCTCTACATCTTAAACTTCCACAGTGATGTATGTCAAATATATCTCAATATAACTAAAACAGGTCTACTAGCAGCAATAGCAATAACAAAAGAATGGCTCAAAGAAAATTCTCCAAACTGAAAGGAAATGATAAAAAGAAGGAATCTTGAAGCAACAGGAAGAACAAAAGGAAGATAGAAAATGGGAAGAAATATAATACAGAGTAAACACACACTGTCCTTCTCCTGAAGTTTACAAATCATATCTGATAGTTGAAACAAAAATTATAACACCAGCTGATATTCAAGACAGTGATATATAAGTGTGAGGAAGATGAAGGACCTACGGAAGGTTTCCATACTTCACTTGAATTGTGGTATTGCAACCATTCTGTACCTTTACTACAATGGTTGATACATGAACCTATGCATGTGATTAACTCGCACATGTGAACACAGAGGAGTATAAGACAGATGCAAACAGCTGAATAAGATGTGTGAATTGTTATAAATGTCACTAAACTGGCTGCGATTTTATACTATAGTTTTGCAAGATGTTACCCATGGGGTCAAGGATACATGGGATTTCTGTGTTATCTCTTACAACTCGATACTATTCTATAATTATCTCAAAATAAAAACTTAAAATTACTCAGCCATGACCCTAAAAATCCTGTAAATACCCTTCCTTCTTGTCTGACACCATTACAACTGTCAAGACAGAGTTCTCCCTGCTGCATTAAGTTTAATAGGCTCAGTTTTGCCCAATTAAAAATAAGAGGGTGTCACTGACATGTACATTTCCAGGTTTCTAGATTGTGCTCACATTCTTTTTGTTTTGTTTTGTTTTGTTTCTGTTTCATTTTTTTGTGCTCAAATTCTTACTAAATTAATTCCATATTTCCCCTTTTTAAAATTTTATTTATTTATTTATTTTTGGCTATTCTGGGTTTTCACTGCTGCTGTAGGCTTTTCTTTAGTTGCAGGGAGTGGGGGCTATGCTTTAATTGAGGTGAGCAGGTTTCTTGTTGCAGTGAGGTCTCTTGTAGTGGAACTCGGGCTCTAGAGCACACGGGCTTCTTAGTTGTCTCTCCCAGGCTCTAGAGCACAGACTCATTAGTTGTGGCTCACAGGTTTAGTTGCTCCGTGGGCATGTGAGATTTTCCCAGATCAGGGATCAAAGTTGTGTCTCCTGCATTGGCTGGGGAACTCTTTACCACTGACCTACCAGGGAAGCCCTAATTCCATATTTTCTACTAGTCACCAGCCACAGGAAGACCTTCCATGTTCAACTCAGTGAACATTCTTATGGAATAATTGTGTCACAGGCATTCTGGAACCCTGACTCAATCTGGGTGCTTTAAAGTCTGAATTAGTTTTGAATGATCTTTTTAAAAGTAAGTGCCTCTTGATCATCAAAGCAATGCTCTCTTAAACTGCCTCTCATAACAAAGTCTTTGGCTCTGCATCTACGCATAGAATCCTAAGAATGCAAAGGGGACAGTGGATATAGCTTTAACAATCAAGCCAGCAGATAATCCTGAACATGTTCAAAACATTCCTTTCAGTTTTGCTTTATTTTCCAAATCGAATGCAATTCGTAGGGTAGGAGAAGGATGGAGAAGATCTAAAATTTCTCGTGTTCTTTTAAACTTATGGTCCACTTTCTTAATGCATGAAGGTTCTTCAGTTTAGACTTGTCTGTACTATGAGGTCCTCTCTCATTAAAGTCACTGCAGAGCAGCCCCTTCCCTTTTGGAACTTTTTTTTCTTCTATTTTCATACTGTGGTCTGTGTCCCTTTACCACCTTTGTGCCTCTCTCTGGAACCACAGATTTTATAATAGGCCACCATCATGGGGAGGCTCTCACCTCCATAAGTAATGTTTCTAATACAGAGATACTTTATATTGTGAAGGGGGATCTTCCTTTTTCTTATGATTATCTTGCTGAATACATCTGACTTTGTTTTGACAAGGACATGATAGTGCCAACTGCCGTGGGATGTGCCTTCCTTAAGAGGGCAGGAGGGGGAAGGCACTCTGTGCTCCAGGGAATCTGGTAGGGCAGGTCTTTACACAGGTGGATGTTTTTAGGAGCAGATTTTACCTCAATTCTTGCATCTCTTTATATTTAGAAAAACACTAAATCCCTTCATGGTGACATCAAATCTTGTGACTCATCGAAAACCTTTTGTAAAATGACATTTCTATTGAACTCCCCTTCCACAAAACTTTACGTATGTGAGATTTTCCCAGATCAGGGATCAAAGTTGTGTCTCCTGCATTGGCTGGGGAACTCTTTACCACTGACCTACCAGGGAAGCCCTAATTCCATATTTTCTACTAGTCACCAGCCACAGGAAGACCTTCCATGTTCAACTCAGTGAACATTCTTATGGAATAATTGTGTCACAGGCATTCTGGAACCCTGACTCAATCTGGGTGCTTTAAAGTCTGAATTAGTTTTGAATGATCTTTTTAAAAGTAAGTGCCTCTTGATCATCAAAGCAATGCTCTCTTAAACTGCCTCTCATAACAAAGTCTTTGGCTCTGCATCTACGCATAGAATCCTAAGAATGCAAAGGGGACAGTGGATATAGCTTTAACAATCAAGCCAGCAGATAATCCTGAACATGTTCAAAACATTCCTTTCAGTTTTGCTTTATTTTCCAAATCGAATGCAATTCGTAGGGTAGGAGAAGGATGGAGAAGATCTAAAATTTCTCGTGTTCTTTTAAACTTATGGTCCACTTTCTTAATGCATGAAGGTTCTTCAGTTTAGACTTGTCTGTACTATGAGGTCCTCTCTCATTAAAGTCACTGCAGAGCAGCCCCTTCCCTTTTGGAACTTTTTTTTCTTCTATTTTCATACTGTGGTCTGTGTCCCTTTACCACCTTTGTGCCTCTCTCTGGAACCACAGATTTTATAATAGGCCACCATCATGGGGAGGCTCTCACCTCCATAAGTAATGTTTCTAATACAGAGATACTTTATATTGTGAAGGGGGATCTTCCTTTTTCTTATGATTATCTTGCTGAATACATCTGACTTTGTTTTGACAAGGACATGATAGTGCCAACTGCCGTGGGATGTGCCTTCCTTAAGAGGGCAGGAGGGGGAAGGCACTCTGTGCTCCAGGGAATCTGGTAGGGCAGGTCTTTACACAGGTGGATGTTTTTAGGAGCAGATTTTACCTCAATTCTTGCATCTCTTTATATTTAGAAAAACACTAAATCCCTTCATGGTGACATCAAATCTTGTGACTCATCGAAAACCTTTTGTAAAATGACTGTTTATTGCTATTGAACTCCCCCTTCCACAAAACTTTACGTATTGATTTTCCTCCTGCTGCCTCTTTGGAGCAGTCTCTTAGATCCATCTGGGGTATTTCCTCCCGGGCTGCAGTCCTAATTGTGCCCCAAATAAAACTTACCCTCCCCCCAATAAAGAATGCAGGAGGAAACAGAAAAAGTGTTACTCCCTAAGTCCATAAGTTGACTTATGCATAAAATAGTCTACATTTACCTGAAGAACATTTTGTTATCAGATAAACCATCAGGTGTATCTCACAGTCTTAATTAGAAATTTAAACGATCACAATTATGACTCTTTAGGCAAATTCATAAACTTTGAATTTTACAGCAAAAAAGAAATATAAGTAATGATGAATTCTGCCATTTATAACCTTGAGTTTGGGTACTAAATATAAATACAGCTCCATGAATTTCATGCTATGAACATAATGGAAAAGAAGTAAAGCCTAACCTGTTTATATTCATCTTATATACTTACAACAAACTTATATAGATAAAGATAAGAATGAAACTTTGTGATGCAAGAACTGGCATTGAGTGTGGCTTCAGTATTTTAAATTAAACAAGGAGTCCATGAAATTGAGGTGCCTTCAGTGCCTCAGTAGCCTACTTCAGCTGTCCAAAACCTAAGCCTACAATGCCTCAAGGATAAGAAAGAAATCTAAGGACAACCCATCACACAAGACCCCATAAACCTTCACAAATAATGTAATTATTTGTGGTCTGTGTCCCTTTACCACCTTTGTGCCTCTCTCTGGAACCACAGATTTTATAATAGGCCACCATCATGGGGAGGCTCTCACCTCCATAAGTAATGTTTCTAATACAGAGATACTTTATATTGTGAAGGGGGATCTTCCTTTTTCTTATGATTATCTTGCTGAATACATCTGACTTTGTTTTGACAAGGACATGATAGTGCCAACTGCCGTGGGATGTGCCTTCCTTAAGAGGGCAGGAGGGGGAAGGCACTCTGTGCTCCAGGGAATCTGGTAGGGCAGGTCTTTACACAGGTGGATGTTTTTAGGAGCAGATTTTACCTCAATTCTTGCATCTCTTTATATTTAGAAAAACACTAAATCCCTTCATGGTGACATCAAATCTTGTGACTCATCGAAAACCTTTTGTAAAATGACTGTTTATTGCTATTGAACTCCCCCTTCCACAAAACTTTACGTATTGATTTTCCTCCTGCTGCCTCTTTGGAGCAGTCTCTTAGATCCATCTGGGGTATTTCCTCCCGGGCTGCAGTCCTAATTGTGCCCCAAATAAAACTTACCCTCCCCCCAATAAAGAATGCAGGAGGAAACAGAAAAAGTGTTACTCCCTAAGTCCATAAGTTGACTTATGCATAAAATAGTCTACATTTACCTGAAGAACATTTTGTTATCAGATAAACCATCAGGTGTATCTCACAGTCTTAATTAGAAATTTAAACGATCACAATTATGACTCTTTAGGCAAATTCATAAACTTTGAATTTTACAGCAAAAAAGAAATATAAGTAATGATGAATTCTGCCATTTATAACCTTGAGTTTGGGTACTAAATATAAATACAGCTCCATGAATTTCATGCTATGAACATAATGGAAAAGAAGTAAAGCCTAACCTGTTTATATTCATCTTATATACTTACAACAAACTTATATAGATAAAGATAAGAATGAAACTTTGTGATGCAAGAACTGGCATTGAGTGTGGCTTCAGTATTTTAAATTAAACAAGGAGTCCATGAAATTGAGGTGCCTTCAGTGCCTCAGTAGCCTACTTCAGCTGTCCAAAACCTAAGCCTACAATGCCTCAAGGATAAGAAAGAAATCTAAGGACAACCCATCACAAAAGACCCCATAAACTTTCAAAAATAAGGTAATTATTTGATTGGCTGTAACTATGCAACAGCAGTCAGATCATTTCCTTGCATTACGTCCATGGCTCCCGTGGAAACGTCTTATCCTAGTTCTCCAGGTGAAGTGCTCTCAGATGCTTTTTATTTGATGCGGCCTGATTCCAATCATTTTAAAAATTATATTTATTTATTTTTAATTGATTGATGATTGCTTTACACATTTTTTTGATTTCTGGCATACAGCAACATGAAATAACCATAGACTTTTGCACCAGTTAACTTTTAAAACTTCTTTTTATTTTTGGTTGTTGCTTTTTTCTTTCTTGTTTTATTTTTTCAGTTATGAAAGTGTGATGACATTTACAGGAGACTTGGAAAATACAGAACAAAGTTACATACTGTTTTCTAAGTAGATACAATTATTTTTTAAGTAGATCTATTACAATTATTTTTTAAGTAGATAAATATTTTTTAGTTAAGAGTTTCTATATCAAGTTCTCAAAAATCGATAGAATGAATAGACAGAAAGGCTATAGTAGACCTGAAAAGCACTGTGAACCAATTCAACATAATTAAGATTTATACCATTTTCACACAACAGCAAGATACAAATTCTATTCAAGTTCCCATAGACTATAAACCAGGAGACACTGGAATATTCACAGGGACATAAAACAAGGTACAAAATTTTCACCATCTAAAGGTATTGAATTCAGAGTCTGTTCTCTTATCACTGTGGAATTATGTTAGAAGTCAATATGAAAGATATTTGAAAATAACCCACATATTTTGAAGCACAATGTGACAATTGCCAAGAGAGACCTTTGACTTAGTCATTGAAAATCTCAATGAAGTTGAAAGGCTGAAAAACAGAGAGGGTGATGTTAGAGAAGAAAGCATTTAAATGAGACATTAATATCAAAGATACTTTTAAAACCTTATGAAAAAAAAAAACTTCAGTATTTAGAAATTAAGTGCCTATTTTTAAATAATATGTGTACCTAAGAAGCCATAACTAGGAAAATTTAAAAGTATTTATGACAAAATAAAAATGAAAAGAGGATTTATCAAAATTTGGTTCATGCAGCTGAAGCTGCTCAGTGCAACTACATACAGTGTGGAATCTTGAATAAGGTATGAGAACATAGTATTTCTTTATATTCTCCAAATTGGATTAGAAGTTTCAAACCTCATTCTTTTTTTTTTTTAAATCACTCCCATTGAAAGCAAGTTCTGTTCAACAGCTCAGTGTCACAGTCAGACAGGCCTTAGTTTGAATCTAGCTTGACCAGAGACTCTGTGACCTTGGCCAAATTATCCAACTTCTCCAAACCCTTGGTTCTTTACCTGTAAAATGGAGTGATTATAGAATCTCCCCAATAGAGTTGTGAGCAATAAATGGTTTAATCCATGCAGGATACCTAAAAATTCCTAGCAGAGAGTATGTTAAGTGTTAGCTCTTATATCGTTATGATTTTTATTCTTGCTTCCCCACTCCTATTTCTCCATTTTCTCTCTGACAGAGTCACTAGCACTTTGTGTATGGCTTGCTTCCATTCTTTGTCTCCATAAGCTGTCATCTTCCAGCTCGGTCCCTGACACGAGTGCAGACCTGCATCTCGGTTTGGGCACAAGCCCCAGACAGTCGACCCATTCCCAGCAGACCACCGCCCATCACGCCTGATAATTCAACATAAAAGATTTATACCATTTTCACACAACAGCAAGATACAAATTCTATTCAAGTTCCCATAGACTATAAACCAGGAGACACTGGAATATTCACAGGGACATAAAACAAGGTACAAAATTTTCACCATCTAAAGGTATTGAATTCAGAGTCTGTTCTCTTATCACTGTGGAATTATGTTAGAAGTCAATATGAAAGATATTTGAAAATAACCCACATATTTTGAAGCACAATGTGACAATTGCCAAGAGAGACCTTTGACTTAGTCATTGAAAATCTCAATGAAGTTGAAAGGCTGAAAAACAGAGAGGGTGATGTTAGAGAAGAAAGCATTTAAATGAGACATTAATATCAAAGATACTTTTAAAACCTTATGAAAAAAAAAAACTTCAGTATTTAGAAATTAAGTGCCTATTTTTAAATAATATGTGTACCTAAGAAGCCATAACTAGGAAAATTTAAAAGTATTTATGACAAAATAAAAATGAAAAGAGGATTTATCAAAATTTGGTTCATGCAGCTGAAGCTGCTCAGTGCAACTACATACAGTGTGGAATCTTGAATAAGGTATGAGAACATAGTATTTCTTTATATTCTCCAAATTGGATTAGAAGTTTCAAACCTCATTCTTTTTTTTTTTTTTTAAATCACTCCCATTGAAAGCAAGTTCTGTTCAACAGCTCAGTGTCACAGTCAGACAGGCCTTAGTTTGAATCTAGCTTGACCAGAGACTCTGTGACCTTGGCCAAATTATCCAACTTCTCCAAACCCTTGGTTCTTTACCTGTAAAATGGAGTGATTATAGAATCTCCCCAATAGAGTTGTGAGCAATAAATGGTTTAATCCATGCAGGATACCTAAAAATTCCTAGCAGAGAGTATGTTAAGTGTTAGCTCTTATATCGTTATGATTTTTATTCTTGCTTCCCCACTCCTATTTCTCCATTTTCTCTCTGACAGAGTCACTAGCACTTTGTGTATGGCTTGCTTCCATTCTTTGTCTCCATAAGCTGTCATCTTCCAGCTCGGTCCCTGACACGAGTGCAGACCTGCATCTCGGTTTGGGCACAAGCCCCAGACAGTCGACCCATTCCCAGCAGACCACCGCCCATCACGGCCGACACACGGCTGACACACCTGACCCTGCAGCCAGAACACGTCACTCAGAGATGTCCTTTTCTTGAAATGGAAAGTTCAGGGCACGTTGCCTTTAAAACTCTACTGCATTCTCCTACCTTGAATTTCCTGCCAAGAGCCTACCTAACCTCTGTGCTGGATCAAATTCCCTGCTTGGCAGGAAGAATTTTCACTCCGTGCTCAATGTTTAGTCTCTAATAGATTTTATTTTTTCTTTAACAGTGTGTGCAATAATAAGAGAGTCTCAACATAACATTTTTTCTCCTTGAAAAGCTGTATTAGGTTCGGATTGTCACTATTACAAATTTCCACAAATTGATTGTTTAAAAAGCACAGACATCCACTTAGCAGTTCTGGAGGTCATAAGTCAGAAGGCAGTTTCACTGGTCAAGAGAGAGCTGGTTTCCCTGCCTGGTTTCAGCTTCTAGTGACTGCCTGCTTTCCTTGTCTTGTGGCCTCTTCCTCCATCCTCTAACTCCTCTGTGCTTCCTATAAGGACCGTTACAATGACAGCGTGCTAGTTGGATAACCCAAGGGCCATCTCTCCATCACAAGAATTTTTATTCAGTCACATCTGTAAAGTTTCTTTGATCATATAAGACTCTTGAGAGCCCCTTGGACTGCAAGGAGATCAAACCAGTCCATCCTAAAGGAAATCAACCCGAATATTCATTGGCAGGGCTGATGCTGAAGCCGAAGCTCCAATACACTGGCCACCCGATTTGAAGAGCCAGCTCATTGGAAGAGACCCTGATGATGGGAAAGATTAAAGGCAAAAAGAGAAGAGAGTGTATAAGGAAGAGATAGTTGTATAGCCTCTGCATGGAGGTGAAATTGCATGGAGGTGAAATTGAGCAAACTCAAGGACAGGTAAGCCTGGCGTGCTGCAGGCCACGGGAAAGCAGAGTTGGACAGGTTCTAGGGATTATGAGATAGACATGTTTAGTTGATCATATTCAACTTACCACAAAAATGTTTCCCTTAAGAGCATAAAATAAAAAAGGAAAAGAAGGGAGGAAGGATAGGAAAGAGGGGAGAAGCAGGGAGAAGTGAGGGAGGGAGAGGGAAGAGTGAGAGAACAATAAGGGAGATTTTGCATCATAGGATAAAATCAAATCATACGCAGCTCTTCTTTGATGAAGCACAGAATAAAGCAACCTATCATCATAACCAGATGGAGTTCATGTTTTTTTTTTTAAAGGGATATGATTTTATGACATAAAAGAAGAAAAGGGGTAGGAGGAGTAATACAGATAACACAAAAGCTGTCCAATTTGAAAAGTACTGTCATCAAGGAGAGTATGAATTGCTTAGAAAAGAATTTTGAAAGATGTCCCCTGTGGAGATTCAGAATGAAGGGCAAATAAAAAACCTTGCTTTATTGTAACTCAAGTGAAGCCCTGCATGGCACTAGCCCTTCAAGTAATCCTTTTCCTGTCCATGCCTGCTGCTCACATTCATCTGGTTGAGCCTGAAGAGAGTTTAGTGGTGGAGAGTGCCACCATCTGCTTGGTTTCAGCAAGAACAAGTCCATCAGGATGCTGCAGGGGACGATCCTGTTGTGTCCCGTCATGTTGTGTTGTATTATGTTGTGCTGTGTTGCGTTCTAGCTAGTCCACGCTGGGTGGTTTGATGACAGCCAATTTTAAGAGACATAAATGAGTGTAAAAGCAGTAAACAGATTCACATTCTAGGGGTAATTTTCTTACAAAAGTTCATTCTTTCCTATGTGGTCGGGTAGAGAAAAATGTCAACAAAGGTAATTACAGCATATTAATTTACTCATGGTAAATCCTGAATAGAAGCTCTGAGGGTTAACCTAGTGTTTTTAATAGAGAAACAGTGTTAATTATTCATAATAAATAGGTATCTGATTTGAGCTATCTTGTCATGTCATTGAATTAATCATGAATATGTATTTGTGAAACATTTTCATCATATCTCATGATTTACAGATGCTTCTGCAAATGCCCATAATGCAGTCTTTCATTAGCATTGCTGAACTAAATGCCTTTTCAAGAAAGAAATCTTTAAAATAACATGAGATGTAAGCAAAGTAACTAACCTGAATTTTAACATGGAATTTGGTTTAATAAGGATTATGAGAAAAATATTCATGAAGCACAAAATGAGAAGACTATTATTCAAACAAAACAGAAAGAGTTTCTATTTCTGTATGCAGGCAAATGCCCAAAAGGAAGAATAAAACATTTGAGAAAGAAAATAAAACTGCTTCAAGTTTCACCTTTTAGTATAAGCAGTAGTTTGACTTCTATAAAGTTAGGGAGTATTTCCCTCTTAATTCAAGTGATAGCCACATTTGTTAATAAAATGAAAGTAGGAATTGAATGGTTATAATTCACACACACATATTAGTACAGACAGACAGTGCTGTAAATTTCAGTTAATGCTATTAATATTTGAAAAATGGGCAAGAAAGAATTAGACTACATACTAAACTCACTCAAAAGCATTTGGTTTAGATAACTTCATGCACATAAATCAATTTATTTCTAAGAATCCAAAAGAAAGAGAGGGGGCAGAATAGAGATGACATTTTTTTCTGAAATAGCTTACTAATGCAAATCCAAAAGTGTAAGAGTTATATACCTTTCATTTATTCCGCAGTCTGAGTAACGATGAAGTGAGATATTTTGCTAGGTTCTGCTCAATATAATCATACAGTGAACCAAGGGGAAAACCATCTCCTTTGGACTCTCTTTAGGAAAAACTATAAACTACATTAAACTGACATGGTATGAACACCGTTGCTACACAAATACCCAAATCCTGGTACTTCTTCAACCCTTCCCACACAAAGGACAGGCCATAGTCTCAGGAGCTTTCCTGAAGCTCCTTCTTAAATCCAGCATTTGTCAATGTGTCCCATTCTCTCAGGGAGGGGTGCTTCCTGTGTCACTGGCTAGTTAACTGAGAAGATTGATTCCAGCTGTGACAGATAATACCATGCTTGTTAAATTGCATTCTCGGCTGGGAAGGCGGCCAAAGCCACAGGACAAATATGGAACATTAGCATTGATTTTAAGCACTTTCAAAATACTTTCATATACATAATCCCAATTTTTGGCCCAGAAAAACGTTGTTAAAAACTTTGATGTCTCTCTTTCTTGAAAGCCTAAATTCAAATTATATTACCTTAAATATAAGGCATTGATGGCTGCGTGCATGTTAAGTTGCTTTGGTCATTTCCGACTGTTTGCAGCCCTGTGCATTGTAGTCCGCCAGGCTCCTTTCTCCGTGGGATTCTCCAAGCACGAATACGGGAGTGGGTTGCCATGCCCTCCTCCCTGGGATCTTCCCCACCGAGGGATGGAACCCACATTTCTTTTGTCTCCTACATGGGCAGGTGGATTCTTTACTGCTAGCGCCACCTGGGAAGACCATAATGCATTGCTACTCGTGTTTAAAATACTCGTACTACAAGCTGAGAACAAAAATTGTTTCTTTCAAAGCCACATTTGTTAATAAAATGAAAGTAGGAATTGAATGGTTATAATTCACACACACATATTAGTACAGACAGACAGTGCTGTAAATTTCAGTTAATGCTATTAATATTTGAAAATGGGCAAGAAAGAATTAGACTACATACTAAACTCACTCAAAAGCATTTGGTTTAGATAACTTCATGCACATAAATCAATTTATTTCTAAGAATCCAAAAGAAAGAGAGGGGGCAGAATAGAGATGACATTTTTTTCTGAAATAGCTTACTAATGCAAATCCAAAAGTGTAAGAGTTATATACCTTTCATTTATTCCAGTCTGAGTAACGATGAAGTGAGATATTTTGCTAGGTTCTGCTCAATATAATCATACAGTGAACCAAGGGGAAAACCATCTCCTTTGGACTCTCTTTAGGAAAAACTATAAACTACATTAAACTGACATGGTATGAACACCGTTGCTACACAAATACCCAAATCCTGGTACTTCTTCAACCCTTCCCACACAAAGGACAGGCCATAGTCTCAGGAGCTTTCCTGAAGCTCCTTCTTAAATCCAGCATTTGTCAATGTGTCCCATTCTCTCAGGGAGGGGTGCTTCCTGTGTCACTGGCTAGTTAACTGAGAAGATTGATTCCAGCTGTGACAGATAATACCATGCTTGTTAAATTGCATTCTCGGCTGGGAAGGCGGCCAAAGCCACAGGACAAATATGGAACATTAGCATTGATTTTAAGCACTTTCAAAATACTTTCATATACATAA
Source organism: Tragulus kanchil (assembly GCA_022376925.1). Lineage (NCBI taxonomy): Eukaryota > Metazoa > Chordata > Mammalia > Artiodactyla > Tragulidae > Tragulus > Tragulus kanchil. Next base: position 114,589,939 of record JAIOJX010000003.1, on the reverse strand, counting down.
TCCCAATTTTTGGCCCAGAAAAACGTTGTTAAAAACTTTGATGTCTCTCTTTCTTGAAAGCCTAAATTCAAATTATATTACCTTAAATATAAGGCATTGATGGCTGCGTGCATGTTAAGTTGCTTTGGTCATTTCCGACTGTTTGCAGCCCTGTGCATTGTAGTCCGCCAGGCTCCTTTCTCCGTGGGATTCTCCAAGCACGAATACGGGAGTGGGTTGCCATGCCCTCCTCCCTGGGATCTTCCCCACCGAGGGATGGAACCCACATTTCTTTTGTCTCCTACATGGGCAGGTGGATTCTTTACTGCTAGCGCCACCTGGGAAGACCATAATGCATTGCTACTCGTGTTTAAAATACTCGTGTACTACAAGCTGAGAACAAAAATTGTTTCAATAAATTACAGAGTTATTATATAGTGTAAATTTCCCATTATTTTTGAAAAAAAAATAAGAGGTTATGTGATAAGGTACCTATGAACTATGAGGAAAAGTTTTGTTTCTGCTGAGAATATCTGTTTAGAAATAACTCAGAAATAACTGCTGGGTTGTATCCTACATTAAGCCATCAGTTGAGTGGTTAATCAGAATCCCAGTCAGAACAACAATAAAATATACTAGAGAAGAGGGCTTCCCTGGTGGTCCAGTGGGTAAGGAGCCTGTCTGCCTTGCAGTACAAGGGGCACTGCTTCAATCCCTGGCCCGGGAAAATCCCAGGTGCAGTGGAGTGGCTGGACTGGTGTGTCCAATTATGAGTCAGCACTTTGCTCAGCAATGGGAGAGGCCACAGCAATGGGAGGCCCACACAGGCCAAAGAATAAAGATGGATGAAAACAAATAAAAATCCAATGAAAGAGGCCAAAAAATTTTTTTTGAATATTTTAAAAATACTAGAAAAGAATGTTCAGTGCACATTGATAAGTAATTGTGATGTAGAATAATTTCTATTTCATATATATATTTGGGAGAAAATACAAAAGTACACATATTTTAAAGTTTTGTAAAGACAAATGGATAAACACATTTCCCCCACATTCCAATGAAAAAAGACTTCTGATTCCAATTTGGGCAATTTGGGACTGTCTTAATGGTACATTCAATCACAGCACAGTTCATTAAGTAAATTGTGCCCTGTTAAGATGGACTTAGGAGCTAAATCAACTGAAAAACAGCCGATTTGTTGGTATGACCAGGCACAGACTTTGAACATATAGTAATTTCCCAAGACTTTTAAAGGACTATTTTATTTGATAGATCTTTGCTAAGCCAGATGTATAGAATTTCTAATTTTGCCTTATCTGGAAAGAAAAGATAGACTAAGGCATCCTTTCTCCGTGGGATTCTCCAAGCACGAATACGGGAGTGGGTTGCCATGCCCTCCTCCCTGGGATCTTCCCCACCGAGGGATGGAACCCACATTTCTTTTGTCTCCTACATGGGCAGGTGGATTCTTTACTGCTAGCGCCACCTGGGAAGACCATAATGCATTGCTACTCGTGTTTAAAATACTCGTGTACTACAAGCTGAGAACAAAAATTGTTTCAATAAATTACAGAGTTATTATATAGTGTAAATTTCCCATTATTTTTGAAAAAAAAATAAGAGGTTATGTGATAAGGTACCTATGAACTATGAGGAAAAGTTTTGTTTCTGCTGAGAATATCTGTTTAGAAATAACTCAGAAATAACTGCTGGGTTGTATCCTACATTAAGCCATCAGTTGAGTGGTTAATCAGAATCCCAGTCAGAACAACAATAAAATATACTAGAGAAGAGGGCTTCCCTGGTGGTCCAGTGGGTAAGGAGCCTGTCTGCCTTGCAGTACAAGGGGCACTGCTTCAATCCCTGGCCCGGGAAAATCCCAGGTGCAGTGGAGTGGCTGGACTGGTGTGTCCAATTATGAGTCAGCACTTTGCTCAGCAATGGGAGAGGCCACAGCAATGGGAGGCCCACACAGGCCAAAGAATAAAGATGGATGAAAACAAATAAAAATCCAATGAAAGAGGCCAAAAAATTTTTTTTGAATATTTTAAAAATACTAGAAAAGAATGTTCAGTGCACATTGATAAGTAATTGTGATGTAGAATAATTTCTATTTCATATATATATTTGGGAGAAAATACAAAAGTACACATATTTTAAAGTTTTGTAAAGACAAATGGATAAACACATTTCCCCCACATTCCAATGAAAAAAGACTTCTGATTCCAATTTGGGCAATTTGGGACTGTCTTAATGGTACATTCAATCACAGCACAGTTCATTAAGTAAATTGTGCCCTGTTAAGATGGACTTAGGAGCTAAATCAACTGAAAAACAGCCGATTTGTTGGTATGACCAGGCACAGACTTTGAACATATAGTAATTTCCCAAGACTTTTAAAGGACTATTTCATTTGATAGAACTTTGCTAAGCCAGATGTATAGAAATTTTACTAAAGCTCAGATTTTGCCTTATCTGGAAAGAAAAGATAGACTAAGTCAATTCACAGGTGAAGAAGATCCTAGGAATGCTTAATCTATTTGCAACTGTTTTCAAATATTATGGTGTGCCATTAAATGTCCAGTGATGTGCTATTAAATAATTACTGATAGATGTGTCTTTTGTCCTTAGAATCAGCAAGGTCTATTTGGCAGGGCTTTTCAGTTAGTTTGAAGAACTGCAAGTACATAGAAATAAGGTTGAGTTTTTTAAACAAACAAGAAAAACTCCAATTTCATGTGGCTGATTATTCCCCAGATTTGAGTATCTTACTCATTAATTTCACCCTGTGGAACATAACAGTGCCTAGCAGAAAGCTCTGTTGCAAAATAATTAATTCATAAAACAGGTGTAACTTCTACTTCCATTCCTCAGCCTCACTATTAAAAAAGTATACTCATATGATCTGTAATTAAAACGCATCTCAATTCCCTAAGTGGTTAGATTTTAACAAGCTTCATTACATGAGAGGAATTGGTTTAGGGAATGCTTAAAAGTGATAAATTATTTATCTTTAATGTTAAACACACTTCTAAGCAGCAGAGAAGAAAGAAGAATCCAGGAGGGACAGGAGTTCTTGGTTTGTTTTAATATGGTCAGCCGTTTCCCTGCTTGTTGTTTTTGGCAGTGTACATAGATTTCTCCCAATTATGGGATTTTATTCTAAAAATCGTATTTGTAGTGCCAACTTCCATAGAACCCAGGTGCTTAGTAGTATTGAATTTAGATGAACAACTAGCAATACTGTGATTGTGGCATAACTTTGCAGTATTTTCCTTCTGCCATAATAGTTCTCTACTTTAGTACCTATTCTCCTTTATATTGTGCCAAAGTTATTAAAGATAATGAAAGAAAATGTTTAGTGAATTTGATAGCCAAAGATAAAGAAATGAAGGGGAGTAAATCAACTGAAAAACAGCCGATTTGTTGGTATGACCAGGCACAGACTTTGAACATATAGTAATTTCCCAAGACTTTTAAAGGACTATTTCATTTGATAGAACTTTGCTAAGCCAGATGTATAGAAATTTTACTAAAGCTCAGATTTTGCCTTATCTGGAAAGAAAAGATAGACTAAGTCAATTCACAGGTGAAGAAGATCCTAGGAATGCTTAATCTATTTGCAACTGTTTTCAAATATTATGGTGTGCCATTAAATGTCCAGTGATGTGCTATTAAATAATTACTGATAGATGTGTCTTTTGTCCTTAGAATCAGCAAGGTCTATTTGGCAGGGCTTTTCAGTTAGTTTGAAGAACTGCAAGTACATAGAAATAAGGTTGAGTTTTTTAAACAAACAAGAAAAACTCCAATTTCATGTGGCTGATTATTCCCCAGATTTGAGTATCTTACTCATTAATTTCACCCTGTGGAACATAACAGTGCCTAGCAGAAAGCTCTGTTGCAAAATAATTAATTCATAAAACAGGTGTAACTTCTACTTCCATTCCTCAGCCTCACTATTAAAAAAGTATACTCATATGATCTGTAATTAAAACGCATCTCAATTCCCTAAGTGGTTAGATTTTAACAAGCTTCATTACATGAGAGGGGAATTGGTTTAGGGAATGCTTAAAAGTGATAAATTATTTATCTTTAATGTTAAACACACTTCTAAGCAGCAGAGAAGAAAGAAGAATCCAGGAGGGACAGGAGTTCTTGGTTTGTTTTAATATGGTCAGCCGTTTCCCTGCTTGTTGTTTTTGGCAGTGTACATAGATTTCTCCCAATTATGGGATTTTATTCTAAAAATCGTATTTGTAGTGCCAACTTCCATAGAACCCAGGTGCTTAGTAGTATTGAATTTAGATGAACAACTAGCAATACTGTGATTGTGGCATAACTTTGCAGTATTTTCCTTCTGCCATAATAGTTCTCTACTTTAGTACCTATTCTCCTTTATATTGTGCCAAAGTTATTAAAGATAATGAAAGAAAATGTTTAGTGAATTTGATAGCCAAAGATAAAGAAATGAAGGGAGAGAGGAGGAAAAAATGAGGGAAAAAAATGGACAAGAGGAAGAAAGGAGGAAAAAAAAATAGATGAAAAACAAAGAAAATAGAATTGGGAATGAACAGATGAGACCTAATTAAAATTAAAAGCTTTTGCATAGCAAAGGAAACCATAAACAAAATGAAAAGACAGCCCATAGAATGAGAGAAAATATTTGTATATGATGCAACAAATAAGGGATTCATTTCCAAAATGTACAAACAGCTCATACAGATCAATATCAAAAACCTAGACCACCCAACCAAAAAGTAGGCAGAAGATCTAAATAAACATTTCTCCAAAGACATACAGATGGCCAACATGAAAATATGCTCAACATCCCTAATTATTAGAGAAATGCAAATCAAAACTGTGAGATATTACCCTACACCAATCAGAATGACCATCATCACAAAGTCTACAAATAAAATGCTGGAGAGGGTGCAGAGAAAAGGGAACCCTCTTGCATTGCTGGTGAGAATATAAATTGATACAGCCTATATGGAAGACAGTATGGAGATGTCTTAAAGAACTAAAAATAGAAGCACCCTATGACCCAGCAATCCCACTCTTAGGCTTATACCCTGATGAAACCAAAACTGAAAGAAGCACCTGTACCCCAATGTTCATTGCAACTCTCTATACAATAGCTAGAACATGGAAGCAACCTAGATGCCCATCGACGAACGAATGGATACAAAAGCTCTGGGACATATATACAATGGAATACTACACAGCTGTAAAGAGAAATGCAGAAGAATCAGCCCTAATGAGGCGGCTGGATCTAGAACCTATCATAAAAAGTGAAGTCAGTCAGAAAGAGAAGGACAAGTACAATATACTAACACATGTATATGGAATCTAGTAGGATGGTAATGATAACACACACAGTGAAGCGATAGGAAAACAGACATGGACAGTAGACATATGGACATTGTGGGGAAGGAACAGTGGGTGGGAGGCATAAAGGAAGTAGCATGAAGGCCTGTACTATCATATGTGAAGAAAATAGCTATAGTTATTGCTTTGTGAGAAAAGGGGATCCTGCAGGGGTGCTGTGTGACTGTCCCGAGGGGTGGGATGGGGGGGATATACATATGACTAATCTGAGAATATACATATCTGTAAACAACAAAACTCTGTAGAAGTTAAAAGTAAAATAAAAGTTTTTTTTTTTAAAAAGAATGGATCCCGAAACCCAGTGAAGATGGTCAGGAAGCCTAGAACATGGCAGACTGGCCGTCCATCCCACCTCAGGAAAAACACGATTAGAATCAGTATCTCATTAAATGATCTTATAGCATTTTTCAAAATAGGAAACTGAGATTTGGGAGAGGTAAAGTCACTTGTCTAAGACAAGTAAGTTATCAAACAAACAAGAGTGCGTTAACTCAAACCTAAGGTTAGCAGTTTTCTTCAATAAGAAAAGATCTTATTTAACTATGAAGTTGATAGATGGCCTGAAGTCACTTTCAAAGTCACTTTATCCAGGTAAACTTAAAACAGATGGGAACTATAATTATTAGAGAAATGCAAATCAAAACTGTGAGATATTACCCTACACCAATCAGAATGACCATCATCACAAAGTCTACAAATAAAATGCTGGAGAGGGTGCAGAGAAAAGGGAACCCTCTTGCATTGCTGGTGAGAATATAAATTGATACAGCCTATATGGAAGACAGTATGGAGATGTCTTAAAGAACTAAAAATAGAAGCACCCTATGACCCAGCAATCCCACTCTTAGGCTTATACCCTGATGAAACCAAAACTGAAAGAAGCACCTGTACCCCAATGTTCATTGCAACTCTCTATACAATAGCTAGAACATGGAAGCAACCTAGATGCCCATCGACGAACGAATGGATACAAAAGCTCTGGGACATATATACAATGGAATACTACACAGCTGTAAAGAGAAATGCAGAAGAATCAGCCCTAATGAGGCGGCTGGATCTAGAACCTATCATAAAAAGTGAAGTCAGTCAGAAAGAGAAGGACAAGTACAATATACTAACACATGTATATGGAATCTAGTAGGATGGTAATGATAACACACACAGTGAAGCGATAGGAAAACAGACATGGACAGTAGACATATGGACATTGTGGGGAAGGAACAGTGGGTGGGAGGCATAAAGGAAGTAGCATGAAGGCCTGTACTATCATATGTGAAGAAAATAGCTATAGTTATTGCTTTGTGAGAAAAGGGGATCCTGCAGGGGTGCTGTGTGACTGTCCCGAGGGGTGGGATGGGGGGGATATACATATGACTAATCTGAGAATATACATATCTGTAAACAACAAAACTCTGTAGAAGTTAAAAGTAAAATAAAAGTTTTTTTTTTTAAAAAGAATGGATCCCGAAACCCAGTGAAGATGGTCAGGAAGCCTAGAACATGGCAGACTGGCCGTCCATCCCACCTCAGGAAAAACACGATTAGAATCAGTATCTCATTAAATGATCTTATAGCATTTTTCAAAATAGGAAACTGAGATTTGGGAGAGGTAAAGTCACTTGTCTAAGACAAGTAAGTTATCAAACAAACAAGAGTGCGTTAACTCAAACCTAAGGTTAGCAGTTTTCTTCAATAAGAAAAGATCTTATTTAACTATGAAGTTGATAGATGGCCTGAAGTCACTTTCAAAGTCACTTTATCCAGGTAAACTTAAAACAGATGGGAAATACTACATGTTCCCCTGTAGCACATGTTTTATTTTAAGACATAGAGTGAAATATAATATATCAAAAGTACACTTATCATATGTGTAGGCTTGATGAATTGTTACAAATCGAATCTACCTACAGAACCAGGAAGCAGATGCAGAAACAGGATATTATCAGCACCTCAGAAGTCCTATGAAGGTCCCTTCCAGTCATGAGTTTTTTCTCTCCCTGTAGTGTAACTTCGGTTTTCATATTTAAGTAATCTCAAAAGCCCATTATAACACTAACAATACCTGATTTGATCTTTTTGTACTTTCAAAGAACCCTGGAGTATAATTGATTTACAATTGTGTTAATTTCAGGTGTGCAGTCCAGTGATTCACTTATACATATGCATGTACATACATACATACATACACACATACATATATACACACATATATTCTTTTTCAGATTTTCTTCCCTTATAGGTTATTACAGAATATTAACTATAGTTCCCTGGGCTATATAGTAGATTTTTGCTGTTTATCTATTTCATATATAGTATATATGCTAATTATATACTCTTAATTTATACTCTACCCACCTCTATCCCCTTTAGTAACCATGAATTTATTTTTCATGTCTGTAGGCCTACCTCTGCCTTGTTAATAAATTCTTTGTATTATTTATTATTTATTTATTTGTTTGTTTATTTTTGACTATTCTGAGTTTTCACTGCTGCTGCAGGCTCTTCACTAGTTTCAGGGAGTGGGGGCTACTCTCTTGTTGAGGCAAGCAGGCTTCTTGTTGCAGTGACTTCTCTTCTGGAACTCGGGGTCTAGGGCACACGGGCTTCAGTAGTTGTGGCTCATGGGCTCCGTAGTTGCGGCTCCGAGGCTCTAGAGCACAGGCTCAATAGTTGTGGCTCATGGGCTTAGTTGCTCCGCAGCATCTGGGGTCTTCCTGAATCAGGGATCAAATCCGTGTCTCCTGAGCTACCAGGGAAGCCCCATAACTTTGTTTTAGATTCCACATTTCTTGGCTGCTGTAAATAATGTCGCTTTGAACACTTGGGTGTGTGTATCTTTGAATTAGGTTTTCTCAAATATACATCCAGAGTGGGATTGCAGAATCATGGTAATTCTATTTTCAGCTTTTGGAGACACACTATACCATTCTCCATAGGGCTGTACCAATTTACATTTGCAGGGGTTGCTTCTACTTTTTTTTTCTAACGTGAATTGTTACAAATCGAATCTACCTACAGAACCAGGAAGCAGATGCAGAAACAGGATATTATCAGCACCTCAGAAGTCCTATGAAGGTCCCTTCCAGTCATGAGTTTTTTCTCTCCCTGTAGTGTAACTTCGGTTTTCATATTTAAGTAATCTCAAAAGCCCATTATAACACTAACAATACCTGATTTGATCTTTTTGTACTTTCAAAGAACCCTGGAGTATAATTGATTTACAATTGTGTTAATTTCAGGTGTGCAGTCCAGTGATTCACTTATACATATGCATGTACATACATACATACATACACACATACATATATACACACATATATTCTTTTTCAGATTTTCTTCCCTTATAGGTTATTACAGAATATTAACTATAGTTCCCTGGGCTATATAGTAGATTTTTGCTGTTTATCTATTTCATATATAGTATATATGCTAATTATATACTCTTAATTTATACTCTACCCACCTCTATCCCCTTTAGTAACCATGAATTTATTTTTCATGTCTGTAGGCCTACCTCTGCCTTGTTAATAAATTCTTTGTATTATTTATTATTTATTTATTTGTTTGTTTATTTTTGACTATTCTGAGTTTTCACTGCTGCTGCAGGCTCTTCACTAGTTTCAGGGAGTGGGGGCTACTCTCTTGTTGAGGCAAGCAGGCTTCTTGTTGCAGTGACTTCTCTTCTGGAACTCGGGGTCTAGGGCACACGGGCTTCAGTAGTTGTGGCTCATGGGCTCCGTAGTTGCGGCTCCGAGGCTCTAGAGCACAGGCTCAATAGTTGTGGCTCATGGGCTTAGTTGCTCCGCAGCATCTGGGGTCTTCCTGAATCAGGGATCAAATCCGTGTCTCCTGAGCTACCAGGGAAGCCCCATAACTTTGTTTTAGATTCCACATTTCTTGGCTGCTGTAAATAATGTCGCTTTGAACACTTGGGTGTGTGTATCTTTGAATTAGGTTTTCTCCAAATATACATCCAGAGTGGGATTGCAGAATCATGGTAATTCTATTTTCAGCTTTTTGGAGACACACTATACCATTCTCCATAGGGCTGTACCAATTTACATTCCCAGCAACAGTGCAGGGGGTTGCTTTTACTCCATACACTCTTCAGAACTTATTATTTGTAGGCTTATTTTTTAAAAAAACTTTTATTTTACTTTTAACTTCTACAGAGTTTTGTTGTTTACAGATATGTATGTTCCCAGATTAGTCATACGTATATCCCCCCCATCCTACCCCTCCGGACCATCACACAGCCTAAGAGTGGGATTACTGGGTCATATGGTGCTTCTATTTTTAGCTTTTTAAGAAATCTCCATACTGTCTTCCACAAAGGTTGTATCAACCTACATTCCCACCAGCAACGCAGGAGTGTTCCCTTTTCTCCACACCCTCTCCAGCATTTATCGTCTGTCAATTTGTTGATGATGGCCATTCTGATGGGTGTGAGGTGATATCTCATTGTAGTTTTGATTTACATTTCTCTAATTATAAGTGAAGTTGAGCATCTTTTCATGTGTTTTTTGGCCATCTGTATATCCTCTTTGAAGAGGTGTCTGTTTAGGTCTTTTTCCCATTTTTTGATTGGGTTGTTCATTTTTCCAGTGCTGAGTTGTCTGAGTTGCTTGTAGATTTTGAAGATTAATTCTTTGTCTGTTGTTTCATATGCTATGATTTTCTCCCATTCTGTGGGTTATCTGTTCGGCTTTTTTGTAATTTCTTTTGCTGTGCAAAAGCTTTTAAGTTTCATTAGGTCCCACATGTTCATTTTTTGGTTTTAGTTCCGCTATTCTAGCAGGTAAGTCAGAGAAGATTCGAGATCCATTCTTAAGAAAACCTCATGGACAGAGCCTTGTTTGAAAGAACTAAATCATTTTTTTAAAAAAGGAACTTACATTTTCATCATAGTTGTGAGGGAGGAGGGAAGCTAGAGCATGTTGAGGAAGATGGAAGAGATAGTTGCAACTCTGCATCTAAATCAAGTCGTGTCCTCATTGATTCTGTGATCAGTTGAGTTCTGGCCATATTCCTTAGTCCTCAGTACAGCCAAATCCCCACGAGTCTGTTCACAGTATCATTGGTAACCCTCAGAGCAGTTTCTCAACCTTGGCCCCAGGGATATGTTGGACTGGATACTTTCTTGTTGTCAGGAGCTGTCCTGGCACTCCTGGGTGTTTAGCAGCACCCCCTGTCTACCCACAGGGTGCCATTTAGCCCTCCCTTACAAATTATGACAACCCAAAATGCCTCCTGTTATCACCAAATGTCATGGTAACACACTACAGTATTCTTGCCTGGAGAATCCCCCTGGACAGAGGAGCCTGGAGGGATATGGTCCATGGGGTCGCAGAGTCAGACATGATTGAGTGACTAAGCACAGCACAGAAAACTAAAGAAATGTGACAATGATTTTATGTGTCATGGTGCCAATTTGTACCTGTTACATGTTCTCCTAAAAACAATATTTACCAGTGTTCCTAGTATATTGCAAAATACCAACAAATTAACTGTGTTCATCTCATCCCTACTTTATAGATGAAAATGAGTAACAAAGAAGATAAACAACCCTTCAAAGAAACAGAGCTAATAAATGACCTGTAATGCTTTTCATGTGTTTTGGCCATCTGTATATCCTTTTTTTTTTTGAAGAGGTGTCTGTTTAGGTCTTTTTCCCATTTTTTGATTGGGTTGTTCATTTTTCCAGTGCTGAGTTGTCTGAGTTGCTTGTAGATTTTGAAGATTAATTCTTTGTCTGTTGTTTCATATGCTATGATTTTCTCCCATTCTGTGGGTTATCTGTTCGGCTTTTTTGTAATTTCTTTTGCTGTGCAAAAGCTTTTAAGTTTCATTAGGTCCCACATGTTCATTTTTTGGTTTTAGTTCCGCTATTCTAGCAGGTAAGTCAGAGAAGATTCGAGATCCATTCTTAAGAAAACCTCATGGACAGAGCCTTGTTTGAAAGAACTAAATCATTTTTTTAAAAAAGGAACTTACATTTTCATCATAGTTGTGAGGGAGGAGGGAAGCTAGAGCATGTTGAGGAAGATGGAAGAGATAGTTGCAACTCTGCATCTAAATCAAGTCGTGTCCTCATTGATTCTGTGATCAGTTGAGTTCTGGCCATATTCCTTAGTCCTCAGTACAGCCAAATCCCCACGAGTCTGTTCACAGTATCATTGGTAACCCTCAGAGCAGTTTCTCAACCTTGGCCCCAGGGATATGTTGGACTGGATACTTTCTTGTTGTCAGGAGCTGTCCTGGCACTCCTGGGTGTTTAGCAGCACCCCCTGTCTACCCACAGGGTGCCATTTAGCCCTCCCTTACAAATTATGACAACCCAAAATGCCTCCTGTTATCACCAAATGTCATGGTAACACACTACAGTATTCTTGCCTGGAGAATCCCCCTGGACAGAGGAGCCTGGAGGGATATGGTCCATGGGGTCGCAGAGTCAGACATGATTGAGTGACTAAGCACAGCACAGAAAACTAAAGAAATGTGACAATGATTTTATGTGTCATGGTGCCAATTTGTACCTGTTACATGTTCTCCTAAAAACAATATTTACCAGTGTTCCTAGTATATTGCAAAATACCAACAAATTAACTGTGTTCATCTCATCCCTACTTTATAGATGAAAATGAGTAACAAAGAAGATAAACAACCCTTCAAAGAAACAGAGCTAATAAATAAAATGGATCCTGTAATGAATTACTCCTTGTGACCTTACTCTTTGTACACTGTTGCCAAGTTAATGGCTGATTTTGTTAGAGTGCTTACAAAGCACCTCTTTATCTCCTCTCAGTTCAACTCAGAAAAATATAGTCATCCATTATGATCCTGAAACCCGTTTTAGTGATTTCAGGATACATGGCAAATATATTGCGTAATTTAATTTTTTTGACTGAAGGCACTTAAGTATTAAAATAATGTGTATAGATCATAGGCACTAAAATTATTCTTAAAAAACTCAGGATGGATTGAGGTAGACGAGGAAAGCACCAGGGGATTTTATCTAGAAACTTAAGAATAGGTAAAACAAGTAGAGAAAATTTAGGGAGAGGCTTAGAGGTCAGGAAAGCAACATATGTATTTCTGTGCAGAAAGGTCCCACTGTGTAGCACTAATGTTTAATCTCCAGCCTCTGCTCTCTTTACAGCCCCACGACCTTTCCATGTCCAGACAGAGTCAAGCCTGCAAATGGTATCCCTCCTGCTTGTCAAACCCTCTCTAGACTCACATCTTTGGTATAGGCTGCTCATCCGACCTGCAGTCACTCTGCCTACTCCAAGCATCTCACGTAAAATTCTTTTCCCTTCAAATCCAGAGCTCAAACTTCCCTCCTCTTATTTCCTAAAAAAACACCAGCAACTTCCTCATCCTCTCCTCTATTCTGTCACAGCACTTCCTGAATCCTTTAACTGATGTATGCCTGTAAGTGCCCCCAAACAAGGGTCCAATGCAAATCTCTGATAAGTCTACTTGTATGTATTCAGCATGATCCAAATTTTGTTCCTACCTTTTAACTAAGCACCATCAAAATCCACTTATACAAATATTCACCACACACTTTAAATTCATTTTTATAATTAAAAATATAATTTAATAATTATAAATGTAATTTATAATTATAAGATATAATTACCATTTCCTCTCACATTTTCCAAAGACATTGTATCTAAATCCAAAATCCTCTGTGACCTCCTCAATCATAGTATCTTTTCCCATTCCTCTAGGTGATCAGTGTTCTGTCTTTGGTGCATATCTTCTTTCTTTAAAACTTTAGTTAGTATATGTATGTGCTGCTCTAAATGATTTTATATATTTGTTTTTATTAAAACTATCATATTCCACATATTGTATAATGCATAACTTTTAGTGTAATCTATGTTGATAGCTATAGATTGTATATTTTAATTCATAGACAGTACTCCATACAATGTACATTCCATGTTTTACCTAAATTTCTTTGAAAAGACATGCAGTTTGTTTTCAGTATTTTGATAACTTAAATAATGCTGCAGCAGATATTCTTTTGCCTCCAGGCAGATATCTAGAAATAGAATTGCAAAGTCACAGGCTCAGAAAATTTACTTTTAATTATACTTCCAAATTTCTACCTAATGTGAGTAAATCAATGTATTCATACACTAAAAGTAGCTAAGGAATGAATCTGTTTTCTACATTTTTCCTGACACTTATTACCAGCTTTTTTTCACTTTTGCATAAAAGAATCTCACTTTGTTTTTATATAAATTTCTATGACTAGATTAATTTGGGGAGAACTGGTATTTTTCTTAATATTGAACATTGCCATTTATGAACATAGCATACCTCTCTATCTAGTTATATCTATATGTATTGTTGAATAAAGTCTTATTACTTTCTCCACAAATATCTTACATTTTTAATTTTTTTAATGTAGGCATCTTAAATTTATTACTGTTGTAACAATTCTTATTCCATATTTTGATTTTTAGTATTTTGCTGATGAAAGCTATGAAGAAATGATTTTGCATGGGGAATTTTTTCCAGCCAACTTGCTGAGTTCTTTTATTAGTTCTATTCTTTATTGGTTGATTTTCCTAAATGTGCTAGGAAGAACATTGCTTTTAATCTTTGAGCCATGTTTTTCAAATCTGATAAGTCTACTTGTATAATTCCAAACTTTGTTCCTACCTTTTAACTAAGCACCATCAAAATCCACTTATACAAATATTCACCACACACTTTAAATTCATTTTTATAATTAAAAATATAATTTAATAATTATAAATGTAATTTATAATTATAAGATATAATTACCATTTCCTCTCACATTTTCCAAAGACATTGTATCTAAATCCAAAATCCTCTGTGACCTCCTCAATCATAGTATCTTTTCCCATTCCTCTAGGTGATCAGTGTTCTGTCTTTGGTGCATATCTTCTTTCTTTAAAACTTTAGTTAGTATATGTATGTGCTGCTCTAAATGATTTTATATATTTGTTTTTATTAAAACTATCATATTCCACATATTGTATAATGCATAACTTTTAGTGTAATCTATGTTGATAGCTATAGATTGTATATTTTAATTCATAGACAGTACTCCATACAATGTACATTCCATGTTTTACCTAAATTTCTTTGAAAAGACATGCAGTTTGTTTTCAGTATTTTGATAACTTAAATAATGCTGCAGCAGATATTCTTTTGCCTCCAGGCAGATATCTAGAAATAGAATTGCAAAGTCACAGGCTCAGAAAATTTACTTTTAATTATACTTCCAAATTTCTACCTAATGTGAGTAAATCAATGTATTCATACACTAAAAGTAGCTAAGGAATGAATCTGTTTTCTACATTTTTCCTGACACTTATTACCAGCTTTTTCACTTTTGCATAAAAGAATCTCACTTTGTTTTTATATAAATTTCTATGACTAGATTAATTTGGGGAGAACTGGTATTTTTCTTAATATTGAACATTGCCATTTATGAACATAGCATACCTCTCTATCTAGTTATATCTATATGTATTGTTGAATAAAGTCTTATTACTTTCTCCACAAATATCTTACATTTTTAATTTTTTTAATGTAGGCATCTTAAATTTATTACTGTTGTAACAATTCTTATTCCATATTTTGATTTTTAGTATTTTGCTGATGAAAGCTATGAAGAAATGATTTTGCATGGGGAATTTTTTCCAGCCAACTTGCTGAGTTCTTTTATTAGTTCTATTCTTTATTGGTTGATTTTCCTAAATGTGCTAGGAAGAACATTGCTTTTAATCTTTGAGCCATGTTTTTCTTTTATTGTTTTAGTTTTAGTCTCCAGCATAACAATCAATAATAGTAATGGTAAAAGATATTCTGTTCTTATTTTGGCCATTACTGAACATGTTTTTAATATTTCATTATTAAATGTGACTTTTGTATCAGGTTTTACCAGACAGTACTTAATTTAAAAAGTTTCTGCTCTTCATTTTTTGAGTTGTTACCATGACCATATGTTAGATTTTATAAAATTGTTAACCAACATCTATTAAAATAATCATATAATTTTCTCCTTGAGTCTGTTAATGAAAAGAATTGCCTTGATAGAATTTCTTATTTTGATCCATCTTTGCAATTCATGGATAAACTTACTTAGCGTATCAGTTAAGAATTGCACTTAGTTACTACTATGTGAGACCTGGTTATGGTGGATTAAACACAAAGGCTCATATTTCTGAAATAATCAAGTCTAGAGTAAAGCAGCTGCTGGCACTGGTTTACCAATTTAGGGATATAAGGGAGGAAGTCTCTGTCTTCTGGTTTTTCCTTGTAATCACAAGATTACCACTAGAGATGTAAGCATCATGTCCTCATTAGAGGCAGGAAAAATGTGTGGGAGCAGAGATTTGGATAACAGTAGTTTCCCAGAAGTTCTAGCTCATGATTTCTCTTTGCATTTCATTAACCATCCAGTCTTATCCAAAAGATTGCAAGGAATATAATTTTTAAGCTGGTTATATCAGGGACTGGATCAAAAAACTAGAGAAGAGGGAAGCTGAGTATTTAGTAGATAGCTAATTATCTCACCATAACTTTAACACTTTGTCCTTTTAACACTGCTTGATTTGAATTTGTAATTCTGCACTATCATCGGCACAACCCTTAGAGCTTATTCAGACTTCACCAATTAGGTACGCACTCATTATGTGTGGGAGGAAGAGGGTAGAGCTCTGTGCAGTCCTGTCACATGCGTAAGTAACCAATGCAGCCGTCAAGATACCTAGCTGAAGTACCACCACAAGACTCCCCTACTCTGGTTTTTCACAGCCCCCCTCACTCCTGTCGTTCAACCTTCCACGGCCATTCATCTGTTTTGCATCTATATGATTGCTATTTCACAAGTGTTATAGGAATGGAAACATGCAGTATATATCCTTTTGATATTAGAGTTTTTTCAACATAATGTCCTTTACACTCATTCATGCAAGTTATTGCAGCTTGCAATAGCAAGTTGTTCCTGAACCCATTTTTTCCCCCGTATGGGGATAATCGCTTTTGTATCAGGTTTTACCAGACAGTACTTAATTTAAAAGTTTCTGCTCTTCATTTTTTGAGTTGTTACCATGACCATATGTTAGATTTTATAAAATTGTTAACCAACATCTATTAAAATAATCATATAATTTTCTCCTTGAGTCTGTTAATGAAAAGAATTGCCTTGATAGAATTTCTTATTTTGATCCATCTTTGCAATTCATGGATAAACTTACTTAGCGTATCAGTTAAGAATTGCACTTAGTTACTACTATGTGAGACCTGGTTATGGTGGATTAAACACAAAGGCTCATATTTCTGAAATAATCAAGTCTAGAGTAAAGCAGCTGCTGGCACTGGTTTACCAATTTAGGGATATAAGGGAGGAAGTCTCTGTCTTCTGGTTTTTCCTTGTAATCACAAGATTACCACTAGAGATGTAAGCATCATGTCCTCATTAGAGGCAGGAAAAATGTGTGGGAGCAGAGATTTGGATAACAGTAGTTTCCCAGAAGTTCTAGCTCATGATTTCTCTTTGCATTTCATTAACCATCCAGTCTTATCCAAAAGATTGCAAGGAATATAATTTTTAAGCTGGTTATATCAGGGACTGGATCAAAAAACTAGAGAAGAGGAAGCTGAGTATTTAGTAGATAGCTAATTATCTCACCATAACTTTAACACTTTGTCCTTTTAACACTGCTTGATTTGAATTTGTAATTCTGCACTATCATCGGCACAACCCTTAGAGCTTATTCAGACTTCACCAATTAGGTACGCACTCATTATGTGTGGGAGGAAGAGGGTAGAGCTCTGTGCAGTCCTGTCACATGCGTAAGTAACCAATGCAGCCGTCAAGATACCTAGCTGAAGTACCACCACAAGACTCCCCTACTCTGGTTTTTCACAGCCCCCCTCACTCCTGTCGTTCAACCTTCCACGGCCATTCATCTGTTTTGCATCTATATGATTGCTATTTCACAAGTGTTATAGGAATGGAAACATGCAGTATATATCCTTTTGATATTAGAGTTTTTTCAACATAATGTCCTTTACACTCATTCATGCAAGTTATTGCAGCTTGCAATAGCAAGTTGTTCCTGAGTGGGGTTCTATGGCCCCGATGTATCTTGCTTTATTAACCACCCAGTCACTGGAAGGACATTTGGAAAGTTTCTAGCTTGGGGCTACTGTATTAAAGCTGCTAAGAATGTTCATGTCCAAGTTTCTGCACAGAAGATGGTTTTCATTCCTTTGACATGTATACGCTATTGTGTCTCTAGGTCCTATGGTAGTCGATTTTTAATTTTAAAAGGAAACTAGGAGGGCTTCCCTGGTGGTCCAGTGGGCAGAGAGTCTACCTTGCAGTGCAAGGGGCACCGGTTCGATCCCTGACCCAGGAAGGTCCCACGTGCCACATAGTGGACCAATGTGTCCAATTATGAGCCAGCGCTCTGGAGTGCATGGGCCCAGAGCCGGTGCTCTGCAACGAGAGGCCACAGCAATGGGAGGCCCACACAGGCCAAAGAATAAAGATGGATGAAAATAAATAAATAAAAAACCAATAAAAGAGGCCAAAGTTTTTTTAAAAAAAGAAAGAAACTTATAAAAAAGAAAGAAAGAAAGAAAACTAGGAGACCTTTCCAGAGTGCTTGCAACATTCTATACTCCTAGAGATGGAGGAGAGATCTTGTTTTCAGCATCCTCACCAGCATTTGGTGTTATCACTATTTTTAACTTGGCTGTTCTGGCAGTTGTGTGGGGATACCCCACTGTGTTTTAATTTGCATTTGTTTAACTGACTAAATGATGTTGAGCATAGTTTTATGTGCATATTTTCCATTTTCATACTCTCTTCTGAAAAATCTGTTATCATCTTTTGTCCGTTTTCTAATTTGATCAGTTTTTTTAAAAAAAAATATTGAAGTTTGAGAGTTCTTTATATTCTAGATACAAATCCTTTGTCAGCTATGTGTTTTGCAAATATTTCTCTCGCTGTGTGATGTGTTTTATTATCCACTTAACTGAGTCTTCCACAGAGAAAAAGATGTAATTTCGATGAGGTTCAATTTATCCATTTTTAACATTTTATGGATCATGCTTTTGGTGTCAAGTCTCTTTACTGGATGTCAGCAAGAATGGGACAATAAGGACCTTCAACAATCGTCTCCTTCCTAAAAGCAGTGATAAAATAAAATTGTCAAAAATCAACATTTTCAGCAATGTGCAAATTAGCCAAGGCATTCAATAACCTGGAAACTGTTTATCAAAGAAAACTGACTGAATCTTAATAATTCCAGTGACATTTGTACTACTTTTCCTTTCCCTAGTCTCCTGGCTTGTCATCAGTGCCCCTGTAGTCTTGAAAACCAAGAGCTCCACAAGTGAAATGAAAGCAACAGCCTAACAGCCTAGAAGGTGAAATAACAGAGTGGGATCACATTTAAAGCCCATGTCCCAGGTAAGTGTCATTATTCAGCCTGTCTGGCTGTTTTCTGCACAATCCCATCACTAAGGCTTAACTTTCTTTGGCCTGCCACAGAGCTGGCCCAGCGAAGGCAGCCTTTCCGTAGATATATTTGTCAGAAATAGTAAGCCACAGTGGTTAATATCCCAGCTGCTTAGGTAGGAAGAAAAATTGAGACAAGCTTCGAACAGATCAAAAATTTCAAAAGGGAAAATTTTCAATAAGATGTGTGTAGATGACTTTGAGAAGCTCTGAACTATTCCTAGAAATCTGGAAGGCCAGGTGCCTACATAAGGCCATCGGCACAACTATGAAAGACTTGAGAGTCCTAAACTCTCCAACTCTGAATGAATGTGAAGTTCTGCACAAATAGGAAATAAAAGTTAAGGTAGACTTGTCAGCTTCATGTCTGAACATTAAATCAGTGCCTCCCCCACACCACACAAAGAGCTTTTCATAATCTGAAAGACTTGTTGTCTCGTGCATTAAAAGAAATCTCTGTACAATCATTTAGCTAGCCGTTAAGCTAACTGAGCCAAGACTTCAGTGACCACACATTAAAAAGAATATAGACCTAAAAGAATTTATCCAGGAAAACTGCTAAACAAGCAAACAACAACAACAAAAAGACAGTAGCAGCACACAGCAACAGTGACAAAGGTTTAAATGTCCAGTTTTCAAAAGAAATACATAAGACACATAGAGAAGTGTGAGGGTGTGACTTATACTTGAAGGAAAAAAAGAATTGATAAAAATTTCCCCAGGGAATATTCAGTCATGGGATCAACTGGACAAAAACTTTAAATGAGCTATTTGAAATATGTCCAAAGAACAAAAGGAAACCATATCTGAAGAACTAAAGGAAAATGTGCACCCGTGCATGTCTCAACATTTTTTGAACAATGGAGACCGAGTTCATTTTGTAGGACTTGTTTTTCCTCAGAGACTGTGAAAGTCTTTCATCTGTAGTAGCTAAGATTACTATGGATTGTTTGCATTCTTCTTGAGAGTCAAGCTGATGTGATGCACTTCCTCGGTTCTAACTAGATTGGTTTCTCCAGTTGTGCTCTCTGCATCTCACCTCTCACAGATTTGCCTTTTCAGCGTAGTCGCTCTTTGGCCTGGGAGACGGTAGCTGCACTTCTGAGTCATTTAGTTCACCTTTGAATTCAGCTTAGTCGGGTCTAGAACCCAAAGATCCTGTGAATGCAAGAGACAGTCTCTCTGCACTTCAAACCCTCTTTCCACTTTTATTTTCTTTCTAGAATTCGGGAGGAAGGAGCCACGTGTTGATGAAATTGTTGGACTGATCAGTTCATTTGGACAATTAGGGCTCCAGATATTAATACGTTTCCCTAACCCAGTTAACACCTCCTTATTCCTGGCTGGGAAAGATTGAGGGCAGGAGGAATAAGGGGCAACAGAGGATGAGATAGTTGGGTGGTATCACCGACACAATGAACATGAGTTTGAGTAAACTCTGATAGTGAAGGACAGGGAAGCCTGGTATGCTGTAGTCCAGTGGGTCACAGAGCCGGACATGACTTAGTGACAGAACATCAATAATCCATATCAAGCAGATTGATTTTTGACCTTCCTGAACTCAGACAAGATGTTCACCTCCAGCTGTTGAATTTTTCTCAGCTCCGTACTTCCCTATGAAGAGTTTATTCCTCACTTAAGATGTGGTTATTGCGTTGGCATCACCATGGAAGCAAAATTGTATCACAACCATCCTACATGTTAATCACAGTTTATTATTCAGTAGCAGCACACAGCAACAGTGACAAAGGTTTAAATGTCCAGTTTTCAAAAGAAATACATAAGACACATAGAGAAGTGTGAGGGTGTGACTTATACTTGAAGGAAAAAAAGAATTGATAAAAATTTCCCCAGGGAATATTCAGTCATGGGATCAACTGGACAAAAACTTTAAATGAGCTATTTGAAATATGTCCAAAGAACAAAAGGAAACCATATCTGAAGAACTAAAGGAAAATGTGCACCCGTGCATGTCTCAACATTTTTTGAACAATGGAGACCGAGTTCATTTTGTAGGACTTGTTTTTCCTCAGAGACTGTGAAAGTCTTTCATCTGTAGTAGCTAAGATTACTATGGATTGTTTGCATTCTTCTTGAGAGTCAAGCTGATGTGATGCACTTCCTCGGTTCTAACTAGATTGGTTTCTCCAGTTGTGCTCTCTGCATCTCACCTCTCACAGATTTGCCTTTTCAGCGTAGTCGCTCTTTGGCCTGGGAGACGGTAGCTGCACTTCTGAGTCATTTAGTTCACCTTTGAATTCAGCTTAGTCGGGTCTAGAACCCAAAGATCCTGTGAATGCAAGAGACAGTCTCTCTGCACTTCAAACCCTCTTTCCACTTTTATTTTCTTTCTAGAATTCGGGAGGAAGGAGCCACGTGTTGATGAAATTGTTGGACTGATCAGTTCATTTGGACAATTAGGGCTCCAGATATTAATACGTTTCCCTAACCCAGTTAACACCTCCTTATTCCTGGCTGGGAAAGATTGAGGGCAGGAGGAATAAGGGGCAACAGAGGATGAGATAGTTGGGTGGTATCACCGACACAATGAACATGAGTTTGAGTAAACTCTGATAGTGAAGGACAGGGAAGCCTGGTATGCTGTAGTCCAGTGGGTCACAGAGCCGGACATGACTTAGTGACAGAACATCAATAATCCATATCAAGCAGATTGATTTTTGACCTTCCTGAACTCAGACAAGATGTTCACCTCCAGCTGTTGAATTTTTCTCAGCTCCGTACTTCCCTATGAAGAGTTTATTCCTCACTTAAGATGTGGTTATTGCCGTTGGCATCACCATGGAAGCAAAATTGTATCACAACCATCCTACATGTTAATCACAGTTTATTATTCTATTTCCTAATATATTTAAGCTCTACATATTTCTCTGGGCTAAAATATCCACACATATTTAAACATAAGTTAGCCATTATTTATTCTGTCTAAATATTAATAATTTCCATTGTGATGTTCTCTTTGACCCACCACTTTTTTTTTCAAGTATATTTTACAGCACTGCTATTGCATGAGATGTTTGGCTTTCCTGTTGTTGTCTGAGCGACTGAGGGTACACACAGCACACCTTTATGTTTATTGCCTATTCATCAAGACATACAACTCATTGTTGTTTCTCAATTTTTGGAAATTTTTTCAAACATGATTCTAGCATATGATTGCTATTGTCTTTTAAAATTCTTGAATATTTCAAAGCTATAGCATCTATTTTATGTACAAGTAATTCTATAAGGAGCTAATAATTAGATCAAACTCATTTATGGTATCTGAAGCACCTAGAGTTTTACCTAGTTTGTAGTTATTAATCTGTGATAGATTTTGTCATTTTTTTCATTGAATTTTATGAGTTTATTTTGTAAGGATCATATTATTTTATGGAGGGGCATTCCCTTTATGGAAAAAAAAAAGATGCCTCACCTAGATCCTTTTTATGCTTTGTGTCTTGAGTTAAGCTATTTTCTCTTTATTAGTACTTGCTAGAATTTTTTAATTTACTTATTTTCCTAACCCAGTTAACACCTCCTTATTCCTGGCTGGGAAAGATTGAGGGCAGGAGGAATAAGGGGCAACAGAGGATGAGATAGTTGGGTGGTATCACCGACACAATGAACATGAGTTTGAGTAAACTCTGATAGTGAAGGACAGGGAAGCCTGGTATGCTGTAGTCCAGTGGGTCACAGAGCCGGACATGACTTAGTGACAGAACATCAATAATCCATATCAAGCAGATTGATTTTTGACCTTCCTGAACTCAGACAAGATGTTCACCTCCAGCTGTTGAATTTTTCTCAGCTCCGTACTTCCCTATGAAGAGTTTATTCCTCACTTAAGATGTGGTTATTGCCGTTGGCATCACCATGGAAGCAAAATTGTATCACAACCATCCTACATGTTAATCACAGTTTATTATTCTATTTCCTAATATATTTAAGCTCTACATATTTCTCTGGGCTAAAATATCCACACATATTTAAACATAAGTTAGCCATTATTTATTCTGTCTAAATATTAATAATTTCCATTGTGATGTTCTCTTTGACCCACCACTTTTTTTTTCAAGTATATTTTACAGCACTGCTATTGCATGAGATGTTTGGCTTTCCTGTTGTTGTCTGAGCGACTGAGGGTACACACAGCACACCTTTATGTTTATTGCCTATTCATCAAGACATACAACTCATTGTTGTTTCTAAATTTTTTGGGAAAATTTTTTTCAAACATGATTCTAGCATATGATTGCTATTGTCTTTTAAAATTCTTGAATATTTCAAAGCTATAGCATCTATTTTATGTACAAGTAATTCTATAAGGAGCTAATAATTAGATCAAACTCATTTATGGTATCTGAAGCACCTAGAGTTTTACCTAGTTTGTAGTTATTAATCTGTGATAGATTTTGTCATTTTTTTCATTGAATTTTATGAGTTTATTTTGTAAGGATCATATTATTTTATGGAGGGGCATTCCCTTTATGGAAAAAAAAAAGATGCCTCACCTAGATCCTTTTTATGCTTTGTGTCTTGAGTTAAGCTATTTTCTCTTTATTAGTACTTGCTAGAATTTTTTAATTTACTTATTTTCCATCATCCTGTGTCAGTTTATTTCAGACATGTGTCTGGAAAATAAAAGAGCTTTATTTTTGATACAAAGAACTAATCTTCTTTATCCAAACATTATTTATTGTTATTGTTAATTTATTTGAACTTACATTTGCCATCTTATTTCTTGTTTCATATTTATGATACTCTCTATTTCTTACTCATTTTTAACATTTCTGTCTATTATTGGCCTGATTACATTTTCTTTGTTCCATTTACTTCTCTGTGCATATAGAACTTTTACAGTCTATTTCTATAATAGTGGTTTGCTTTAAAATGCTAATACACGGGCAGGATTGGAATTTTCAATGCATTAAGATTTAATCTGTTTTCAGTCTTTCAGCATATACTTGAATGCCATCTTGAAGCCAGATGTCTTTCCCAGATATGTGAGGTTATACTTCGTTGAAATTTGGGGGGAGATACATTTTATTCATATGTCAGTAATCATTTATGCCTTTAAAATTCTCTTCTTCAGGATCTGCATTTCAGTTCCCAATGCTTTGCTGAGTTTGTAGTTTGGTCCCTGACCTAGTGAAAAAAAGGCAGTGAGATAAGAGGGACATTTCTCACCAACTTAGTGAGATAGGTATTCAAAACCAAAATTGTGGCAGTTAATAGAAAGGAAAGAAAATGAGTAAGGAGTTGGGCAAATAAGTTTTCAGGTCAAGATAATTACTTGTGACATGCTTAAAATTCAGCTGGAAAATGTTTCAGGGAAACTGTATCTTTCCAGCTAGTCGTACATAAAAATGGCAGTACAGCAGCCCTAAAGTTCTAAGAAGTAACCCAGAACCCAGAGACTCAAGATACATTTACCAAGTATCCATGACCATGCAAGGACTGTACTATGGCTGGTTTTATGATGCAGACAGAAAAGGTGTGGTCTGATAAGTATGCAGGCAACTACATTTGTAGCAGGATGCCCCTGCAGGGATAGAATGTTAAGGGTTTTTACTCTTTCCTACAAAGACAGATGAAAAAAAAAAGATAAAAATAAAAACAGAATAGAATCATGGAAGGAAGTGCTTCCTTCCCTAAAGAATAAATTTGGGGACCTCATAAGCAAGGAAATATTCAGTTTCCCGAGAAAAAGTAATTGGACATTTTGGTTTCTAAGGCTTGAGGAAAAAAACAGTTGTCTTATGTCTAAACCGTGAATTCCTCAGAGAGAATTGTTATTGTTAATTTATTTGAACTTACATTTGCCATCTTATTTCTTGTTTCATATTTATGATACTCTCTATTTCTTACTCATTTTTAACATTTCTGTCTATTATTGGCCTGATTACATTTTCTTTGTTCCATTTACTTCTCTGTGCATATAGAACTTTTACAGTCTATTTCTATAATAGTGGTTTGCTTTAAAATGCTAATACACGGGCAGGATTGGAATTTTCAATGCATTAAGATTTAATCTGTTTTCAGTCTTTCAGCATATACTTGAATGCCATCTTGAAGCCAGATGTCTTTCCCAGATATGTGAGGTTATACTTCGTTGAAATTTGGGGGGAGATACATTTTATTCATATGTCAGTAATCATTTATGCCTTTAAAATTCTCTTCTTCAGGATCTGCATTTCAGTTCCCAATGCTTTGCTGAGTTTGTAGTTTGGTCCCTGACCTAGTGAAAAAATGGCAGTGAGATAAGAGGGACATTTCTCACCAACTTAGTGAGATAGGTATTCAAAACCAAAATTGTGGCAGTTAATAGAAAGGAAAGAAAATGAGTAAGGAGTTGGGCAAATAAGTTTTCAGGTCAAGATAATTACTTGTGACATGCTTAAAATTCAGCTGGAAAATGTTTCAGGGAAACTGTATCTTTCCAGCTAGTCGTACATAAAAATGGCAGTACAGCAGCCCTAAAGTTCTAAGAAGTAACCCAGAACCCAGAGACTCAAGATACATTTACCAAGTATCCATGACCATGCAAGGACTGTACTATGGCTGGTTTTATGATGCAGACAGAAAAGGTGTGGTCTGATAAGTATGCAGGCAACTACATTTGTAGCAGGATGCCCCTGCAGGGATAGAATGTTAAGGGTTTTTACTCTTTCCTACAAAGACAGATGAAAAAAAAAAGATAAAAATAAAAACAGAATAGAATCATGGAAGGAAGTGCTTCCTTCCCTAAAGAATAAATTTGGGGACCTCATAAGCAAGGAAATATTCAGTTTCCCGAGAAAAAGTAATTGGACATTTTGGTTTCTAAGGCTTGAGGAAAAAAAAAAACAGTTGTCTTATGTCTAAACCGTGAATTCCTCAGAGAGAATGTTAAAATACATATAATTCCACATTCTTCACTCCCCTCCCATGACAAATGCATGTTCATGAGTTACTGAAGGTACTCCTACTCAGTAGAGGAGTTGAGGCCTGTGTGTACCTAGACAAAACTTACTAGATGTTAGTCCTTTGGAAATGTTTAGACTGAATAAAAGGCTGAAAACATAAACGGATATAGCACAATTTAAAGAGTACCAAATTAGCAAATCACTGCAACATGAAATGGTGACAGGTGGGCCATGCCTGGCATTGATGAAAGATCTGCTTTCAGGTGGGATTATGAAAAGCTGTGAAAACAGGAATCATATAATTGTCGACATAAACAATTAATTAAGCTAATATCATTAGCAAATAATTAAACCAGGAAAACTAAATGCAATTCATTAATCATTTTAAATTGATTATGACAGTAATGTTAATAGCATTTTTTCATTTGCATTTGTGTGAACATTTTAGAAAAAAAATATGTATATATCCTGAGACTTAGAAGTGTTGTCTCACAAAATGTAACATGCATCAGGATCTCCTTGGGAAAGGAGACTTGATAAAATGTAAATTATTGGGTCCCACCCCCAGAAATTTAAATTCATTAATTGTGAAAGAGGCCTCTGAACCTCTCCCCTCCCTGTACACACATGTACATAAACACACACACATACACAGAAATGATAATTCTGCTGTGATTTATTAAGTAGGTAAAACTCTTGAAAAACATTGCTCAGGAAGTAAAAACATTGAAAAATAAGAATCGTTGCATTATTTATTGTGAGTTTGCATTTGTTTGAATATTTACTTTATGTATATATTTTTATTTTAAAATAGTTATTTCACTGCTAAATAATGAACTTTAATTATCTCTGGATTGTTACTATTGTTGTTGTTTAGCCACTAAGTTGTCTCCAACTCTTTGCAACCTAATGGTCTATGGCACACTAGGCTTCCCTGACCTTCACCATCTCCTGGAGTTTGCTGGACTCATGTCCATTGAGTTGGTGATGCTATCTAACCATCTCACCCTCTGCTGTCCCCTTCTCCTTTTGTCTTCAGTCTTGCCCAGCATCAGGGTCTTTTCCAGTGAGTCAGTCTTTGCATCAGGTGGCCAAAAAACTAGAGCTTCAGCTTTAGCATCAGTCCATCTAATAGATGTTCAGGGTTGATTTCCTTTAGGATTGACTATTTTGATCTCCTTGCAGTCCAACGGACTCTCAAGAGTCTTCTCCAACACCACAGTTCGAAAGCATCAATTCTTTGGCACTCAGCCTTCTTTATGGCCCAACTCTCACATCTGTACATACCAATGGAAAAAACATGACCACTAGAAGAAAAAGCCCATGACTATATGGACCTTTGTCGACAGAGTTATGTCTCTGTTTTTTAGTATGCCATCTAGATTTGTCGTAGCTTTCCTTCCAAAGATCAAGTGTCTTTTAATTTCATGACTGTGGCCACTGTCCACTGTGATTTTGGAGCCCAAGAAAATAAAATCTGTCACTGTTTTCACTTTTTCCAAAACATTATTACAAAAAATAAATATAATTAAGTTAAAGAGTTATGGATTTGTTTTATAGTGAGATACGGACATGGCATGATGATTGATTGCCTTCTCCAAAAGTAACCACTGAGAAGCTAGACAGGGAAAATAGCAAGAAAAGAAGAGAAGTGCAAATTTCTTCTGGGTAATATGGGAATTGTTGTGAAATGGTGGGTCTGAGGGAGTCCATTCTAGACTTCAACCAGGTCAAGGCTGGCAGCCTGGGTTTAAATATGGGAAGAAAATCGATAATTCATAAACACACACACATACACAGAAATGATAATTCTGCTGTGATTTATTAAGTAGGTAAAACTCTTGAAAAACATTGCTCAGGAAGTAAAAACATTGAAAAATAAGAATCGTTGCATTATTTATTGTGAGTTTGCATTTGTTTGAATATTTACTTTATGTATATATTTTTATTTTAAAATAGTTATTTCACTGCTAAATAATGAACTTTAATTATCTCTGGATTGTTACTATTGTTGTTGTTTAGCCACTAAGTTGTCTCCAACTCTTTGCAACCTAATGGTCTATGGCACACTAGGCTTCCCTGACCTTCACCATCTCCTGGAGTTTGCTGGACTCATGTCCATTGAGTTGGTGATGCTATCTAACCATCTCACCCTCTGCTGTCCCCTTCTCCTTTTGTCTTCAGTCTTGCCCAGCATCAGGGTCTTTTCCAGTGAGTCAGTCTTTGCATCAGGTGGCCAAAAAACTAGAGCTTCAGCTTTAGCATCAGTCCATCTAATAGATGTTCAGGGTTGATTTCCTTTAGGATTGACTATTTTGATCTCCTTGCAGTCCAACGGACTCTCAAGAGTCTTCTCCAACACCACAGTTCGAAAGCATCAATTCTTTGGCACTCAGCCTTCTTTATGGCCCAACTCTCACATCTGTACATACCAATGGAAAAAACATGACCACTAGAAGAAAAAGCCCATGACTATATGGACCTTTGTCGACAGAGTTATGTCTCTGTTTTTTAGTATGCCATCTAGATTTGTCGTAGCTTTCCTTCCAAAGATCAAGTGTCTTTTAATTTCATGACTGTGGCCACTGTCCACTGTGATTTTGGAGCCCAAGAAAATAAAATCTGTCACTGTTTTCACTTTTTCCAAAACATTATTACAAAAAATAAATATAATTAAGTTAAAGAGTTATGGATTTGTTTTATAGTGAGATACGGACATGGCATGATGATTGATTGCCTTCTCCAAAAGTAACCACTGAGAAGCTAGACAGGGAAAATAGCAAGAAAAGAAGAGAAGTGCAAATTTCTTCTGGGTAATATGGGAATTGTTGTGAAATGGTGGGTCTGAGGGGAGTCCATTCTAGACTTCAACCAGGTCAAGGCTGGCAGCCTGGGGTTGTTTTGAGAGGGAAGATAGCAGTGGTGGAGTGGAGTTCTGCTGTGGCTTCCTCCCCACTCTTGTCTTGCTACAAAAAATATCCACAGAAGCAGTGATACAGAATTCTGGTTCAGGTGTCTGCAGAAGGCTGTTCCCATTAGAGAAACAGTAGGACTATGGATCATCAAATTAGCTGGAGTGACAGAAGTGCAGACCAGTGGAGACATGGTACATTTGCTGAATGTTGAATCTGTGGTGTGGGAAGTAAATGAGCCATAATGGAAACCAGAGATGAATCATATGCAGTTGAGGCAAACAAAAACCTTTCAGGGGAAGTGACTCCAGGAACTACACCACAACGAGTAAACTGATGATCTGAAGCCCATTTTACCACAAGGGCATTTTACTGATTTGGAGGGGTTGGTGCTATAGACTAAGACTTCTGGCTTGGCAGAACAGAGGGCATCTGCAGAGAAAGCTGGGGTTTTAGCCAGAAGATGGGATGGAGAGAAGGGCAGAATACTGTGGACTCTCAAATGAAGACTTTTTTAAAAAAACATTTACACAGTTCTAAAACACTTTAGTGCAGAAAACTGGTTAAGCCAAATTGTCTCAAAGGATCACAGTACTCATGTCATTCTACACTTCTGAGAAGACAAACAATAAATACAGGCAGGGCCCCAATGAACATAAGCATAACAAGTAGAAGTGTTAGTGACTCAGTCATGTCCAACTCTTGGCTATGCCATTGACTGTGGCCCACCAGGCTCCTCTTGTCCATGGAATTCTCCAGGCAAGAATACTGGAGTGAGTAGCCATTCCCTTCTTCAGGGAATCTTCCAAACCAAGGGATAGAACCCAGGACCCTTGCATTGTAAGCCGATTTGTTACCATCTGAGCCACCAGGGAAGCCCAAACATAAGCATCCTCTCATTGAAAAGCTTCTTAAGGCTAAGCCCTAATGACATGACCAACCAGAGGCAACTCCATCTGCCTAGCATAAGAAGAGGAAATATTCTCAGAACATGATAACATTATCATAAAGGGTCAACAAAATAATACTAGCCATGCCAAGAAACAAGACAATATGACCAGACTAAGGAGAATAAATAGGCAATAATAAAAGAATCAAATGTGGACTAGATATTGAAGTTGTCAGAAACTTTAAAACAATTATAATCCATTCAGGAGAATAACGTTGTAGAAAACAATGTAAAAATATTGAGTTTCACCAATACTTGCACCATGCAAGGAAAACATATAACCGAGATTCTAGAATTTAAAATATAATCTCTGAAACTAGAAATGTATTTACTAGTCTTAAAATCAAGTCAGAAGTAGCATACACCAAGATTAGGAAATTGAAGAACAATAGAAACCCAAGCCTAAAGCACAAAGTAAAGCCCATCAAATGTGTAACAAAAATTCCAGAGGAAGCCCAAGAAAAAGAATGGACCAGAACGAACACTTGAGAAAGTCGTACCTCAGTATCTTCAAAAATCTTTAGGAATCCATAGAAAGATCTATAAAAAGATAACCTATCCAAGGCGTGTCACAGTAGAACAAAGAGAAAGTCCTAAAAGCAATAAGAGGTGAGAAAAGACACATTACCTTCTGAAGAATAAGGCTAATGATGGAAGCTTAACAGTGCAATGACAGACATTTAAGGAACTGGAAAGAAAACCTGCCAACCTAGAATTCCTTACCCAGTAAAAATATTCACTATATGTCCATGAAGGTAAAATAAGTAGGTTTTTAGACAAGCAGAAACACAAGAATATGTTGCCTGAAAACTTGCACTAAAAATATAAATTGGTTAAAATTCTAGAGAGCTGCTGTATGAAACTTGGAAGTTCATTCCTGTCCTTAGAATAAAACAAAATCTAAGCATATTGAATACGAAGGATTTTTCTTCAATTCATCAGAGAAATGGGGTCACAGGGCAGACTGCCACCCTGAAATCTGGAAAGACTCCCATCTCAGATTGGTTTCTCTGGCACAGAAACTACTAGAGCTACTTTCTGGTATGAACACTTACCTGGCAGTTTTGCTGAATTGTTGTAGGCTGAGTGTAGATCAGCTTCAGAGTGAGAAACTCTTTGGGGCCCCACATTTTCCTGGATTTTCCCACTAAAAACTCTGCTATGTGCTAATGGTAAAGCAGAAAAATCCCCACCTGTTCCTGGCAGGAGATGAAGCAAAGTATCCATTTTTAAATATACCCAGAACATTCTCCATTAAAATAAAAAAAGAAGAACTACTCTTGCCAAGAAAACACCAGAGCTTTATCTGACCTCGGGAAACAGAAATTAGCTAACACCAACCCTCCTTCTCATGTCAGGGGTAAGTGCGGAGGGGCTGAGAGATATTTTGAATGTGCAACCTAAGACAGTCCCATGAAAGAAAAAAAACCACATTCTTAATAAAAGTATTATAGCAGGCTTCATTTCCTCACTTTACCACTCCCTCAACAAGGCCACAGAATGAAACAGTGAATTGCAGCTTAAAGAGCTCCGAGACTCATATCTGATCAAGAAACAGTTCTTAGAAAAATCCAAAGACAACAGGGAAGGCAAAAAGGAAACTAGAAAACTGAAGCCTCTGTGCCTGCATTTACAATAAACACAGCCCAACTGTGAGCCATAGAAACATACATTGTCACATGAAAGGCCTTTTTATCTCAGGTTCTATTCTCCAATGTACCACATCAAGTTTTTTTTTTTTTTTTCTTTTTTGCGTTGGGGGGGGGGGGGGGTCCGGGGGGGGGGGGGGGGGGGGCCACTTCCATTGGTCTTTCATTTATCTGTTTTCATCCATCTTTGTTCTTTGGCCCGTGGGTCTCCCCCCTTTGGTCTAAAAACACTATGCAAGGTAAAATAAGTAGGTTTTTAGACAAGCAGAAACACAAGAATATGTTGCCTGAAAACTTGCACTAAAAATATAAATTGGTTAAAATTCTAGAGAGCTGCTGTATGAAACTTGGAAGTTCATTCCTGTCCTTAGAATAAAACAAAATCTAAGCATATTGAATACGAAGGATTTTTCTTCAATTCATCAGAGAAATGGGGTCACAGGGCAGACTGCCACCCTGAAATCTGGAAAGACTCCCATCTCAGATTGGTTTCTCTGGCACAGAAACTACTAGAGCTACTTTCTGGTATGAACACTTACCTGGCAGTTTTGCTGAATTGTTGTAGGCTGAGTGTAGATCAGCTTCAGAGTGAGAAACTCTTTGGGGCCCCACATTTTCCTGGATTTTCCCACTAAAAACTCTGCTATGTGCTAATGGTAAAGCAGAAAAATCCCCACCTGTTCCTGGCAGGAGATGAAGCAAAGTATCCATTTTTAAATATACCCAGAACATTCTCCATTAAAATAAAAAGAAGAACTACTCTTGCCAAGAAAACACCAGAGCTTTATCTGACCTCGGGAAACAGAAATTAGCTAACACCAACCCTCCTTCTCATGTCAGGGGTAAGTGCGGAGGGGCTGAGAGATATTTTGAATGTGCAACCTAAGACAGTCCCATGAAAGAAAAAAAACCACATTCTTAATAAAAGTATTATAGCAGGCTTCATTTCCTCACTTTACCACTCCCTCAACAAGGCCACAGAATGAAACAGTGAATTGCAGCTTAAAGAGCTCCGAGACTCATATCTGATCAAGAAACAGTTCTTAGAAAAATCCAAAGACAACAGGGAAGGCAAAAAGGAAACTAGAAAACTGAAGCCTCTGTGCCTGCATTTACAATAAACACAGCCCAACTGTGAGCCATAGAAACATACATTGTCACATGAAAGGCCTTTTTATCTCAGGTTCTATTCTCCAATGTACCACATCAAGTTTTTTTTTTTTTTTTTTGCGTTGGGGCGGGGTCCGGGAGGGAGGGGGTGGGCTGGCCACTTCCATTGGTCTTTCATTTATCTGTTTTTCATCCATCTTTGTTCTTTGGCCCGCGTGGGTCTCCCATCACGGTGGCCTCTGCTGTCACAGAGCACCGGCTCTGGGCGCACGCGCTCCAGAGCTCCGGCTTGGTAATTGGACACATCAGTCCAGCCGCTCGGCAGCACGTGGGATCTTCCCAGGCCAGGGATCGAACTGGCGCCCCTTGCATTGCAAGGTGGTGTCCTTACCCACTGGACCACCAGGGAAAACCCCACATCAAGTTTTGAACAAAAATTTTCAGGTACACTGAAGAAAAAAAAAAATGGCCCTAATATATAAAGAAAACATCTGAATCAGACTCAAATATGACACAGATACTGGAAATTTTAGACATAGGCTTTAAAATACATGTGACTAATATGTTAAGGCCTTTATGGAAAAAGTAGAGAACATGCAAATGTAGATAGGTAATTTATACAGAAAAATGGAAACTCTAATAAGAGTCAAAAGGATATACTAAAAGTTGAAAATCCTGGAAAAGAATGAAGAATGTCTTTGATGGGCTCATCCTTAGACTGGATAAGGAGGAAACCAGCAATGACTGCAGATACATCAATAGAAACTTCCCAATATGAACTGCAAAGAGGAAAAATGACTTAAAGAATATCCAAGCATGATGTGATTGTGGAGCATTTGCAAAAGATATGACATGCATATAAGTAGAATACCAGAAGGAGAAAAAAAAAGAAGAAATATTTGAAGTAATAATTGCTGTTGATTTTCAAAATTAATGACAGATACTAAGCTACAGATCCAGGAATCTCAGAGAACACTAAGCAGGATAACTAAGAGAAAAAACAGAAAACATATGCATTTCATATTCAAACTTCAGAAAACCAAAGACAAAGAAAATCTTGAAAGAAGGTGCAAGGGAGTAGGGGTATCTTACTTACTGAGGGAAAAGGACAAGAATCACAACAGATTTCTCATCAGAAACACGAAGGGAGGAAGAGAGTGGAGTGGTACATTTAAAATGGTTGGAAGAAAAAAGAAATGCCAAACTGCAGTTCTGCATCCAAAGAAGTAAAAAGAAATAATGACTTTCTCAGAAAAATGAAAATGAGTGAGTTCACTGTAGCAAAACGTCCCTGCAAGAAACAGTAAAAGAAGTGGCTCTGAGAGAAGGGAAATTCTGTGCATCAGAAACTCAAATATCCATAAAGAAAGCAGAAAGATTAAGTAAAGGTAAAATAAAGTCTTTATTTCTTCTTTCCTTAAACTGTCTATTAGATAAATGTTCAGAGTGATAGTATTAACACTGAAATGAATGGAAAAAATGTTACAAGGGATGGGAAGGAAGAATTGGGAACTGGGACTACTCTTTTATAGAAATGGTAGCTATATTATACTATATATATGAATATGTGTGTAGTATTTAGTATTCAATTATCCTAGAATCTATTGTGAGATATCTGTTCTACTCATGAAATAATGTGGTGTTATTTGAAAATGTATATTGCAAACTTTAAAGCAGCATCTAAAATTTTTGAATGTAACTGATATGCTAGGAGAGGATAGAAAATGGAAACATAAAATACTCAGTTAAAATCAGAGAAGGAAGAAAATTAGATGATTTTTAAAATGAAGTACCCTTATAATGAAAAGGAAATGGTTACAAACTGCTACTTTTTTATCCAACTGTATCAGTGATAACTTTAAATGTGAGGGGTGTAAATTTTCCGTTTAAAAGACAGATTGTCAGAATGGGGGCAGAAAAAGAAGCAAAATCAAAGTATGTTGTCTACAAAAAAACACCTTGCTTTCATATAAGACACAGGTTTAAAAAAAGGAATGGAGAAAGGTATTACATGGTAACACAAGTAAAAGAAAGTTGGAGTAGCTATGTTAATTTCACAGGGTTTAGAATAAGAAAGTCATATTAAGAATAATTAGAGGAATTTCACAGTGATAAAGGGGTCAATACTCCAAAAACAACTAAAAAACTTTGGAATGTATACACCCAACAACAGAGTGTCAAAACACATAATTAGAAAACTGATATATCTTCCAGGATAAATGGACAAATCCACTATGATAACTGGAGACTTCAGCATCTCTTTATCAGTACTTCCAACAGTGAAAAAACCCGTAAGGATATAATGGAATTGAACAACAGCATCAATCACTGTGTTCTAATGGGCGTTTATGGAATACTCCATCCAGCAGCAGGAGAATATACATTCTTCTCAATCGCAAATGGAATAGACCACATTCTGGGTTACAAAACACAGCTTGACAAATATAATACAATAGTAATCACTCAAAATATGTTCATAGATGACAGTGGAATTAAACTAGAGATAAGGAAAACAACTGAAAAATAGCTGACAAACGAATACAAAATAATGGAGACTAAATAATACTCTTCTAAATGACATGGGGGTCAAAGAAGTCTCAGGTGATATTTTTAAATATTTTTAACGAAATAAAAGTGAAAATACAGCTTAACAATTTGTGCCATGCAGCAAAAGCAAAATTTACAGGGAAGTTATAGCATAAAATGCATATATTAGAGAAGAAAAATATCTAAAATTTGAAAATCTAAGCTTCTATTTTAGGAAATTAAAGAAAAGCAATTCAAGCCAAGGCAAGCAATTTAAGTCCAAAGAAAGCAGAAGAAAAGAAAAATTAGAGCAGAAATCAATAAAATTGAAAACAGGAAATCAATAGGCAGAATCAATGAAAACAAAAGCTGGTACTTTGAAAATATCAATAAAAAGCATAAACCTCTATCTGGACTAACCAAGAAAAAACTCTTCAGCAGAAGCAAAATGATTCCAAACAATGAAAAACAATGAATGGTAAATACAAAAGTATACTGACTATACACAGTGATAACTGTAATGTGTTGTAGAACTCAAAATACATGCAGAATTGACATCCTTGACAATAGTATGGTAAAGATGAAAGGCACAAAAGTAGATTTCAACCATTCTAGGATCTAAGCAATATCAGGAAAATGATAAAATTAATAATTTTACTAGATGCAGTAACCCACATGTTTGTTCTCTAAAGATCTCCAAAATTTGACCATTAAAAATAGTAAAAGACTATATAACCAATTAAAGATGGGAAAATAAAATAATTTAATGTATTTTATTAATTCCAAGAAAACAAGAAGAGACAGAGAAGTTGAACATAAGGAGCTCAGTCACCTATAAAGCAGATTGCAACATGATAGATATTGACCCAAGTAAACCGATGATTAAATTTAAATGGAAAAATTATTTCAATAAAAGAGTCAAATTACCAAACACTAAATTTAAAAATAACATAGTAATTAAAAGTGAATTCTATGACACAGAACTCTGAACCTAAAGGAATAAGAAGTATTACCAGAATTACATGGAGACATTTTGTAATATTGTCTAACCCATCGATTAGAAATAAAAACCATGAGCCTATGTGTGCACCATTACATATTTGAAAATAGATCCAAAAAACTGGCAAAAGTAAATAGCGACCTAAATAAATCTACAGTAAAATAAATCGTACAGGAGGTTTTACTGTGCTTCTTTCACAATAGGACAACATAAGGAGTCATCCCTCTTAAGTCATCTTATACCCAAAAGACAAAGCTTGAAACTATAGTGAGAAAAGCTTTCCCAAGTGAAGAATGATTGTTTGTGTTGTTTCTGGTGTCTAGACCTCTGTAATCACAGCCATATCCACTCTCCTCCCTTGGAACCAACAAGGCTTTATAACCTGAGATCTGACCTCCCATACTTATAATCAGACAGGCTATCTGATACCCCCAGAGGAAATGTCCTTACAGGATAAAATAACAAGCTATTTGAAAAGAATTATTTCCAAAGGAAAAACAACACACTGCATTAAAGTCCTTCAGAAACAGAAGCATCAGAACCAACAAAAATTTTTAAATTAACCTAATAAACTTAACTATAGTAAAGCACAAATAAGATATATTTAACAGGGAGTAAGACAACATTAAAAGAAAAGAAAAAATTATTTGAAAATTAGGATAGTCAATATAAACAACAGCATCATGAACTGATACAACTGAGGGAGAAGTTAGTAATTGGAAGACTCACTTGAGTAATTACCCAGAAGGAGAATTAAGGATAAAGAATAAAAAATATATTAAATGTTAAGCTAGCTGAAAACAGAATTAAAGTAGAATAAAAAATACATATAATGGAGATTCAAGGAAACCATACCAAACTTGAAAGAAGGAAATTTCTTAAGTAATAGAAAAACATTTCCTGGAATTAAAAAAAATAAAGGAAAAAACTCATATTGCAAGAATACATGGCTTGTTAAAAGTGAAAAATTAGTGGAAGAAAACCATATGGGAATTAAAGACAGTAAGAAATGTCTAAAAGCTTTAGAAAGAAGGAGCAGATCAAGGAAATCACCAGCTCAGAAACATATTTTTCAGCAACATCACTGGAAGCAGTATGAAGATGGAATGGTATTTTGATGATAATGACAGAAAAAAAATTTGACCATAGATGCTTGGACTCAACCAAACTAATTCAAATATTACAACATGATAAAAAAATCACATGAATTCAAAATCTTAGCTTTTCTAGAGAATGATTTGCATTGAAAATAGTTTGGGATATTTTTCAAATAGCATATTAAATAATAACATTTTTATTTTTCAGTAATTCTAAGTTTGAAGAAATGAAATTAATTATTTTAAGGAGTCATCCCTCTTAAGTCATCTTATACCCAAAAGACAAAGCTTGAAACTATAGTGAGAAAAGCTTTCCCAAGTGAAGAATGATTGTTTGTGTTGTTTCTGGTGTCTAGACCTCTGTAATCACAGCCATATCCACTCTCCTCCCTTGGAACCAACAAGGCTTTATAACCTGAGATCTGACCTCCCATACTTATAATCAGACAGGCTATCTGATACCCCCAGAGGAAATGTCCTTACAGGATAAAATAACAAGCTATTTGAAAAGAATTATTTCCAAAGGAAAAACAACACACTGCATTAAAGTCCTTCAGAAACAGAAGCATCAGAACCAACAAAAATTTTTAAATTAACCTAATAAACTTAACTATAGTAAAGCACAAATAAGATATATTTAACAGGGAGTAAGACAACATTAAAAGAAAAGAAAAAATTATTTGAAAATTAGGATAGTCAATATAAACAACAGCATCATGAACTGATACAACTGAGGGAGAAGTTAGTAATTGGAAGACTCACTTGAGTAATTACCCAGAAGGAGAATTAAGGATAAAGAATAAAAAATATATTAAATGTTAAGCTAGCTGAAAACAGAATTAAAGTAGAATAAAAAATACATATAATGGAGATTCAAGGAAACCATACCAAACTTGAAAGAAGGAAATTTCTTAAGTAATAGAAAAACATTTCCTGGAATTAAAAAAAATAAAGGAAAAAACTCATATTGCAAGAATACATGGCTTGTTAAAAGTGAAAAATTAGTGGAAGAAAACCATATGGGAATTAAAGACAGTAAGAAATGTCTAAAAGCTTTAGAAAGAAGGAGCAGATCAAGGAAATCACCAGCTCAGAAACATATTTTTCAGCAACATCACTGGAAGCAGTATGAAGATGGAATGGTATTTTGATGATAATGACAGAAAAAAAATTTGACCATAGATGCTTGGACTCAACCAAACTAATTCAAATATTACAACATGATAAAAAAAATCACATGAATTCAAAATCTTAGCTTTTCTAGAGAATGATTTGCATTGAAAATAGTTTGGGATATTTTTCAAATAGCATATTAAATAATAACATTTTTATTTTTCAGTAATTCTGTGAAATGCTACAACAAGTATGAAGAAATGAAATATGTCAATAAAGTTTATTTTCTTTAAAATCACAGTGAACACCAGAGAAAAAAACTATAGACATATTACCGCAGAATTAAAATCTAGATCATGTCGAACTAAGAAGAAAGGAGGGAGGGTGTGTCAGAGGGATGAGAAAGTATAATGAATATACGATCCTGTGTGCAATGAGACATAAAGATAACAGTGGAAGACAGTGAGTAGGAATGAGTTTTAAATTAGAGAAAACAGGGAAGGAGAGATTGAACCAAAACTGTAAACATTAGATATAAATATATGAAAAATTAATATAAATGCAATTTTCCTAAACTCACTCTTCAAGATACATTTTCAGATTGGATTATAAAAAGAACAAAATCAAGATATGTGTTGTTGGAGAAGGAAATGGCAACCCACTCCAGTATTCTTGACCAGGAAATCCCATGGACAGAGGAGCCTGGTGAACTATAGTCCATGGGGTCCCCAAAAGAGTTAGACATGACTTAGTGACCAACCAACAACACAGACATTATGGGTATTTACTTCCCTGCTACGTATCTATGGTTCTTCGGTTCTCACAAACTTTTGCGCTCATCTTGAGGAGAACAACTTTGTAAGCTTCATTTAAGGGAAAAACTCTATACATAACAAAACACTTTCTAAGAAGAAAAACCAAGAATGCCACCAATTCAAAAGCCAAAAGATCAAGGAATCACCAGCTCATATGGGAATTAAAGACAGTAAGAAATGTCTAAAAGCTTTAGAAAGAAGGAGCAGATCAAGGAAATCACCAGCTCAGAAACATATTTTTCAGCAACATCACTGGAAGCAGTATGAAGATGGAATGGTATTTTGATGATAATGACAGAAAAAAAATTTGACCATAGATGCTTGGACTCAACCAAACTAATTCAAATATTACAACATGATAAAAAAATCACATGAATTCAAAATCTTAGCTTTTCTAGAGAATGATTTGCATTGAAAATAGTTTGGGATATTTTTCAAATAGCATATTAAATAATAACATTTTTATTTTTCAGTAATTCTGTGAAATGCTACAACAAGTATGAAGAAATGAAATATGTCAATAAAGTTTATTTTCTTTAAAATCACAGTGAACACCAGAGAAAAAAACTATAGACATATTACCGCAGAATTAAAATCTAGATCATGTCGAACTAAGAAGAAAGGAGGGAGGGTGTGTCAGAGGGATGAGAAAGTATAATGAATATACGATCCTGTGTGCAATGAGACATAAAGATAACAGTGGAAGACAGTGAGTAGGAATGAGTTTTAAATTAGAGAAAACAGGGAAGGAGAGATTGAACCAAAACTGTAAACATTAGATATAAATATATGAAAAATTAATATAAATGCAATTTTCCTAAACTCACTCTTCAAGATACATTTTCAGATTGGATTATAAAAAGAACAAAATCAAGATATGTGTTGTTGGAGAAGGAAATGGCAACCCACTCCAGTATTCTTGACCAGGAAATCCCATGGACAGAGGAGCCTGGTGAACTATAGTCCATGGGGTCCCCAAAAGAGTTAGACATGACTTAGTGACCAACCAACAACACAGACATTATGGGTATTTACTTCCCTGCTACGTATCTATGGTTCTTCGGTTCTCACAAACTTTTGCGCTCATCTTGAGGAGAACAACTTTTTAAGCTTCATTTAAGTTAAAAACTTTATACATAACAAATCTGTTTCTAAAAATAATAACCAAGTATGCCACCAATTCAAAAGCCAAAAATATAGCAGAATTTACACCTACTTTCAAAGTGTTCTTTGATTTACCTGAGAAATCTTGAGTCAATGTACTTTTAATTTACTGGATAGGAACAGAATTGGTTAGTGGTTATAATTCATATTGTTTGAATAATTATAATCTGTTTTATATGTTCAAACATATATAAATTGTAAAATTGGTTGTCTTCAGTTATTAGATGTTAATAGAGTGGTAATAAAGTGGTATATTATATATTAAAGATATGTGTTGTTTACAAGAGAAAGATCTAAAGAATAGAGACATACAAAGACTTGAACCTCTTTCATAAGTGAAAGCATTCTATCAGACAAATAGTAATCAAAGCTGGCTTATGCAAACTACTTTTAGAAAAGTATAGGTAAAATCTTCTAGTACTACATACAAAGTATCATCTTTTGTGGCATGTCCTCCTGTCTGCCCACCTCTTTCTCTGGAAATGTTTCAGACACATGACATGGGAAAGTGGAATCAAAACAGTGACAAGCAGTTAAGGCTGAGCTGAGAGAGAGATCAGAGTTTCGGAGGCAGAAGTAGCTGGAAGTCTGCAAGTCACTGTCACAAAGAAGAGGAATCCGTGCAGAAAAATGGCTCCAGAAATCTTCACGTTTGTTCAAAGAATAACCAACAAGGTGTAAACTATGTATTTCACAAAGCTCACACAGAGCGGACACATGCATTCCAGTCAAAACAGCATCTATGGAAAATACCCTAAGCATTCGAAAGAGACCCCTGGAAAGGGCATGTATTAGTAGACAGCCAAATGCCAAGAGAAAGCACTATACATGAACTGTAAGAATCTTAAAAACAAGCTTTCCATTACAAAATAGAAAATCACAATAGCCCTATGTCTCCTTAACAAAATTGAATATACAAATAAAAAAGCCTTTCACAAAGAGATTTTGGTCCAGATGGCTTCAATAGTAAATTCTGTGAAACATTTCATAAGGAGTAATACCATTCTTACACAAAATCTTTCTGAAAATAGGGGAAGGGGGAACACACGCCAACTCACTTGATGAGAAACCATTGCCCTGATAACAAAACCAGAAAGCTCTATTACAAAAAGAAAATTATTGGGCTTCCCCTGGTGGTCCAGTGGGTAAGGACACCACCTTGCAGTGCAAGGGGCGCCGGTTCCATCCCTGGCCTGGGAAGATCCCACGTGCCGCAGAGCGGCTGGACCAATGTGTCCAATCACCAAGCCGGACGGAGCTCTGGAGCGCATGCACCCAGAGCCAGTGCTCTACGACAACAGAGGCCACTGCGATGGGAGGCCCACACAGGCAAAGGAACAAAGATGGATGAAAATAGAGAAATGAAAGACCAATAGAAGTGGCCCGCCCACTCCCCTCCCTCCCCAACCGGACCCTCACCCAAAATAAATAAATAAATCTTTAAAAAAAAGAAAAAAAGAAAATTATTTTAAGAAAGTTACAGGCCAGTTGCATTGATTTATATTTAAAGTATACTTCCCGGGCTTCCCCTGGTGGTCCAGTGGGTAAGGACACTGCCTTGCAGTACAAGAGGCGTTGGTTCGATCCCTGGCCTGGGAAGATCCCACGTGCCCCGGAGCGGCTGGACCGATGTGTCCAATTACCGAGCCGGAGCTCTGGAGCGCATGTGCCCAGAGCCGGCGCTCTGCGATGACAGAGGCCACCGCGATGGGAGGCCCACAGGAGCCAAAGAACAAAGACGGATGAAAATAGAGAAATGAAAGACCAATAGAAGTGGCCCGCCCATCCCCCTCCCTCCTCACCCCACCCCCAAAAAGATAAATAAATAAAACTAAAAAAAAAAAAAAAAAAGAAATGTTCATTTTAAAAATAAATAAATAAAGTATACTTCCCTGAAACACTACTTTATAATTGCGTCTTTGTTCAATATCTAGATTGGATGTCCTCAGGGCAGTGCATCCTGTGAGACATGGATGGGTGAAGGGCAGGTGAGGAGAGAAGAATCAGTGTGATTTAGGAAATGGTGAATATGGAAGTTTGTGGTCAGGAAATTGATAACCTTAAAATTCTTGTTATCTCTGTCGTCCTAATTTTTAATCCTAAATTAGATTGCTAAGTAATGTACACGTTTCTGCCCCATTGCCTGAACAGCATTTTAAGATTCTTCAGAAAGGAGTTTTTTGTCTCTAAGGACTCTCTTCTGCTTTGCCTTTTGCTTAGTTTACAACTATGCTTTACGAACCCTCATTTCAACCAGTTTTTTTTTATTATTATTCACCAACTTAATAAGCATAGAAATCGGTTCATTTTTAAAATCTCCATTATAATTTTATCTTGAAATATTTATTATCATTGTTATTGCTAGTTCATTTAGGCATGAGAATGTTCCTCATCTGACTAAATGATTATCTGATTATGTTGTTAGACTATTAAAGCATCTGCCTCCAGTAGGAGTTCCATACCAAGTACTTACCACAGTTCCTTAAGGATAGAGAAGTGGGACTTAACCAGCTTGGAAAGAATAGATTGTTAGTATTTTTTATGTTTGCCTGCTAATAAATAATAATGGCAGAATTTTCTTGAAAATAGCTTTTATTATGATATACAGCCTAATTTAAAATTTGTCCTAGAAGTCCCTAAAGCTCTTACCTACCTTGGTTTATTGAAAAACGCCACAATTACAGATGAACAGGTCAGTGACATCAATACCTCCTTAAAATCAGTAGTAAGAAATCTTTTTTTTTTTTTAACTAAGAAATTTAATTTTTTTCCACTCCTTACATTCTTGTCCTTTGAGGGCTTTCCTTGTGGCTCAAACAGTAAAGAATCTTCCTGTAATGGCAGGAGACTTGGGTCAGATCCCTGGGTCAGGAGAAGGGAATGGCAACCCACTTGGATATTCTTGTCTGGAGAATTCCATGGACATAGGAGCCTGGTGCACTACAGTCCATGGGGTCACAAAGAGTCAGACATGAGTGAACGACTAACACTTTCACTTTTCTTCTCTTTGGTATTCCTTCTCCTTTCTTCCCTTAACACAGATATTCCAAAATGTGCATAGAGATATTCTACCATATTTAACCCTCACTAAATAGGTTCTTAATGACTCTTCTGACTCTGAACAACCTCCTAAAAAATACAGCATTTTGATTACTCATAGCTGGGCCATCTCTGCAATGCTAGTGTAGTCTAAAGATAGACCAATATTTGAATTAATGTAAAATATTTAAGCATTAGTAGTAAAATGAACTTTTAGATGTTGATTAATTACATTGGTTTTCCAGTACCTCATGTGCATGTTGCTCCTTCAAATAGAAATCAAGAATTTTGTTTTTTATGTAAGAACACACACATGTCTATTTCTTCTTTGAAATCACAACCTTAACTGTCAGCATAAGTTTCCTCAGGGGGTTTAAAAACATCAATCAGGGGCTTCCCTGGTGGTCCAGTGGGCAAAGAGTCTACCTTGCAGTACGAGGGGCACCGGTTCAATCCCTGATCTGGGAAGATCCCACGTGCCGCAGAGCAGCTGGGCCAGTGTGTCCAAATACAAGCCAGTGCTCTGGAGCGCATGTACCCACAACCAGTTCTCTGCAATGAGAGAGGCCACTGCAATGGGAGCCCCACACAGGCCAAAGAATAAAGATGGATGAAAATAAATGAATGATGACTTAGAGGCAAAAAAAAAAAAAGCCCTCAGTTTCACAGCTGGAGGGAAAGTATTTTCTTAGAGAACAGTTTTAACTGTAAGAATAGGCTTTGTCATTTTTGAAGGTACACAATGAGTTAAATTTAAGAAATTTCCAAGAAACAGCTTTTTACTCACAACTAACTTTATTTGAAAAGAAAAAATAAATACAAAAGACATAGTGACTAAACACTACACCCCAGGTACTCTCAGGAAGCACACAGTGAACTGTGATAAGAGCCATTTGGCAGGCTGGGCCTGGGGACATTGCGGCTCCAACTCTACAGAAAAGCCCTGGATGGACCAGCAGTTAGACAAAATCACTTCATGACCCCTGCTTATCCCCGAGTCGAAAAGTATTTAGGTCTCAGATCTGAGTCTTGATAGAAAAGGAAATCTAAAATCTCAAGTCAAGCATTGTGCATGCATGCCAAGTCTCTTCACTCATGTGGGAGTCTTTGCATCTGTATGGGCCGTAGCCCACCAGGCTCCTCTCTCCATGGGATTGTCCAGGCAAGAATACCAGAGTGGATTGCCATGCCCTCCTCCAGGGTATCTTCCCAAGTCAGGAATCCAACCGGCTTCTCTTAAGTCTCCTGCATTTGAAGGTGGGTTCTTTACCATTAGTGCCACCTGGAAAATCACCAAGTAAAATAATGCCCTCTACTTAGTGTGTGTTCTCAGTCACTAAGTTGTGTTAGACTCTTTGAGACCCCATGGACTGTAGCCCACTAGGCTCCTCTGTCCATGGGATTTCCTTGTCAAGAATACTGGAGTGGGTTGCCATTTCCTTCTCCAAGAGATCTTCCCTATTCAGGAACTGAACCATCATCTGCTGCATTGGCAAGTGGATTCTTTACCATTAGCCATCTGGGAAGCCCCTTACTTAGTTTATAACTTGTGTTTTATTTACCTTTTACTTAGACTAGATTGCTTTGACTCACAAATATCATAAGCATGGAGATAATTTCATAAAGAGATCTTGATTATAATTTTACCTTCAAATAT
Source organism: Tragulus kanchil (assembly GCA_022376925.1). Lineage (NCBI taxonomy): Eukaryota > Metazoa > Chordata > Mammalia > Artiodactyla > Tragulidae > Tragulus > Tragulus kanchil. The sequence continues at coordinate 114,545,111 of JAIOJX010000003.1, read as the reverse complement.
GTCTTGTAGTTGATATTACTAGTTTGTTTAGGCAGGACATGCAATGAATTAATTATATCTCACTGCATTTTAAAGGAAAATACAGTTTTTTAAAACAGATAATTATTTGACATATCTAATAAAGCTTGGTTCAGAGTAACTTTGTTTTTCCAGTATTTTAAACAGGATAATTTCCTTTCCTATATCATTGTCACAATATTTTGATCCATGTGCAAAAAATCAAGAGGATACTTTTAGTCAATTAAAAAAAAATAAGAATGTACTATTGAATAAAGCTTGTTCATTTTATACTAGTTCATACATGGGAAAGACAGGTACTGGTGGTGTATAACAATTAAGATACTGCTTTTTTAAAAGTTTATAAATCTGTGTGCAAAAGTGTATTCATCTGTGTGGCTAAAACATGACATAATTTGGTAATTAACAGTTAATTTCACTGAAAGAATTGTTTTATGTAAACCCCAAAGATTTCCCTGAAAAAAAAAATTTATCAAACTTGGAAGCAAAGAAGAATGTTTTATTTCTTTTGTAACTTTAAATCCCTTCTAGGTCAGTAAATGGTAAAAAATAGCACCAATTGTGAAGATGAATTAATGCTAATCAAATCTTTTGAAACTCTTGTGTTTATGTTGATTGTATAAATATAAAGTCATGACTAATAAGAAACTCAAGTCTGAAAGAACAACTTGAGACTTCCAGTTCTTTATTGCAAATGTTTGTTCATATTGTCTTGTGTCATTTGTTCTGACTGGCTTTAGTCTGAAATTATCCATTTTATCCAGAATTTATTTGCCAAAATTCCCTTTAAAATTCATATGTGCTATAATTGTCATCATTTATTTAAATAGCTCACTTTTTCCATAAAGGAAAGAAATACGGGTTGGATTGGAAGTCAAATTGGCTGCTGATAAGAGATATCCGTGGGGAGGGCCAGGAGCACCAGCGTGTGCTCTAAAGGAGAAGCCTTCCTTGAGCATTGAAATGAAATGATGACAGCCACTTCATTTTTAACCCTACAGATATATGGTCAGATAACTATCATTTTCCAGTTTTAAAAATAAAGGGCCTGGGGGTCAAGAAGATTCAGTAACTTGCCCCAGAGCTATGGCATGTGAAGCCAGGTCCAGCTGAGCGCAAGGCCTATGAGATGACTAAACACAAGGGTTTGATTTTTTCTACAGACCTGCAGAGATGAGCTAGGACCATCTCCAATAAAATCTGTGATGTGAACACATTTCATTTAGTGTCTCAAGGCTATTTAATGCTTAAGTTCCTATACTATGCCACAAATGCAGATAAGTCCATCCTAACACTGACTCCAAGAACCAGCAGAAATGCCTTTGCAGTCCAGTCCTGTTACATCCTACTTCATCCTACCCTGTCCTCCACTATTCATTCATCTGACTGTTCATTCATTCACCAAATACTGATGTTTACTATGTGTTAGAACTTTCTTGCCCTGAGGCTACAAATGCAGACTAAAGCAGCCCCACCCTTCCCTTCATAGAATTACCTCCTAATAGGATCTGGGAGCAACTTTATGGACCTATTCTAATTGCACAAAAAATAAATATCTAAATTTCAGTCACCCTGTTTACCCTCCAACCTCCCGCCACTGCCCCGGTCTCCATCATCAACCCAACTGGGGTCGTATCTCAGTCAAATGAAAACTCAAATATAAATCTCTTCATTTTATCCTGCCACATTCTCAGAAGAGTCAAGATGCCAACTGAGAGTGACAAAGAGGAGGGGCTGGAAGGAGAGGAGGGAGAAGAGGAAATGAGGAAGAGCCTGTAAAAGCAGGACAGGAAAGGCAGTGCTCATCAAAGGAGCAAAAGATAGAAAATGCATGGATAACTGGCCAGCAATGAAAGAAAAAGGCTGAGATAGAGCCCTCTTAAGAGAGGTGGATTAAGAAGACTCCTGTTTTGCAGAATGAGCTCCGTAACATTTGAGACCCTTTGCAGGGGGAACTGTGCCTTTTTACTATTTCCTTGTGCCTCATTGTTGTGGCCCGTAGGGTTCTGTCTCACACACAGTATGTATTCCATAATATTTGCTGAATGAAGGAATAAAGGGAAAAATCTAATAGAGTGGCCTAATCTGAGTTACTCATTTTAAGCACCCACAGTGATAGGGTTTGGTGGTGCATGGGGAACAATCCACTTAAAAGATAAAGGGGCCTGGGGTCAAGAAGATTCAGTAACTTGCCCCAGAGCTATGGCATGTGAAGCCAGGTCCAGCTGAGCGCAAGGCCTATGAGATGACTAAACACAAGGGTTTGATTTTTTCTACAGACCTGCAGAGATGAGCTAGGACCATCTCCAATAAAATCTGTGATGTGAACACATTTCATTTAGTGTCTCAAGGCTATTTAATGCTTAAGTTCCTATACTATGCCACAAATGCAGATAAGTCCATCCTAACACTGACTCCAAGAACCAGCAGAAATGCCTTTGCAGTCCAGTCCTGTTACATCCTACTTCATCCTACCCTGTCCTCCACTATTCATTCATCTGACTGTTCATTCATTCACCAAATACTGATGTTTACTATGTGTTAGAACTTTCTTGCCCTGAGGCTACAAATGCAGACTAAAGCAGCCCCACCCTTCCCTTCATAGAATTACCTCCTAATAGGATCTGGGAGCAACTTTATGGACCTATTCTAATTGCACAAAAAATAAATATCTAAATTTCAGTCACCCTGTTTACCCTCCAACCTCCCGCCACTGCCCCGGTCTCCATCATCAACCCAACTGGGGTCGTATCTCAGTCAAATGAAAACTCAAATATAAATCTCTTCATTTTATCCTGCCACATTCTCAGAAGAGTCAAGATGCCAACTGAGAGTGACAAAGAGGAGGGGCTGGAAGGAGAGGAGGGAGAAGAGGAAATGAGGAAGAGCCTGTAAAAGCAGGACAGGAAAGGCAGTGCTCATCAAAGGAGCAAAAGATAGAAAATGCATGGATAACTGGCCAGCAATGAAAGAAAAAGGCTGAGATAGAGCCCTCTTAAGAGAGGTGGATTAAGAAGACTCCTGTTTTGCAGAATGAGCTCCGTAACATTTGAGACCCTTTGCAGGGGGAACTGTGCCTTTTTACTATTTCCTTGTGCCTCATTGTTGTGGCCCGTAGGGTTCTGTCTCACACACAGTATGTATTCCATAATATTTGCTGAATGAAGGAATAAAGGGAAAAATCTAATAGAGTGGCCTAATCTGAGTTACTCATTTTAAGCACCCACAGTGATAGGGCTTCCTAGGTGGTGCAGTGGGGAACAATCCACTTGCCAATGTAGGAGATGCAAGGGACCCAGATTCAATCCCTTGGTGAGGCAGCTCCCCTGGAAAAGGAAATGGTAATCCACTCCAGTATTCTTGCCCAGAAAATTCCATGGACAGAGGAGCCTGGTGGTCTACGGTCTATGGGGTTGGATGCTACTGAGCACATGTGCATGACCTGCTCAAAGGCACACTAGTCTGGCTGGAAATAATCCCTTTGTTACGTTGGTCTTTCCAACTGCCTCTGCTTCCCTGTACCATTCCCATGCACTCTATTTTCTGACCTTTTTACATAATCTCTGCCTCAAGCCCCATGCTCAGCCATTGCACTAGATAGAATTCAACAGTCAGCCTTGGACCATCATACGCTCTCTAGGTCTGGACTTGAACCTGCCCTTTAGTTCTTCCTTCTCTTGGTTGCTGTGGATAACCCAATAATATATAACCCAGTTCCTATTCCTGGAACTGCATTTCAGTCATTGTAACCTTATACCCAGCTCAACCCTACTTTAACTCCTCAGAAAGAGGAATTAAACCCTCACATGCCAAGGCCTCACTGTATTTCCTCCCTGTGTGGATGGACAGCTTGAATCTTGAACTTGGTTTAGACTCTGCTATTGGGTTCTTTCACCATGAATTAAGCTCATCATCTGCCTTTGTGCTCAAATGCTCACTCTTCATCTGTCTCCTTTTATCTCCTTGGATTTGGCTTATCTATTAGGTCAACTTGCCAATAGGTGTGCCTTTTTGATGCCTCAAATTTCTCACTCTTTCATCTGTCTAAAGGAGCAAAAGATAGAAAATGCATGGATAACTGGCCAGCAATGAAAGAAAAAGGCTGAGATAGAGCCCTCTTAAGAGAGGTGGATTAAGAAGACTCCTGTTTTGCAGAATGAGCTCCGTAACATTTGAGACCCTTTGCAGGGGGAACTGTGCCTTTTTACTATTTCCTTGTGCCTCATTGTTGTGGCCCGTAGGGTTCTGTCTCACACACAGTATGTATTCCATAATATTTGCTGAATGAAGGAATAAAGGGAAAAATCTAATAGAGTGGCCTAATCTGAGTTACTCATTTTAAGCACCCACAGTGATAGGGCTTCCTAGGTGGTGCAGTGGGGAACAATCCACTTGCCAATGTAGGAGATGCAAGGGACCCAGATTCAATCCCTTGGTGAGGCAGCTCCCCTGGAAAAGGAAATGGTAATCCACTCCAGTATTCTTGCCCAGAAAATTCCATGGACAGAGGAGCCTGGTGGTCTACGGTCTATGGGGTTGGATGCTACTGAGCACATGTGCATGACCTGCTCAAAGGCACACTAGTCTGGCTGGAAATAATCCCTTTGTTACGTTGGTCTTTCCAACTGCCTCTGCTTCCCTGTACCATTCCCATGCACTCTATTTTCTGACCTTTTTACATAATCTCTGCCTCAAGCCCCATGCTCAGCCATTGCACTAGATAGAATTCAACAGTCAGCCTTGGACCATCATACGCTCTCTAGGTCTGGACTTGAACCTGCCCTTTAGTTCTTCCTTCTCTTGGTTGCTGTGGATAACCCAATAATATATAACCCAGTTCCTATTCCTGGAACTGCATTTCAGTCATTGTAACCTTATACCCAGCTCAACCCTACTTTAACTCCTCAGAAAGAGGAATTAAACCCTCACATGCCAAGGCCTCACTGTATTTCCTCCCTGTGTGGATGGACAGCTTGAATCTTGAACTTGGTTTAGACTCTGCTATTGGGTTCTTTCACCATGAATTAAGCTCATCATCTGCCTTTGTGCTCAAATGCTCACTCTTCATCTGTCTCCTTTTATCTCCTTGGATTTGGCTTATCTATTAGGTCAACTTGACAATAGGTGTCCAGCTTTTCTTAGAATTTTTCACCGCCATGAAGTCCTTCTGATTCTTAAACCTTCTGCTGCACATCCTATGAAAATATCTGAAAAATCAATTGACTCTCAAGTTGAGTAGAGTCGGCCAGTAGTATTTCTTGTACCTAGGAATTTCAGAGTTCCCTCATCTATCGAGAAGAATGTAAAATGATTGCAAATCAGTTATAATGGCATCCTTAGAAAAATCTCTTAGATCTTGAGGATTCAACCCAATCGTCCTAAGAAAAAATCTAGCAAAACTAAAATGGGTTTCTCCCATGTTAGAAGAATATGAGTATGAGACTTTAGCCTTAGAAAAGTACTTGATAACTGGAGGAAATACAAGAAGCTCTATACCATCTCTTCTCTCAGATGGTATCTTGTGATTTTCAGATTAAGAAAAGAGAAACACCAGAAATGATCTGTTTCATGACTCTCAGTATCAGTGAGTTGAATGTTGACTTGAATGTTCCTAACATCACTGTTATCACTTCTCCCTCTCCAAGGGTGAAGGAAATGGAAACGAATTGACTCAATTCAACTGTTATTTATTACAGTGACACTGGTTCAAATTGATCAAGCTGCAAAAATGTTTTCTAGTCCTAATTGGCAGCAGAATTAAAATACCTAACCACTTACTTGAAGGGCTTGGTCAATGAAGACATATTTCCTTAAAAAATAAAATAAGGGGCTTTCCTGGTGGTCCAGTGGGTAAAGAGTCAGCCTTGCACTGTAAGGGGCACCGGTTTGATCCCTGGCACTGGAAGATCCCACATGCCACTGGATGGGTGTGTCCAGTTACAAGCCAGTGCTCTGGAGTGCATGCGCCCAGAGCTAGTGCTCTGTTATAGGAAAGGCCACTGCAATGAGAGACTCACAAAGGCCAAAGAACAAAGATGGATGAAAATAAATAAATGGAAATAAAAAGTGGCCAAAAGAAAATAAAGTGCAAACCTGTGTGGATGGACAGCTTGAATCTTGAACTTGGTTTAGACTCTGCTATTGGGTTCTTTCACCATGAATTAAGCTCATCATCTGCCTTTGTGCTCAAATGCTCACTCTTCATCTGTCTCCTTTTATCTCCTTGGATTTGGCTTATCTATTAGGTCAACTTGACAATAGGTGTCCAGCTTTTCTTAGAATTTTTCACCGCCATGAAGTCCTTCTGATTCTTAAACCTTCTGCTGCACATCCTATGAAAATATCTGAAAAATCAATTGACTCTCAAGTTGAGTAGAGTCGGCCAGTAGTATTTCTTGTACCTAGGAATTTCAGAGTTCCCTCATCTATCGAGAAGAATGTAAAATGATTGCAAATCAGTTATAATGGCATCCTTAGAAAAATCTCTTAGATCTTGAGGATTCAACCCAATCGTCCTAAGAAAAAATCTAGCAAAACTAAAATGGGTTTCTCCCATGTTAGAAGAATATGAGTATGAGACTTTAGCCTTAGAAAAGTACTTGATAACTGGAGGAAATACAAGAAGCTCTATACCATCTCTTCTCTCAGATGGTATCTTGTGATTTTCAGATTAAGAAAAGAGAAACACCAGAAATGATCTGTTTCATGACTCTCAGTATCAGTGAGTTGAATGTTGACTTGAATGTTCCTAACATCACTGTTATCACTTCTCCCTCTCCAAGGGTGAAGGAAATGGAAACGAATTGACTCAATTCAACTGTTATTTATTACAGTGACACTGGTTCAAATTGATCAAGCTGCAAAAATGTTTTCTAGTCCTAATTGGCAGCAGAATTAAAATACCTAACCACTTACTTGAAGGGCTTGGTCAATGAAGACATATTTCCTTAAAAAATAAAATAAGGGGCTTTCCTGGTGGTCCAGTGGGTAAAGAGTCAGCCTTGCACTGTAAGGGGCACCGGTTTGATCCCTGGCACTGGAAGATCCCACATGCCACTGGATGGGTGTGTCCAGTTACAAGCCAGTGCTCTGGAGTGCATGCGCCCAGAGCTAGTGCTCTGTTATAGGAAAGGCCACTGCAATGAGAGACTCACAAAGGCCAAAGAACAAAGATGGATGAAAATAAATAAATGAAAGACCAATAAAAAGTGGCCAAAAAGAAAATAAAGTGCAAATTTATCCCAAAGAATCTCTTATTTTGAACTGCCAAATATCATCATATTACTGGAAAAGTTACCAAGTCTTCAATATATATATTCATTTCTTTATGCCTCAGGAGAATGTTCCGTCTCTTTTTCCATTGAATACGTGCATATTTAGTTGTGTTTATATAAGAACAGAGGAACTTTTGAGCAGAAAAAGAAGGAGGGACTCAAGGACAAGTGTGACTTTCTGACCTAAGATTTACGATCTCTCGATGTGGAGACAGTTACGCACGTAAATCTCTGAGCACTAAGAAGCGAATCTATTCCCTCTGCTCTGTGTTAGGTGGGGAAAAGAGAGCTCAGCAAGAACAGATGTGGCCATTCGCTCAGTTACCCAGTGAAAACAAGTAATTACCATGGCAACTGGAGAATGTTCTGGGGGGCACAAACTGACCTCTAAGACTCAGCGTGCTTTCTGCTATAGGAATTGCATATGTATACTTGCTTGTGGTGTAGATCTCCCTCCTACGTGAATCTACTACAGTGTTAAGATGCAATTTTTTTTCCTGCCTCTAATACCCTCTAGTCTTATTTTGATCTAAAACTGAACAGACCATATAGTTCTTGATGTCAGAACTACAAAATGTACTATTAAAAAATGTAAAATAAATAGTGAACAGTCACAAAAAAGATGAAAGATGCCTACTTACAAACAACTTGGGGAATAAAAAGCTCAGGTTATGTTTGAGAGTATCTCAGCTGCCCTTTAAAACAGCTACACACAGATCCAAAGATGTCTTCTTAGTTGTATTTGTTTAAATCCCTGTACCAACCACAGGTTCTTTGGGCAAGAAAAGCAACAACAAAACTAAATGGATAAATCGGTTCCTGCAGCAAATGAAAGTGAATGTATGGTGTAGATACTAAAGGTGAAAGTAAGTAGATAGGCATCTGCAATGTTGAATACTTTTCCAGTTACAAGAACTTGTTGTAAACATACAACAAACATAATTGCACTGTAATTACTCTGTGGTCCACACGCTCCATATTGTGAAAAATACTTAAGACTTAACTTTTGCACATGGAAACCTGCAATTACTTCAGCCTTGCTAGAGAATTTCTCTAAATGTGGAAACAATTCTCTAGGAGCTAGAATTGGTAAAATTTCTGCAAGTGAGATTTATTTCCAATCCCTGCCACCTGCTGAGTGGAGTCACCCAGAAGAGCAACTTTTGTGGTCTTTGTGCCCTCTCACTTGTTTAAAAGAGCCTAATTGAATCATATTCTTACCTTGCCATGTTACAAAGAAAGTTTGTGTTATCTAAAATCTGAGAACTGATTGTCCTGTGTGCCTCATTTCTGGAAGGAAAGGAAGCATACTAGTTAAGAATACCATTTACTTTAATTCTGAAAAGTGAAAGATATCTGCTTGCTCTTGAAGCAGCTTTGATTGTGGTTCAGGAAACTACCCCAAACTAGTAATGAGCAAGCATTGATTCTGGCTACATGTCCCCGTAGATGTCAGAGTTTGGGCCACTGCATTTTCTGGATTTTAGTTCCAGCCTGTGTAAAGCAAGAAAAAGATGATCTCTTAGGCTCCTTTCAGTGTCAAAATGTAGCAACTTTGGGAAACTAGTCCTTGAGAAGTACCGTATAGGTCCATATATTTTAAGAACTCAAAGCTCATTGATGTCATTGATCAAAGAAACATAATGATTATTATAATATGCTCCTAATGAGGTCAGTTTTCCAAATATATTTTTCCTAAAAGTTAAATATTACTTATCAACTTGAATATTAAATCAGAGCTGTAAGTCATGGAAAATTGAAACACAAATTATTGTAGTCTTCTTAGTTAATCAGAAGAGACATTATAATTAACATTTTTAAGTATTAAGAAGTTTTATATATATATAATCAAAGTTAAAAGATAAACAACTAAAATATATTTGCAACATAGTAAATATAGCATTTTAATCTAGAATATATGAAGAACTCATGCAGATAAATAAGAATGGCAAAAATGCAATTAAACGTAAATATAAAAATGTGTATAAGGGGAGGTTCAAGATGAAGGAGATATATGTACATCTATGGCTTGGTGGTGTATGACAGAAGTGAAACCAATATCATAAAGCACTTGTCCTTCAATTAAAAATAAATAATTTCTTTAAATATGTATAAGGAAGTCACAAAGGAGAAAGTCTGAGTATCAGAAACAGTGCAACTAATATCAAGAGAAAATCTCTCACTCATTATGCTAATAAATGTTTATATCTATCATGATTAAATACTGACTAATAAATGAGGGAATCTGAAACTTCATTCATAGATTGTGGAAGTATGCATTGATATAACCACTTCATTCAATGGTTTAAAGAAGTCTAGTCACATTGATTCATACCAGCACCATACGACCCAGCAATCCCACTATTAGGCTTATACCCAGATGAAACCAAAACTGAAAGAAGCATCTGTACCCCAATGTTCATTGCAGCTCTCTTTATAATAGCTAGAACATGGAAGCCACCTAGATGTCCATTGACGAATGAATGGATAAAGAAGCTCTGGTATATATATATATACGATAGAATACTACTCAGCTTTTAAAAGAAATGCAGAAGACTCAGTCCTAATGAGGTGATTGGAGCTAGAACCTATCATGAAAAGTGAAGTAAGTCAAAAAGAGAAAAACAAATACAATATACTAACATATATATATGGACTCTAGTAAAAGGGTAATAACACACTGAGCCTATGGAAAAACAGACAGAGAACAGATATATGGACATTGTGGGGAATGAACAGTGGGTGGGAGGCATAGAGGGAGTAACATGGAAACCTATACTATCATGTATGAAAAAGATAGCTACTGTCGTTGCGCTAAGGGAATAGGAGTACTTACAATGGCTTGGTGCAACGGCCTGGAGGGGTGAGATGGGGGGGCCTGGATGGGGGGACCAGGGATATGCATATGACTGATCTGGGAACATGCATGTCTGTGAACAACACAACTCTGTAAAAACTTTAAAATAAAAAAAATAATAATAAAAAAGAAAATATTCATACCCTACAACCCAACAACAGTCATGTTGTCTACAGTAATAGAAGAATACCTCCAACAGGGTCATAAACAGACATATACAAAGTTGTTCACTGAAAAACTGTTTATAACAGCAAAAACATGCTGTCAATCCAGAAATCGATTTAAAAATGTAGATGATTAACAGAATGGAGTAATGGACACTAGTCAACTGGATAAATAGGTCTAGACTTTGGCAAAGATAAATTTTTTAAAAGCCAATAGCAGAGTGATTGGATAATATGTCATTTATATAAAATTTCTGAAAGAGGTACAAATTGTATTTTATTCATTGATGCACATTTATGTTGAAATATAAAAGAAGAACTGATAAAATGAACATCTAGTTCTTAATGAAGAGTGCAATGGGAACAGTAGACAGTGGAAATTTCTGGTTTTTGACAATGGAAAGTTTAAAGGTACTTCTAATTTTTCTTTTATTAAAAGTTATGAAGCAAGTAATAAAATGCTAGTGTTTATTAATTTCAGCATATAACTGTCTATAGCACTTGTACTCTTTCTGCTTTTAGGTTTTTCAAAAATAATTTTGGAATTGTGTGGTATATAAGTACATCTAAATACTTACATATTTCAAAGTAACATGAATATTTAGGAATCTAAAAGTATATTTAATTGAATCAGTCATAAAATCTATAGTAAATTCTTATGTATTTGTTGATACTATTATTTTTTGATCATGCAAGTGACAGCAAAAATTAAAATAAACAAGCTGCCTCTTTACTTAAGGTAAGACAAATGAGTTTATTCAACAAAATTAATGAGAATTAAAGCATTAGCTTAATATACAAAATCTAAAGAATGCCAACAAAATGTCTTAGAATTCTCAACTCCACTGAGATGGGAGAGGAGCTGTAGAATAATCTTCCACATATTTTCACATTAAAAGAGCACCTCAAACTGAAGGACCAAAGAATTCATGTTCTGATGAGTGAATAGTTCACATTTTTATAGTATTTCAAAATTAAAGAATTGATAGATGTATGACATTTACATTGTCTAAGCAAATGCAGAGAGAAATAACTGTGGTTCTTTGTAGGGTACTCAAATATTAAAACAACCAACTTTAAAATTTTAATTTGTATATTAAAACAGTAGAAATCCCAGCATTTCTTGAATTCTGTGCCCTTCAGAATAATCTGAATAATCTGTCTTTGAAAAGCAAGGAAACAATTGCTAGTACTTTGTAAAGAACAGTAAACAAAACGCTAAAAGGTGGGTGGAAGCTCATTGGAGGATAGCTTTAAATCTTTCTGGCTTTAACAAATGACCTTTAAAATGTTATAAGCCAAGCAGTAAGCAAGGGCGGGGTGAGGGTGGAGATTCAGCAGATCTCGTTGTTAATAGGACAAGGTTGTTACTTTCCTGATTATCTGAAACCAGAACCAATAATCTTATTTCTAATGTCAGTAAGTGTTTCTTTGAATAGAAGGAGTCCATTTACAAAAAGTGTACTTATCTGTGAAGGAGTCTGATTTCAAATATGGATCTTAAAAGAGTGACTATAAGGTTTCCGTAATTGGAGCCAGCCCATGTGTGACAAAGGAACCAGGACACAGCTATGAGTTTGAAAAGTAGTAGGGTCAGTACAAGAGAGAAGATGGGAAATAAAAATTAAGTTGGGATAGAGGAAAGCAGCTTAGAAAATAATTCAAGTAGAGAAGGAAGAAGGAACGTATCTGGGAAAGAGGAAGGAGGAAAGGCCTAGGAAACCAGGGCTTTGCTGGCTCTATAAGTAATTGTGGAGACTGGCTTGTCTTAAATGGATGTTGCTAGTATTCAGGAAAATCCCGATCTTCAGTTAATCACACATGTAACAGAGTACTTTTTTCTTCTAAGTAAATTTCCAAATACTGGGGCGCTAGTGAGTTAAACTTCATACCAAAGAACAGAAAAGAGAGGATTCTTCTATTTATTATAGGACTTTCATTTACCCTAAAGAGACCCACTCACATAAAAGTACTCAAGCAGAAATTTCTGAAAGGGTCGTCCCACCCTTTATTAGCTACAAAAAAAAAAAAAAAAAATCCTCTCTAAAAGCCCTAAAATTCAAATCAACCTGTGCCATGTTTAAAGTAGCCTTAAATGCAGTTGAAGTAGTGCAAAAATCTTAAAGGATTCAGTTAACTTTTTCTCAAAAGAATGAGTTTATTCCATCATAGAAGTTAACAACAAAAGGTAAATAGTATTCAAAGATTTTGGTTAAAAGAAAGAAAAAATCATTACAGATGAGGAAATAATGTCAAGAAAAAAAATTGCACATATATCTTTCTAGACTTTTATTTCATCAAACCAGTAAGGGAGAAAAGTCCTTGGACGTTAAAGATACTTGTCCTAAGACAGTGGTTTTCAAACTTGAACCTGCATCAGCATCATATGGAGAGTCTATTAAAACATGGATGCCTGAGTTCTACCTGTACACTTTCTAATTCAGTGAATACCAGATGTGGTGGAGAATCTATTTCTGTGCCCTGCTATTTCTATTCCAGGAACCTCACCATGATAACCTTTGGTATAAGAGCTAAGGATGGTCAAGTTTGTAACTGGAATTTTATATCTGGACTCAGGATTGTTGGGAGAAATATCAACAACTGACATGAAACAATGGACTGGTTCCAGACTGGGAAAGAAGTACATCAAGGCTGTATATTGTCACCCTGCTTATTTAACTTATATGCAGAGTACACATCATGTGAAATGTCGGTCTGGATGAAGCAGAAGATAGAATCAAGATTGCTGGGAGAAATATCAGTAGCCTCATATATGCAGATGACGCTACCCTTACAGCAAAAAGCAAAGAGGAACTAAAGAGCCTCTTGATGAAGGGGAACGAGGTGAGTGAAAGAGCTGGCTTAAGACTCAACATCAATAAATGAAGAGCACAGCATCCAGTCCCATCACTTCATGGCAAAGAGATAGGCAAACAGTGGAAACAATGACAGACAATTTTGCAGAATCACTGTAGACAGTGACTGCAGCCATGAAATTAAAAGATGCTTGCTCCTCAGAAAGAAAGCTACAACAAACCTAGACAGCTTTTTAGAAAGCAGAGACAGCATTTTGCTGACAAAGGTCTGTATAATCAAAGCTATGGTTTCTCCAGTAGTCATGTGTGGATATGAAAGTTGGACCATAAAGAAGGCTGTGTGTGTGTGTTAGTCTCTTGGTTGTGTCTGACTCTTTGCAACACCATGGACTATAGCCTGCCAGGCTTCTCTGTCCATGGCATTCTCCAGGCAAGAATACTGTAGTGGGTAGACATTTCCTTCTGCAGGGGATCGTCCTGACCCAGGGATTGAATCTGGGTGTCCCACATTACAATCAGATTCTTTACCATCTGAGCCACCAGCGAAGGCTGAGCACTGAAGAATTGATGTTTCCAAATATGGTGCTAGAGAAGGCTTTTAAGGGTCCCTTGGACTGCAAGGAGATCACACCAGTCAATCCTAAAAGAAATCAACTCTGAATATTCATTGGAAGGACTGATACTGCAGCTGAAGCTCCGGTACCTAGGCTACCTGATGTGAGGAACAGACTCACTGGAAAAGACCCTGATGCTGGGCAAGATTGAAGGCAAAAGGATAAGAGGGCCACAGAGGGTGCGATGTTAGATAACATCATCAACTCATTAGAGGCATGAGTTTCAGCAAACTATGGGAGATAATGGAGGACAGAGGACATTGGCACACTACAATCCATGGGGTCACAAAGAGCTGGACACAACTTAGTGACTTTACAACATGGAAATTCAAAAGAATATAACCTCGGTATTTTAACAGATGTTTTTTTTTCATGTTTCTAGCCTTCTGCTTTTGATGGTGGTAGTACAGGGAACCAGAGGGACACCTAGACAGCATATCTGAAGATATTTCTCTGCATTGACGGTTATTTGTCAGTAATTTGATACAGACAGCCCTCAGAGATTGAGAGCATATTCACTTAGAACAGATTTATTCACCAGACCTTCCAGGAATACTCTTCCTGAAAAACCACTCAGAATTGTCATGTATTTTCATCACATGGGATCATCCAGGCACAGAATGGTCAATTTTTAAGAACTTGTGGAGTGAAGGAGGATTGTTCCAGTTCATACAAAGTTATCATTTAGAGACAAGGTGTCAGACCAATCCACTGTTAAGTGTTCATAAAACATGTTGAACATATCAACTCCAGAGAAAAATCTGAGTTCATTCCAATGATCACAAGTAATCCATTGATCTGTGAAGAGAAAGACTGAGAAACATGATTCACTTTCCTGGTGATCCATTGGTTAAGACTGCCTGCTCCCAATGCAGGAGCTGCAGGTTTGATCCCTGGTCAGGGAACTTAGAGCCCATCTGCTGCAACTAAAGATTGCTCATCCGGCAACAAAGATCAAAGATCTCACATGATACAGCTAAGACCCAGTGAAGCTAAATGCATAAATAAATAATTTCTTTTTTAAGAAAGAAAGAAACTTCAAATGGATGTCAAGTAGCCATTGCTAAAGCTAAATGGGTCCCTTGGACTGCAAGGAGATCACACCAGTCAATCCTAAAAGAAATCAACTCTGAATATTCATTGGAAGGACTGATACTGCAGCTGAAGCTCCGGTACCTAGGCTACCTGATGTGAGGAACAGACTCACTGGAAAAGACCCTGATGCTGGGCAAGATTGAAGGCAAAAGGATAAGAGGGCCACAGAGGGTGCGATGTTAGATAACATCATCAACTCATTAGAGGCATGAGTTTCAGCAAACTATGGGAGATAATGGAGGACAGAGGACATTGGCACACTACAATCCATGGGGTCACAAAGAGCTGGACACAACTTAGTGACTTTACAACATGGAAATTCAAAAGAATATAACCTCGGTATTTTAACAGATGTTTTTTTTTCATGTTTCTAGCCTTCTGCTTTTGATGGTGGTAGTACAGGGAACCAGAGGGACACCTAGACAGCATATCTGAAGATATTTCTCTGCATTGACGGTTATTTGTCAGTAATTTGATACAGACAGCCCTCAGAGATTGAGAGCATATTCACTTAGAACAGATTTATTCACCAGACCTTCCAGGAATACTCTTCCTGAAAAACCACTCAGAATTGTCATGTATTTTCATCACATGGGATCATCCAGGCACAGAATGGTCAATTTTTAAGAACTTGTGGAGTGAAGGAGGATTGTTCCAGTTCATACAAAGTTATCATTTAGAGACAAGGTGTCAGACCAATCCACTGTTAAGTGTTCATAAAACATGTTGAACATATCAACTCCAGAGAAAAATCTGAGTTCATTCCAATGATCACAAGTAATCCATTGATCTGTGAAGAGAAAGACTGAGAAACATGATTCACTTTCCTGGTGATCCATTGGTTAAGACTGCCTGCTCCCAATGCAGGAGCTGCAGGTTTGATCCCTGGTCAGGGAACTTAGAGCCCATCTGCTGCAACTAAAGATTGCTCATCCGGCAACAAAGATCAAAGATCTCACATGATACAGCTAAGACCCAGTGAAGCTAAATGCATAAATAAATAATTTCTTTTTTAAGAAAGAAAGAAACTTCAAAAATGGATGTCAAGTGAATAGGCAGTTAGACATTTAAGCTATATAGCTATATACAGCATCAAAGCTATGTAGGCTTAAAATGCCCAATCTTAAGACATGCATTATTGGTAGTTGTATTTAAGTCCTTCTTCGAGCTAGATTGTAGACCCCTGGAAAGCAGAGAGCATGCCTAACTTGTCTGACATTTTGCCATGACCACAAATAAGTTGTAATTTTTGAGAGGGAAATTGTATTTGTGAAACACAAAAAAAAAAGGTCTTTTTTATTTGGACTCAGAAAATATACACTCCCTTGCAGCTCTGTAGGCTCTCATATTTCCTGTGGCACAATACTGACTAAATCCTTATCTGACTTATTGCATCAGAGCTTTACTGAACATTTTCTGGTAAAACGGGGGTAGGAAATACTCATCTCTGTGATTTTACATTCCGCCAGCCATAAACTGGCTATGGATTAAGTGAAAATATTAAGTGGTCTCCGTAAAATGCAAAATCTAAACCCAAAAGTATATTCTCCACTACTTCTTCTCCAAACGCTGCACTTCAGATCCTTGGAAATTATGGTGACGTTCACCCAGTGATGTACTGAGACTGAGTCATATCCGCCAAGGAGACCCTATGGTGCACATCTCTTCCCACTGCTGTGTTCAGTGATGTTGGAAGGTTGAAATTAGCGTTGGTGAGAAAAGACACTGGCAGAGATGGCCAACCTTATAGAACTTCTGATTTCCTAG
The DNA here is from genome assembly GCA_022376925.1 of Tragulus kanchil. Taxonomy (NCBI): domain Eukaryota; kingdom Metazoa; phylum Chordata; class Mammalia; order Artiodactyla; family Tragulidae; genus Tragulus; species Tragulus kanchil. The sequence continues at coordinate 114,528,506 of JAIOJX010000003.1, read as the reverse complement.
AGAGCCAGTTGTTAGACATTGGCCAGCATATGACTGCTTCCAACTCAACACAACAGTTTAGCATGTGTTTGTGGAAAGTCAACAAGCTTCCGGGCTGATTGCCCAGAGGGTGTCCCTGTTTCTTCTCTGTGTTCAAAAGAGCTCATAGTGTTTGGTGAAAATGCATATGCACTCCAACTGATGCACTGCTGAACCCTGACCAGCGGTGGAAGAAATATCAGGAGAACTCTCCCCTGAAGCATTTGTCGATTTCGCAAAAAGATGGTAGGATCTAAATTAAAGAAGCCAAGGCCAAATGATTGTTTTATGCATGTAGAAACAATTTATCCTCAGACCAGTTAATGAATCAACTTTATTTTACATACCAGCACTTGAGAAAGTGTTAGTCTCTCAGTCGTGTCCGACTCTGCAGTTCTATGAATTGTATCCTGCCAGGCTCCTCTGTCCCTGGGATTCTTTAGGCAAAAATACTGGAGTGGGTAACCATTCCCTTCTTAAGGGATCTTCCCAACCCACGGATCATACCCAGGTCTCTCACATTGCAGGAAGATTCTTTATTGTCTGAGCCATCAGGGAAGCCTTTAGTTTATAGGATAAGTTCAGCAATACCAGCAGTATGATCTTATGTCCTTAACCTCTTTCAGACCCATTGTCTTCCTATCTTTAAAAATGGAGAGAACCCCTTCTTTGTTTATTTTGAAGGTTTGTTGTAGGAATCAAGAGAGGATATATGTCAAATGATATGCAAAATTTAAATCAATATGCACATATTTAAGTTTGAGAAGTATTTCCTAAAAGTAGGAAATATACTCATGCAATTCTGATTTCTAATTTACATTTTGAAAGCACAAGTATTCCTTTAGGTAATACAGGTTTTAAAAAACGCAGCTTTTTCTGCTTTACTATTCAGATACATCTGTTGTTAAAATTACATAGAAACAATGTGTACAAGTTATATATGGTATACATGAAATCATTCTGGGTCAAAATCTGGGGCCCACTAGGCTCCTGTGTCCATGGAATTCTCCGGACAAGAATACTGGAGTGGGTTGCCATTCCCTTCTCCAGGGAATCTGCCTGACTGAGGGATCGAACTTGGGTCTCCCACATTTCAGGCAGATTTTTTTTACTTCTGAGCCACCAGGGAAGCACCATAATAGCCATAGATAAAATAAATTTATCAATCCAATATTCAGGGAGATAAGACATAGAAGGAAATGATTAAGGACAGCAGTGACATTTTTCATTTAAAGTACTTCAAAATACTTTGTAAAAATAAAATTACTCACACCTTACAGTGTTTATTGTGTTCATTCTCTTTCAACTTGCCTCATTCAATGAAATAGGCCAAATACTTAACTTCCTAGTGCACTTCATTAAATTAACTCTAAAATATCTTGTTAGAGGTAATTTAGCCAACAAAAAGCTCAATATTGTGTTCATTAACATGCATTTAGTCAAAGAGACCGTGGTACATTTACCCATAGGTTCATCCAGAATACATAGTAAAACTTCAAAGACAGAGCAGTAAATTGATTAGGGAATGAGGGAAAGAAATTTGTTTTTAAAACCTGAATGCAAAGCAGAAACAGGCTGTGGATATGACTTTTGCAATCAAACGATTCCGAGTTCAATTTCAAGAAAGCCACTATTGGTTCCTTCTTAAGGGATCCCCCCCGGATCATACCCAGGTCTCTCCCATTGCAGGAAGATTCTTTATTGTCTGAGCCATCAGGGAAGCCTTTAGTTTATAGGATAAGTTCAGCAATACCAGCAGTATGATCTTATGTCCTTAACCTCTTTCAGACCCATTGTCTTCCTATCTTTAAAAATGGAGAGAACCCCTTCTTTGTTTATTTTGAAGGTTTGTTGTAGGAATCAAGAGAGGATATATGTCAAATGATATGCAAAATTTAAATCAATATGCACATATTTAAGTTTGAGAAGTATTTCCTAAAAGTAGGAAATATACTCATGCAATTCTGATTTCTAATTTACATTTTGAAAGCACAAGTATTCCTTTAGGTAATACAGGTTTTAAAAAACGCAGCTTTTTCTGCTTTACTATTCAGATACATCTGTTGTTAAAATTACATAGAAACAATGTGTACAAGTTATATATGGTATACATGAAATCATTCTGGGTCAAAATCTGGGGCCCACTAGGCTCCTGTGTCCATGGAATTCTCCGGACAAGAATACTGGAGTGGGTTGCCATTTCCTTCTCCAGGGAATCTGCCTGACTGAGGATCGAACTTGGGTCTCCCACATTTCAGGCAGATTTTTTACTCTGAGCCACCAGGGAAGCACCATAATAGCCATAGATAAAATAAATTTATCAATCCAATATTCAGGGAGATAAGACATAGAAGGAAATGATTAAGGACAGCAGTGACATTTTTCATTTAAAGTACTTCAAAATACTTTGTAAAAATAAAATTACTCACACCTTACAGTGTTTATTGTGTTCATTCTCTTTCAACTTGCCTCATTCAATGAAATAGGCCAAATACTTAACTTCCTAGTGCACTTCATTAAATTAACTCTAAAATATCTTGTTAGAGGTAATTTAGCCAACAAAAAGCTCAATATTGTGTTCATTAACATGCATTTAGTCAAAGAGACCGTGGTACATTTACCCATAGGTTCATCCAGAATACATAGTAAAACTTCAAAGACAGAGCAGTAAATTGATTAGGGAATGAGGGAAAGAAATTTGTTTTTAAAACCTGAATCACCTGGCCAATTAGCATGAAATCAGGCTGTGGATATGACTTTTGCAATCAAACGATTCCGAGTTCAATTTGCCAAAAGACAACTTTGCCTAAGGCACTGAATTTGCAGCTACACTCTATTCCGAATTTAATGCTACACTCAAATGCAAATAGTAGAAGTGTATGTTTCCTTTTAAACCACCACATGAATGATTCTATATAAAAGGCATAATTATGACAAGGAAGTTTCAGAAATAAAGTGAACAATTGCTCTGATACTTCTGTGTGTGTGTGTGTGTGTGTGTGTGTGTTAGTTGCTCTGTTGTGTCTGACTTTTTGCAACGTCATGGACTATAGCCCACCAGCCTATTTTATCCATGGATTTCTCTAAGAAACAGTACTGGAGTGGGTATCCATTCCCTTCTCCAGGTGATCTTTCCAACCCAGAGATAGAACCTGGGTCTCCGGCATTGCAGGCAGATTTTTTTTTACCATCTGAGCCACCAAGGAAGCCTATATGTATTATGGATATTAGCCTTTAATGTGCTGTACGTTTAAATTTTTCTCCAGCTTTTCATTTGTCTTTAGATTTTCTTTATTCCTGGTAGCTCAGATGGTAAAGAATCTGCCTGCAATATGAGCAGTCCTGTATTTGATCTGAGTTGGGAAGATCCCCTAGTGAAGGGAACAGCTAGCTACCCACTCTAGCATTCTTGCCTAGAAAATTCCATGGACAGAGAAGCCTGGAAGGCTACACGCCATGGGGTCGCAAAGAATTGGATACGACTGAGGACTTTCACTTCACTTCATTGTGTTTCATCACACAAAAATTTGGCTTTTTCTAGTATAATAGATGTCAGCAATATTTCAATATTACCTTTGGATTGTGAATCATATTTAGAAAGACTTTTCTGCACCCAAGTTTTTGAGGAACTTACACATCTTGTCTTTTTCTATTTGCATGCACTTTTTATATGAAAGTCCCTGATCCACTGGAGTTTTCTCTTACATGTGGTGTCTGAAATGGATCATCATCCTTTTTAAAATGGCTAGCCAATGATCTCAGTACCACTTAAGACAGAGCCTATCTTTGCCTAGTGATTTGTGATGCCACTTTTATTGTGTAATTAATTTCCATATGTACCTTGATCTGGTTCTGAAATTTCTGTTATCCACTGGTCTAGATTTATGGGCCAGTACTTTTACTGTAGAGGTTATTTCAATCAAACGATTCCGAGTTCAATTTGCCAAAAGACAACTTTGCCTAAGGCACTGAATTTGCAGCTACACTCTATTCCGAATTTAATGCTACACTCAAATGCAAATAGTAGAAGTGTATGTTTCCTTTTAAACCACCACATGAATGATTCTATATAAAAGGCATAATTATGACAAGGAAGTTTCAGAAATAAAGTGAACAATTGCTCTGATACTTCTGTGTGTGTGTGTGTGTGTGTGTGTGTTAGTTGCTCTGTTGTGTCTGACTTTTTGCAACGTCATGGACTATAGCCCACCAGCCTATTTTATCCATGGATTTCTCTAAGAAACAGTACTGGAGTGGGTATCCATTCCCTTCTCCAGGTGATCTTTCCAACCCAGAGATAGAACCTGGGTCTCCGGCATTGCAGGCAGATTTTTTTTTACCATCTGAGCCACCAAGGAAGCCTATATGTATTATGGATATTAGCCTTTAATGTGCTGTACGTTTAAATTTTTCTCCAGCTTTTCATTTGTCTTTAGATTTTCTTTATTCCTGGTAGCTCAGATGGTAAAGAATCTGCCTGCAATATGAGCAGTCCTGTATTTGATCTGAGTTGGGAAGATCCCCTAGTGAAGGGAACAGCTAGCTACCCACTCTAGCATTCTTGCCTAGAAAATTCCATGGACAGAGAAGCCTGGAAGGCTACACGCCATGGGGTCGCAAAGAATTGGATACGACTGAGGACTTTCACTTCACTTCATTGTGTTTCATCACACAAAAATTTGGCTTTTTCTAGTATAATAGATGTCAGCAATATTTCAATATTACCTTTGGATTGTGAATCATATTTAGAAAGACTTTTCTGCACCCAAGTTTTTGAGGAACTTACACATCTTGTCTTTTTCTATTTGCATGCACTTTTTATATGAAAGTCCCTGATCCACTGGAGTTTTCTCTTACATGTGGTGTCTGAAATGGATCATCATCCTTTTTAAAATGGCTAGCCAATGATCTCAGTACCACTTAAGACAGAGCCTATCTTTGCCTAGTGATTTGTGATGCCACTTTTATTGTGTAATTAATTTCCATATGTACCTTGATCTGGTTCTGAAATTTCTGTTATCCACTGGTCTAGATTTATGGGCCAGTACTTATACTGCTTTCACTGTAGAGGTTATTTCATGTTTTAATATCTTGTGAGGTTTTTACAGTTTTTCTTCTGTTTCTTTTTTCTCATTATTTTTGCATTAGTATTTTTCTAGCTGCATAAAACTACTTTATTGGTATTTTAAAGAATTGTATAAAATGTACAAATTACTTTGGAGTGAATTGACATAGTTATGATATTGACATCTATTGAAAAATAGGAATGTGTTTTCTTTGTAAAAATCTACATTTGCTTCTTTTAGTATTATTTCATGCTTTATTTCATGTTGATCTTGGTCATTATCTGGTAAATTAATTTCCAAGTGTTCTAATTTTATTTAGTGATTGAAAATTAGGTGTTTGTTAACATTTTATTTTTAAGTGGTTTTATTTATATATATATTTTTATTTATATATATTTTATATATATATATATATTTGGCTTCCCTTGTAAGTCAGCTGGTAAAGAATCTGCCTGCAATGCTGGAGACCCCAGTTCAATTCCTGGGTTGAAAAGATCCCCTGGAAAAGCAATAGGCTACCCGCACCAGTATTCGTGGGTGTCCCTGGTAGCCAGAAGGTAAAGAATCTGCTGGCAGTGGGAGAGACTAGGTTCCATCCCTAGGTTGGGAAGATCCCCTGTCTACCCACTCCAGTATTCTTGCCTGGAGAATTCCATCGTTCGTCCATGGGTCGCAAAGAGGCAGGCACAACTGAGTGACTTTAACTTCACTTTATTTGTGTGTGTGTGTGTGTGTGTGTGTGTATACATGAAAATATCTGGTTTTTTAATATCATTTGTATACCTTGCTACCTTACTTATTTTTTGTTTGACAATATGACAAATTCTCTCATGTTTTCTAGGTAGACTATTATATATTTTGCTAATAGAGAATTTTTACATATTTTTAATTCAGGTTTCTCTGTTTGACTTCTTTCATCAAATTGCTTTGGGTAATAACTCCAATACAGTGCTAAATACCTAAATAATAGAGGCAAGAGAGGGGAGAGTGGGGCTACTTCTCTTTACCTAACATATATCTGTATCTATATACGTATCTAATCTATGTAATAACCAACCTTACATTCCTGAGATAAATACCACTTACTTTTTATTATCTTTGTGTGTGTGTGTGTGTGCTTAGTTGCTCAGTTATGTCCAATTCTTTGTGACCCTTTGTGACCCTGGTAGCCCACCAGGCCATATAGTGGGTGATGAGTATTCTATTTAGCGGTTTATAACTGTGCTATCTTTGTTTGAATTACTTACTGATTTAAAACTAGTTTCAAAAGAAAAAGTTGGGGCATTTTTCTTCATTTACTCCACTCAAAATATTTTAGTTTGCATTGTGATGATCTGTTTTTTGGAAGTTTGACAGTTTCTTTTGGCTTACTAACTAGATCAGGTGCTCTATTTTAGAGTTGTTGTTGTTTAATCACTAAGTCATTTCTGACTCTTTTACGACCCTACGGACTGTAACCTGCCAGGCTCTTCTGTCCATGGAATTCTCCAGTCAAGAGTTACTGGAGTGGATTGCCATTTGCTTCTCCAGGGGACCTTCTCAACCCAAAAATTGAACCTAGGTCTCCTGCATTGACAGGTGAATTTTTTACCACTGAGACACCTGGGATGCCCTTTATTGTGTAGTAGTTCCTTAATTAATTTTAAAAATATCTTCAGCAGAAGTTAATATGGTAAGCTTTTCATCTCTAAAAGATCAGTCTGGGTAAAACTTTTTGGTAAAAGTTGGTAAAAGTCTTAGGTAAGTTTCCTCTACATATTAAATTTAACGAGGCATTCAAATTTATTTTCATAGAAGTTTTCAAGGGTCCTCTTTCAATATTTTATTAAATAGTTCTTCTGTTTCAATATATATATATATATATTTTTTAATATTTATTTATTTACTTATTTTTGGGGGGATAGGGTGAGGAGGGAGGGGGGCAGGGGGGCCACTTCCATTGGTCTTTCATTTATCTGTTTTCATCCTTCTTTGTTCTTTGGCCCGCGTGGGTCTCCCATCACAGTGACCTCTGTTATCGCAGAGTGCCGGCTCTGGGCGCATGCGCTCTAGAGCTCTGGCTCGGTAATTGGACACATTGGTCCAGCCGCTCCGCGGCACGTGGGATCTTCCCAGGCCAGGGATCGAACCGGCGCCCCCTGCACAGCAAGGCAGTATCCTTACCCACTGGACCACCAGGGAAGCCCCTGTTTCAATATTATGACCTTTATGCCACTTCCTACTTCCTATGTCTGTGTTTTCTTCATTTACGTTATCCATTAGGTGGGAGTCTAGCACATTAAGTAGAAGTTCATTAAATTAGGTAAATATTCTGTTGTTTTTTAAAGAACCAATCTATTAGTTAAAACTACCACTTTTTGTGCTTTATCACAATTTCTTTTTTAAAGTACACTTTATTAAAGTATGATTATCATACAAAAGGTTGTACCTACGCCTTCCCTGGTGGTCCAGTGGGTGAAGAATCCTCCTTGCAGTGCAAGGGGCACTGGTTCGATCCCTGGCCTGGGAAGATCCTACGTGCCATGAAACGGCTGGACTGGTGTGTCCCATTACAAGCCGCCACTCTGGAGCATATGCACCCAGAGCCAGCACTCTGTAAGGAGAGAGGCCACTGCAATGGGAGGCCCACACAGGTCAAAGAGTAGAGATGGATGAAAATTAAAAAATAAAGAACCAATAAAAAAGAGGCCAAATTAAAAAAAAAAAAAGGTTGTAGCTATTTAATACATGCAAGTTAGTGATTTGGAGATACATATATATCATGAAATATCACTATCTTAAATAGTAAACATCATAAATATATCTGTCACCTATATAAATTTCCCCTTACCCTCTTCATTTGTTCCTATTTTTATTTTCATGATAAGAGTACTTAACATAAGGTATACCCAATACGTCCATTTTAAAATTGCAAAAAATGAATAGATGCGAATCTCAGTTAAGCAGGTTTGGGAGGCCAGTAAGGGGAGGTCTCACATCCTGGGATGATAAAGACTCCTCCTCCTTCCTGGCAAGGACTCAGCCAACAGCCAGCCAGCACTCTGTGCTTACTATTGTCATCCCACCCCCTCCCCCACCTCCATGCCTCCATAAAAGCGTTCTTCTCCCTTTATGTGCAGCAGCTGACATGTAGTTTGTCATGATTGTAGATCCCAAGTGGTAATTCTTTGCTGGTCCCAAGTAAACTCATCTTTGTTAGAAAAATACCTGCAAGACTATTCATTTTAGATCAGCGTTTGATGGCCCAAACATTGGAGAAGGGCTGGAGAAGACTCCCAGCAGCCCTGCACCCAGTGAGCATGCAGGCCTGGTGTTCACTGCTGAGCCCATTGGTGCTCACTGCTTGTCTCTCCAGCCCTGCGTTTCGAAGGTACCTCTTTCTTTTGAATCCAAGTTCCACCCTCATTGCTTTTGGAGTTCTCTGGGTTTATCTGGGATCTACTCTAAGGTTTTATTTTCCTAGGTAAGGCATTGTTCTATAGGCAACTATTCATTTGGCACTTTGGTCTGATTTTGAAGTCAGCTTGTTTCAACCAAAACTGGCTGAAAATGCCTTTCCCTTTTTCCTTCTGGAATTGGGGCTACTTCTCTGAATCTGTGCCAGTTTTTCAGCCTTTGGCCTTCTCTTTTGGAAGGGGCTGTTCTCTGAACATGGTCTGGGGCAGGGCGGGAGGTGGGTGTGTGGAAAGCCTTTAGCCTGACTTCTCCAGGATCAAGCTGTCTCTTTATAACTGGCTGAGGTTAGCTAGTTTGAATTGAGCTGTTTGAGTTGTAAACTGTTTGAGCTATTTGAAAATTGTTCTTTAGAGAAAAACCTCTGAGAACAGAGATCCCAGTTACATAAATATTAAGGGACCTCCCCTGCAGGGACTTGGCCGATTTTATTTTTAAAAGCCACAGTCCTTCTTGATGCGTATTTCTAACAAAATGGACCAAGGAGACCAATGATAATTTAAACTATCAACAGCCATCATGGGGAGCTTATGAAACACCCAAGCTTAGTTTTCTTAAACGGAATTGGACTACAGAAGTTCAAAACTTTCCAGAACTGAGTGGGATGCTTATTTCAGTTGTTGTTTTGAGGCTGCCCAGTGTTATCAGGAACCTATTGTTCACGCTCTGCAAAAGATTTTAAGATTAACTGAGGCAAGCATACTTTTAAAGGAAGATAAATCCCAAAGCCCTGAATTCTTCTTCCTTGGCTTCTTTTTCTCAGGTTGTGCCTCCCTTGCCCTCTTGTCTCTCTTCCTCAGCTCCTCGCCTTCAGACGCACCTCTGGCTCCATCTTTCTCCTGCCCTTCTCCGCTTTCTACACTTTCTCTAAACCTCAGCTTCCCCGAGCTAATTCTCCTATCAAACTTTGCCTTCTCTCTGAAATTCTTTTCCACTCCCTTTTCCTCTGAGCTTGTCAGAACCTGTTTTAACATTTAACCTTCTGAGGAGCCAGAAGGCAAACTTTTAATTTCGTGTATTCCCTGGACTCAAGTAGACCTGTGAGCCATAGTCAAAGATTTTCCCAAAGTAACTGAAGATCTTCAGAGATCTGATGAGTATTTTAATATAGTCATTCAAACTTATCAGTCTGGTTTCTCTTACCTGTATCAGCTAGTTCATACACTTGGTGAAGTCAGGCCCAGCATTGGATGACAATTGCTAATTCAGAAAACTATCACTAGGAGACCAGCCCCCAAATTACTGTGTGGTCAGGCTCCAGTACTGAGCACTTCCCAAGACTTTTCAAAAGCCTTTGGTTGCAACAAAATTCAGGCTTGCATGCAAAAATCTGATGATCTTGTTTATGAATATTACAATCCACTTCAGATTGTTTTTAAATTTTGGTCTTTCTGAAGATATTGATTCCAAGTGGACAGCTTTTGTTATGTTTATTAATAGGCTTTTTTTTTTTTAACTGTAATTCCTTTTAGTAACAAAGACCACAATGGAATAGGGGTGCGTACTCCAGATGCAGTTAATCTGACAAATGAACCCACTCCCAGTCTAGATGATTTATGCTAAAGGAAGACCACCAGATCTCTTCTATTTTGTTTTACTTTTTTAAGCCTACAGCACCCGGTATTCCCAGGCAGTCTCCCATCCAAGTACTAACCAGGCCTGACCCTGCTTAGCTTCCGAGATCAGACAAGATAGGGCGCGTTCAGGGTGGTATGGCCATAGACCATCACCAGATCTCTTGATCATCAACTCCAGCAAATGAAGACACCTAAACTGTGGGGAAACAAGCTGGTGGAGGTTTTTTTCAGCTTTGGCTGAGCCAGGAGAAAAGCAAATTGGGAATGAGAAGCATACTTGAAAGAACTAAGACAAAAACAAGTGATTCAATTCACATGGGTTTATTAGCTGGGATCATACTAATCAGCAACAGGTGGGAGATCTGCTGTGGACTTTGGAACGCCAGGTCAGTGCACATTAGAATGCCATGTGCGCACGCAGAACAGACTCCTTGACTTTTTGTTGCTGTAGTTTCCCTGGAGCTACAACATGCCCTTTCCATTCTTAGAATCCTGAGAGTAATTATTGATTAGGGCTGTGCGGGGGTCCCAGCCCATGTCAATATCATTCCCAACAAACGCCTGGAGGCTTAAGCCCTCAATAAAGGCGAATTGGTAGATGTTCAGGGCCTTGGCCCAGGAGCTCTTGAGCCCTGGTTCCGATCCTTTCTCTCTGCGTGTGTACATGTGTGTATTTCTTAGCATTTTGCTGCATCTGCTGTTCTCCTGGCATCCGACTGACATGCTGTGGCAGTAAATGAAACCAAAACCCTCCTAGTTTCTACTATTATTGCAAAGAGCAATGACGTTGGAAAAGAGGCTGTTACAAATGTAAGCACTTTAGTCACTTTTGACCCCCTATCCGGCTTTCCAACGTCCTCCGAATTCTCAGCAACAGAGCTCGGAAAAACTGCAAGAGCTTTTCCCAGTCTTCTGTCTCAATCAGTTTAGAGGACATTTCTTCAGAGTAGGGATGAATCTCTTTCAGTCCTAATGGGCATCAGAGCTACACTCTTGATGGTCACCCCCACTGCTATAAAGTAGCCTCAGAGTATTGTAATAGTTCAGAGAGTTAAAATGAACTCCACAAAATTCCTGTCTCTGATCCTATTCCCATTTGTGTAGGCTCTTTGAGAGAGTCACATTCTTTTGTCCTTAGGTTCTCCAAACCCCAGCCATTTATTAGACCAAGAATTCTTTGAGATGTATCATACTGGAATTTATCCCCAAAGAGAGTGGTAATTCTAGAATTTGACAATAGTCATAGAAATAAGCAACCAAGTGAATGAACTCAGCCTTTGACTTATTTTATTTGCTCCATCTCTGAGGATACTAGAGCAGAGTCTGGAAACATTGACCATATGGTCCTATAGAATTCACTACCATTGTTCTCATGGCCAAAATCTTTAACTTATATTGGCAAAGTTCACAGAGCACTTCCCATCAAGATTTGAATATGTCCTCAAAACCTCATCCCAAATGAATCAATCAATACCCTATAAGTAAGAAGCCATTATAGAAGATTATAGATGTCAAGACCCCCATCATCCCTTGTACTGGCCCTTGTAATTATCCTTTTACTGGCAAGGAACCCAAAGGGCTGAGGGTAGAGGTTTGTGCAGGACTTCTGAGCAACAGCATTGTTATCCCTTAATACCCTATTGTTACTAAACCTCATAGGTAACTAACATCCATGGGAATTGCCAGAAGTAAATTCTTCAGTGTAACTGACTATGCAATGCACTTTCTAGTATTCAATTTGATAAAGCTAACCAATACCATTTTGCCTTCACTAGGGAAGAAAAACAATTCATCTGGACAGTTATGCTTCATGGTTTTATTGAGAGGGGCCTTTTTATTTCTTACAAATCCTGAAGGCTGATCTGAATGACATACAGTTCCCCAGGGGTTTTGTTTTGTTGGAGTAGTAAATGATTTGCTTCTTTTCTCTCCTTCACAGGCTGCCTCTCAGGATGACAGCGTGCACTTGCTAAAGCTTTGAGCCTCAAAGAGACAGAAGGTCACCAAAGAAGCATTGCAGTTTGACCAAACCCAGATTTGATACTTAGGTCAGGTGTTATCAGAACAAGGGAAAAATCCTAGATAGACCTGGATAGACTTCATGGTGTCCTAAGTTTTCCAAAACTCAAAGGTAAGAAGCAAGGGTGAGATTTTCTCAGATCAGTTGATGACTGCTGAAACTGGATTTCCGTTTTCTCTCTTGTAGCCAATCTCTGTATGTTTTATTAAACAAAATGACCCCAACCTATTTTTACAGGAAGAACCATATGACATAGCCTTCAAGATTTTAAACGGGAGTTTGATGAAACTATCTGCCATTGGGCATCCTGATTGTTGGATCCACTTTTCCTTTTTGTATGTGAAAACTACCCTTGGGATATTTAGGCCACCTTCCATCCCATGAAATCTTTTTGTTACTTGCTCCTCATGCAACCTTAACCACCCCCTCCCTTCATACATCATGTTCTGGCAAAGGGCTTGCATAACTCAACGAAGCTATAAGCCATGCCATGCAAGTCCACCCAAAAGAGAGGGGTAAAAGTGGAGAGTTCTGACAAACTGTAGACCACTGGAGGAGGGAATGGCAGACGACTCCAGTATTCTTGCTGAGAGAAACCCATGGACAGTACAAAAAGGTGAAAATATATGACCCTGGAAGATGAGCCCCCCACCCCATGTTGGTAGGTATAAGATATGCTACTGGGAAAGAGCAGAGGGCAATTACTAATAGCTGCAGAAGGAATGAAGTGGGTGACCTAAAGCAGATTGTCTAGTGGTAAAAATAAAATCCAATGCTATAAAAGACAATCTTGCATAGAAACCTGGAATGTTAGATCCATAAATCAAGGAAAATTGAATGTGGTCAAACCAGAGACAACAAGAATGAACATCAAAATGTTAGGAATCAGTGAAGTAAAATGAATGGGAATGGGCAAATTTAATTCAAATAACAATTATATCTACTACTGTGGGCAAGAATCCTTTAGAAGAAATGAAGTAGACTTCATAGTCAACAAAAGAGCCTGAAATGCAGTAGTTGGGTACAATCTCAGAAACATCAGGATGATCTCAGTTCATTTCAAGGCAAACCATTCAACATCACAGTAATCCAAGTCTATTCCCCAACCACTGATGACAAAGACACTGAAGTTGACTGGTTTTATGAAGACCCACAAGGTATTCTAGAACTAACGCCAAATAAAAATATCCTTTTATTCATAGCAAATTGAAATGCAAAAGTAGGATTTCAAGAGATACCCAGAATAACAGGTAAGTTTGGCCTTGGAATACAAAATTAAACAGGGTGAAGGCTAGAGAACACACTGGCAAATACCCCTTTCCAACAATCTGAGAGATGACTCTACACATGGAACTCAACAGATGGTCAATAAAGAAATCAGATTGATTATGTTCTTTGCAGCCAAAGATATGGAAACACTATGCATTCAGTTAAAAACAAGACCTGGAACTGACTGTGTCTCAGGTCATGGACTCTTTATTGCAAAACTCAGGCTTAAGATGAAGAAAGTAGGGAAAACCATTAGGCTGTTCAGGTATGAGCTAAATCAAATCCCTTATGATTCTACAGAGGAGGTGATAAAAGTCAAGCAATTAGATTTTGTAGACAGAATTCCTACAGAACTGTGGGTGGATGTTAGTAACACTGTACAGGAAGTAGTGACCAAAAACATCCCAAAGCAAAAAGAAAAGAAAAAAATGTAGGAAGGAAAAGTGGTTGTCTACAGAGGCTTTCAAAATAGCTGAGAAATGAAAGAAGCTCCAGAAGGCAAAGGAGAAAGGGAAAGATATGCCCAACAGAATGCAGAATTCCAGATATTATCAAGGAGACATAAGAAGGCCCTCATAAATGAACAGTGCAGAGAAATAGAGGAAAACAATAGAATGAGGAAAGCTAGAGACCTCTTCAAGAAAACTGACTATGACAAGAGAATATTTCATGCAAGGGTAGGCACAATAACAGACAGAAATGGTAAGGGCCTAACATAAGCAAAAGAGATTACATGGATTACAAGCATTAGAGTAAGAATGCATGGAAGAACTATACAAAAAAAGGTCTTCAGTTCAGTTGCTCAGTTGTATCCTACTCTTTGGACCAGTCAAGGTGTGGTAAACACATTTCAGCTTCTTCCTTCAGATGGATATGAATGTTTTAGTCATGGTCTGTATGTTTTTTGAATGTTGAATTTTAGGCCAGCTTTTTCAGTCTCCTCCTTCACCTTCATCAAGAGTCTCTTCAGTTTCTCTTCACCTTCTGCCATAAGGGGGGCATCATCTGCATACCTGAGGTTACTGATATTTCCCCTGGCAACTTGATTCCAACTTGTGCTTTGTCCAGGCTGGCATTTGGCGTGATGGACTCTGCATATGAATTAAATAAGCAGGGTAGCAATATGTAGCTTTGACGTACTCCATTGCCAATTTGAAACCAGTCTGTTGTTCCATGTCCAGTTCTAACTGTTGCTTCTTGTTCTGTATAAAGATTTTGCAGGAGGAAGGTAAGGTGGTCTGGTCTTCCCATCTGTTTTTGAATTTTCCACAGTTTATTGTGATCCACACACTCAAAAGTGTTCAGGGTAGTCAATGAAGCAGAATTAGATGTTTTTCTGGAATTCCCTTGCCCTTTTCTATGATCCAACAGATGCTGGCAGGTCTTAATGACCTGAATGGACATGATAGTTTAGTCCTTAACCTAACACATGACATCCTGGAATGTGAAGTCAAGCAGGCTTTAGGAAATATTAACTAGGAACAAAGCTATTGGAGGTGACATAATTCCAGACTAGCTATCTAAAATCCTAAAAGATGATACTGTTAAAGTGCAACATTCAGTATACCAGCAAATTTGGAAAACTCAGCAGTGATCACAGGACTGGAAAGGTCAGTTCTCATTCCAATCCCAAAGAAGAGCAATGCCAAAGCATGTTCCAAGTGTTGTACAGTAGTGCTCATTTCACGTGCTAGCAAGGTTATACTCAAAATCCTTCAAGCTGGGCTTTAGCAATATGTGAACCAAGAACTTCCAGATATACAAGCTGTTTTCAAAGAAGCAGAGGAACCAGAGATCAAATTGCCAACATTCGTTGGATCATGGAGTAAACAAGAGTTCCAGAGAACATCTACTTCTACTTCATTGACTATGCTAAAGCTTCTGACTGTACGGATCACAACAAACTGTGGGAAATTCTTAAAGAGATGAGAATACCAGACCACCTCACCAGCCTCCTGAGAAATCTGTTTGCAAGTCAAGAAGCAATAGTTAGAACCCAACATGGAATGATTGACTGGTTAAAAGTTAGGAAAGGAGCATGACAAGGCTGTATATTGTCATCCTGCTTATTTAACTTATATGCAGAGTACATGATAGAAGATGTCAGACTGGATGAATCACAGGCTGTAATTAAGATTGCCTAGAGAAATAACAACAGTCTCAGATATGCAGATATTACCACCCTCATGGCAGAAAGTGAAGAGAAACTAAAGAGCCTCTTGATGAGAATGAGTGAAGAAACTCACTTGAAACTCAACATTGAAAAAATGAAGATCATGTCATCTGGTCCCATAACTTCATGACAAATAGGAGAAAATGTGGAAGCACTGACAGATTTTATTTTATTGGGCTTCAGAATCACTGCAAATGGTGACAGAGCCATGAAATTAAAACAAAACAAAACAAAACACTTATTCCTTGAAAGGAAAGTTATGGCAAACCTAGACAGCATATAATAAGCAGCGACATCACTCTGCTGACATAAAGGTTCATATAGTCAAAGCTATGGTTCTTCCAGTAGTCATATATGGATGTGGGAGTTGAACCATAAAAAAGGCTGAATGCCAGAGAATTGATGCTTTCCAACTGTGGTGCTGGAGAAGACTCTTGAGAATCCCTTGGAAAGCCAGGAAATCACACCAGTCAATCCTAAAAGAAATCAATTCTGAATATTCATTGGGAGGACTTATGCTGCAGCTAAGTGAGAGAGCTAATTCATAGGCAGGTTGATAGGGAGGCTAGGGGATCCTCAGGAAAGAGGAGGAGGAAAGGGAACAAACATCTTTTAGCCAAGGTGCCTTCACTGTGGTTGCCACACCTATGACAATAGTCTATTTTGCCAAAAGCTTTCTTTAAACCCAGAGCTAGTGATTATAAACAACAATGCTGGAGAATATGTTTTTCTTTCTTAACAGGAACCTGTTACTTCAGGCTAATCTCATACCTGCTAATTATGTATGTTGTGATTATGGATCTGATAAGACCTTTACAACCATAAAATATTCTTTTGGTCTATTGTTAATAATCAACTGAAAAATTAAATAATGTCCTACCTAAAGTAGCAAAGTGGGGTTCTCTCCTACCCTATTCCAGTGTCTTTCACTGAGAGCTTTCTCTATCCCTGTCACTTTAATAAACTTTGTTCCATGAAGTTCTGAGTGACCAAAGCCACATCTTTTGATCCTGAAGTGAAATTTCCTTTAGTGGTCAATATCATTCTCCCTAAGCTATCTGCCATCATCCATGAATGAGTCTCCAATATTTTGACCACCTGATGCAAAGAGTCATTTCTGGGAAATGCTGGAGGACAGCAGAGCCTGGGGTGCTACAATCCATGGGGTCACAAAGAGTCAGACACGACTTAGTGACTGAACAACACACTTTAGCCTAGCTACTCTTTCCCTTTTCTCACTGCCAGCTTTCAGCTGAGGTGTCACCTCCTGGTTCCTTGTAATGATTTACAGGACATTCTTTGGGGAAATGCTGACTTCTCATGGATCACTTCTATTTCTTGTTTAAAAGGTGACATGGCAAATATCGTGTTCAGTATGCTATTGCTGTTCCTTTTGATATCGTTGATGGAGCATTTTTACCTATGACTACTTTGACTCAACAGGCTGAATTGTGCACTCTTCCATGGGCATGCACGTTAGTCAATAATACTGATATAAGATGTGCTTTTAATGTGGCTCATGATTTTACAGCAGACACACAATTTTAAATGTCCCTTACGTTCAGTAATTATTGGATCCAGTACTTTTACCTGCTGCTTCAGCTATGATTAAGATTCTCGGACTTTCTAAACATGACACTGTGACTGGAGAAATCACCTTGTTGACATTTCCACAAGGAAATCTGCCCGTAAAGGAACCAGTGGCAGCCAAATCTCTGTCATGGCCTGAGGAAATAGTTCCCTCAACAATAATTTTTTTAAAAACTCGCTAAAGAAGCCCGGAAATTGACTTCAAAGAAAGGAAAGCCAAGACAGAAATTCAGTAATTGTTAGTCTGATAAAAAGAGAAACCTCGGGTTATGATGAAATAGTAACCCAGTCCTGCTGGAGACTAAAACCCCCACTTCTCAGCAGTGCAACTTCAAGCCATTTGTCTGCTGACAAAATGATATCCTTCATGAATCAATATTAGTGGGGGTAATAATAACAAGACCACAAGAAGTACCTGCTTCACTTACTCCACTTGTTCAAAGTACAACTAAAGGAAGCCTGTTTGTATAGCTCTCAGGCATTTTTAACTGCCTAATGGACCAGTCAAGGTGTGGCAAATGCATTTCAACTTCTTCCTTCAGATGGATATAAATGTTTTAGTCATGGTCTGTATGTTTTCACACTGGACTGAATCTTTATATTACACACAACTTCCTGCCTCTTCCATGACTAACGTCCTTTTGGAAAAGATTACCCTTACCTACAGAACTCCTGTCAAACTTCACAGTGATCAAGGAACCCATTCTACTAACAAGGTGTTTTGACAAGTCTGCAGAATTTGGACAGTTTTACACATTTTCTGTGTGGACCAGCCTCAATCCTCTGGTTTAGTTGAATTCACCATCACCGTTGTTAAGACTCATTTGGCAAAATATGTAGAGGCCCTACAAATACCTTAGCCAAAAGCATTGTCATGGGTCCTCGTAAATCTGAAATCACCCCCTTTGGGAACTCCTGACCTCTCATCCTTTGAGACAGTCACAGGATGCCCAATGCACTTGACTCTTGCCACTTTCAAAACACAACTGATATAAGGAGAGATACTCCAGTATTGCAAATGTCCGATTGCTCCTTTAAAAACAACCATATTTTGGTAGAACAATCTTTTCATTGTTTGCTCTCAGGAGACAAAGACCCTAAGCATCACACCTTTCAGCCTAGAGACTTAATCTATGGAAAAGCTGCCCCCAGAAGAGCACATATCAAGCTTACTGGAAAGGCCCTTACTGGGTATACTTAACCAACTCTTGTACTTCCGAACTCCAAGGAAGAGACCCTTGGGTTCTTGTGACACACCTAAAGAAGGTGCTGAAGAGAGAGCCTGTACATCATCTGGTGGCCTGAAAATAAATCATTTTTTCCCAGAATTGAATCTGATGAAACAGCTTTCTCAAGGTAATCGGACAAGACCTGTTGGAAGTTTGTTGTCAAACTTTTGCTTATGATATAGCATTTCAAGAGCACCTCATTATAATCAGGTGATAGTGGAATTCATTGCTTTGGGACTTGTGTCCCAGTGTTTCTAGCTAATCTTCCTCCTCTCCACACTTCAGACCCTTATGATCGTCTGTATATTAATATATTATCTGGGCCTTTTTAAGCTACACCTAGGAGGAGAAATGGGAGAAAGTATGTATAGTGTACTCTATCTTCCTTATATCTGCTGTCCTCAGAAAAATCCTCTTTATTTTATAAATAGCTTCAGCATAGGTCTATATAGTTGGTTTTCAATATATAAACATTTGAAATTAGACACACTTATTCTTTCATTTGTGTGGCTGTAGTGGAATCTGCCTGCAGTGCTGGAGACACATGTTCCATTCCTGGGTTGGGAAGATCCCCTGGAAGAGGGTATGGCAACCCACTCCAGTATTCTTGCCTGGAGAATCCCATAGACAGAGGGGCTTGGCAGGCCATAGGGTCACAGAGAGTTGGACACAACTGAAGTGACTTAGCATGCACCCCTATTCTTTCATTTATCAAATATCGAGGCCTTAAAAGTAATGATGAGGGGTACCCATTATTAGTGCTTAGAGTATGTTAAACACTGTGTTAAATATTTTTTAAATTTTCTATTTGATCCTCAGAGCAAATCTATAAGATGGAGACTAAGAAAATTGAGACTGGGGCTTCCCTGGTGGTCCAGTGGGTAAGGACACCACCTTGTAGTACAAGGGGCGCCGATTCGATCCCTGGCCTGGGAAGATCCCACATGCCCTGGAGCGGCTGGACCGATGTGTCCAACTACCAAGCCGGAGCTCTGGAGCACATGTGCCCAGAGCCAGTGCTCTGCAACGAGCGAGGTCACTGTGATGGGAAGCCCACACAGGCCAAAGAACAAAGATAAATGAATGAAAGATCAATAGAAGTCGCCAAAAAAAAAAAAAAAAAATAGAGAGAAGGAGAGCAAGAAAACTGAGACTCAAAATGATTATACAGCTTTTTTAGTTCACAGTTTGTAAATGATAGCATTGGTTCCAAATCCAGGTCAAAATCTAAAGTTGTTTTCATTCAGTAGTCCCGTACCTGGGCCTCCCAGATGATGCAGTGGTAAAGAATCCACCTGCTGGGCTTCCCTGGTGGTCCAGTGGGTAAGGACACCACTTTGCTGGGCAAGGGGTACCAGTTCGATCCCTGGCCTGGGAAGATCCCACGTGCCGTGGAACATCTGGACCGATGTGTCCAACTACGGAGCCAGTGCTCTGGAGCACATGTGCCCAGAGCTGGTGCTCTGCAATGAGAGAGGCCATTGCAATGGGAGGCCCACACAGGCCAAAGAACAAAAGATGGATGAAAAGAAATAAATGAAAGACCAATTAGAAGTGGCCCCCTCCCCCCACTGCCAAAAAAAAAAGGCTCAATAAAAAAGAAAAAGAATCCACCTGCCAATGTCGGAGATGTGAGTTCAGTCCTTCCAGGAGTCAGAAAGATCTCCTGGAGGACGAAATGGAAACCCACTCCGGTATTCTTGCCTGGAAGATTCCATGGACAGAGAAGCCTTTGCAACTCATGGGGTCGCAAAGAGATGGACATGACCAAGCGACTGAGCACACATACAGAGATAAAGATAGCCATGAAAAACAACTTGATAGTTATACTGAATATGAAGCTTGTCTGAGGTGGTAGCTTTCACCAAACTACCTTTCCATGGCTCACAAACATTTATAACACTATCTTACAAAATGTCAGTGCATGTAGTGTCAGTGTTTTAATCAGCTTCTTTCTCAAACCTGTTTCAGGCACAATAATCTCCTTCAAATTTGAAACCAATCTTGACTGAGGAAAGAAGTACATAACCCAGCTGCTGCTGAAACCTCTAGTGAATCTTGGAATAGTTGTAGTCAAACTCATCCTTGGGATATATTGACCTCTCCTGGCTACTGTGTTCCTTCATTCCCCCTACCCGACTCCTCTCCCATCAGACTTCTCCATAGTTAACTGAAGCCTGATAAGGTATGCCAGGGTAAGCCCCACAGGCACACTTGGCTCCTAGTTTTCAGTGTGTTCCATCTGACTGCTCTCACCTTGATTTCCAATCCATGATTCTCCTAGTGTAATACTGTGTTTTAGTATGAATGACAATTTCATCAAATGACTATCCTTGCTCTTTCTTTCCCATCCCACTTTCCAAAGAGCTGAATCTGCTGGGTAACTGCTAATCCTGGCAGAAACTCCTTGAAAGATGCCTTTCTGAACCCTGGACCTAAGTAAGACCTCCTGAAATAGATGTTCTTCAGGGCATATTGCTACCTCCTGTGACTGAAGACTGAATTACACCAACATGTAAAATCATGTATTGAGTACCAATAGGTTGTCCATATTTATAACTTTTTCTGATAAAAGAAAGAAAAGGAAATAATGGATACATTCCTGTTTCTAGTATTTAGAGTCAAACTCGTATATATGTCATGAAGAGACTCTCAGGCGTCCTAAGAAAAGAGAATAAAATAAATTATATGGTGTCATGAAGGGTCTCTTAGTGGCCTTCAATATCACTGATTCAGTTTCAAGTCATTCATTCACAGTGTTCTGTGAAGTAACAGGCTGTTGGAAGAGTCATCCTTTGGTATCCATAGTGGGGACAGGTTCCAGGATGTCACAGATAACAAATTCTGCAAGTGCTTGATTCCCTTATATAAAATAGCATAGTATTGTAGCTTACTGTATCTACACAGACATAGAATTCGTGGAGCAGAGGGCCACCTGTATGTGATTTTAAAGAGTAGAGTCTTTAGAACACCTTGTAAAGAAATCAGGTGTGACCATGAAAACCATTTGTACCATACAGGTGTTTGAAGATTATCCTGTAGTGAAGTACTTAAAACAATCATTGAACTTAAAGATGAATTACAGATTCTCTTTTTTAAGACAACAAAAAACAATAGTTCTGATTTTTCAGATCTTTTCTATGATATACACAGCTGTCAACAGTTATAACTGTACATGTAGTTACAGTTATTGCTTTAAGGGAGACAAACTATGTTAACAATCATTGAAACAATAGCTGCTTTTCCAAAACAGTCTCAAGAATAAAAGAGGTTGAAAATAGACATTTGAAAATGTTACTGTCAAGTGACATGATATTAAGTATTTCAACTCCAAATAAAAGGTTTTTATATTTGGTCAAATTGAAAAAAAACTTGGAAACACATTTCTAATCTGTTAATCTTCCAGTGAAGAACTTCAGGAATTTATTTTTGACCAATTTGGTAAAATGAATTAAAATCCAACATCTTTCACTTAGTTTGCTAAAGCAAATCATTGGCAATGTATGAAAATACATTGGCTGAACTAATATAAACCTTTACATTCATTATTGGTGAATATAGTTGAAAATGTGTATTACCTTGGGACTGACATGTGCACACTGCTGTATCCAAAATAAATAACTGAAAAGGACCTTCTGTATAACACAGGGACCTCTGCTATATATTCTGTAATAACCTCATGAGAAAAGAATTTGAAAACAATAGATACACATATATGTATAACTGAATCACTTTGCTCTGCACGTGAAACACAATACAGTTAATCAACTGTACTCCAATAAAAATAAAAAATTTTTAAAGAAAAATATAAAGCAAATGTGCATTATCATTTAATAAGTGCAGCCAATGAAACTTTTATTCCACTAGTTTTTTGTGTATTTGGAAGTTCTGTAGTCATTAGAAGCAGAAATTGAAGTAAAGCTAATTTAGAACTGAAGTAGCTTTATTTTAATTTACTTAATAAATTTGACTTAGCATTAAACTGTATTTTTAAAAATAATAAAACATTTGAAGTACACACTGTCACTAAAAACTAAGATTTAGTATTTGATATTTCAATGAGAGCAAAAATGTTCAGTATCTTAACAAAATGAAAAGGGATAACTATTTAATTTTTAGAACTTTCTGTTTATTTTGTGATTTGTGTATGTTTGATAATATATAAATGTACTAATATCCTAGGGAGTAATATAGTAGCACATGCAGTGGGTTTTAAGATTTTTTTTTTAATTCTTTGGGATGGGCACTTAAGAAAAATATATTGTAAAACAATATATTTGACCTTGTAACTACCCTCCAGGTGTTCCCAAAGGTTAATTGTAATCTAAGACTCCACACCAATGTGAACAGACCAAACATATCACAATTCACAAATTATAACTAAAGCTGTTTACACATAAAGACATAAATACACACACAGAGAACAAGTACAAAAGTAACAATGTAGTAACAATAATTATTGAATCTAAGTAAACAATATATGTGTTTATCCTTTCCACTTTTAACTTTGTTTTTTTTTAATTTTTTATCCTTTAAAATTTTTTTTTCTTTATTTTTTTATTTAAGTGTTTTAAGGTAAAAGGTTTGAAGAATAAAATCTCCTATGTATACTTTATGAAAAGCTAATTTTCACTATTAACTATCTCCTAAATATCACTTCTAGAAAGCAAGTAATTATTTGGGGTTCCAGTGATAAGACACATGTTTGAAAGGAATTTTTTCTATTTGCCTTAATATCCCACTTTAATCTGCATATATATACATATTTGTATATATATATATGTATATATATATACATACATTTCTAATTTTCAACTACATCTGGAGTGAAATCTTCACTGAGTACAAAATTTCATTAAAAGCATTTTTTGCCTGTAAAACAGTTCTAATACATTAGCAATTCTAAGACAGGATTTATTCTTGGCAGAATGCATTCTACAGCTGCTATTTATATTCATTCCATTTTAATATTTTCTTTATCAATTTGTAAACAGGAGGCCAGATAAAAAAGATGAAAAATTCAAGAGGGTTGATGTTGCCTGAAAAAAAGGTGCTGAATACGCTTCACCATGGGAACCATCCAGAAGACAAAAATGTACACAGATTTCCAAAACAGCCTTTCAAACCTTCAGTGTCATTAAAGTTGAATTTTATAGGTTTTCTTCCTTCTGCATATGTATAAACTGAGAATAGAAACCATTCCCTCTAAGGAGGCTTCGATACATATATCAGAGAATTTTGGTGACATTGTAATAACCAATAGAGTGAAGCTGGAGCAGTTAGTGATCGTTTAGGAATCTCAAGACATTTACCTTCTGTTATAAAATATTAATGAAACAGCTGACAAGCCAATAAAATTCCAAAGGAGCACACCTCACAGGAGAGAAGTTTGTGGACATTATTTGGACTGCGATGTGGGTTTTATGAACTCCCAGTTGTGGACGTGCCTGCTATCATCTTTGTGTTGATTGTGTCTTCAAGGGAGAGATGGGGAGCTTTCAGAGGCAGACATCATCATGACCTCTTTCATGATTCAATGCATTTCAAAGCCATCGGGCAAGACAGTGCTTAGGCTGTTGCTATTTTTATTTGCTTTTCAATAGAAGTGACTTATCCTGCAAAATGAATGTGAATAGGTTATTGTTGTTTTAGTCTTAAACATTTGTGGTTTGATTTTTTATTGCTGCCAAGACTGCAAGGCATGGTGTTTTTTATTAGGTATAAAAAACTAGACAGTGATGATCAGATACATTTTCTTTGAGTAATAGTAAAAGTTACTCTATATATACACACACTTTTATATATATATATATATGCATATATATATATATATATATATATATATATATACCTATGAATATGATTTTTTTTCAGTTCTTAATGGCATTCTTTCTCCTAGCTCTAGGAGTTGGGATAGTGAGCTACAATATCAAATGTACCCTGCAATTCTACTGCATACTGAGAAAGAACAAAACATCCAGAATATTTCATATTTATTTGACTGTTAATCCAGCAAATGTTTACCTATCTCCCGAGTATTTTTGTTGTTTTGTTTTCTACCAACAGGACAATAAAGACTCATCATTTCATAATATTTTCTTTGTGCCACTGGCTTTTATCTGAGTAAGTAATATAGAATATTTTATCATGTAATAACCAAGTAAATTAGCAGACAGAGTTAGAGTAGAAGACTGGAGAACTCTCAGCATACAGAGGCATACGTGCCCAGACATTTACTTTGCATGAATCCAAATTGTTTTTCTAAGATTTAACTTCAATAGTGACCTCATTAGCACCATCTTTTCAACAATCAAATTAACTATATAAACGTATTAAATAACTGTGTCTTAAATGATCTTTGACAAAGTTTTCAAGATATTTCAATGGAAAAGAAATAATCTTTTCAACAATTGAACATCCATATGCAAAGAAATGATTTTACACCTTTCACGACAATAACTCAAAATGGATCATAGATTGAAATGTAAAATGCAATACTGTGAGATTTCAGGAAAAAAAAGAAAAGAAATCTATGTGACTTTGGATTTGGTGGTGAATTTAAAACTGTACACACACAAACACAAGAGCTACAATCCATAACAGAAAATTTGGTTTGGATTTGATTAAAAATTTAAAACTTCTACTCTGAGAAATATTCTATTTAAGACAATAAAAGAACATGTCACAAACACGGAGAAACTGTCTGCAAATCATATCTGATAAAAGGACTTATATCCAAAATAGACATAGAATTCTTAAAACTCAATAATTAATGTTCAACAAAAATTTGCAAAAGATACACACAGAAAATTCACCAAAGAAGGTATACAGATGGTAAATAAACATATAAAAGTATGCTCAGTCATTTGTCATTAGGGGAATGCAAATTTAAACAATGAGATAACTGCTACATACTTATTAGAATGTCTAAAACCCAGACAAAACCTGACAACTGGTGAGGATGCGGAGCCACGGGGAACTCTCATTCATGGCTGCAGGGAATGAAAAAATCTTGCAGCCACTTTGGAAGACAGTTTGACAGTTTCTTACAAAGTGAGAATTCATAGTCTTACTGCAGGATCCATCAGCTGGGCTGTTAGATATTTACCCAAATGTGCTGAAAATGAAAGGGTTTAATAGGTAGATTAATAGGCAGATTTGATAAGAAGGCCAGCAGGTCCCAAGGGGGAGGAGGTAAGGGACAAAAAGAAGGACAAATATTTTTCTAACCTGAAATGTTCATTACAATAAGATCAATCCCAAACTAAGTTTATTGTTTTATGTTGATGCTGTGGGCCTAGAAGGGCCTTTACACCAGAATGTCTCACCCAGCCAGGAGACTATCCCCTGGCTAATCTCATGTCGTGGGTGTGAGACTGGAATGCCTTTACAACCTTAAGCTATTGTTTTGATAACCGACTGGAAAATACAAATTGTCCTGCTTAAACTGGCAAAGGGGGTACTCTTCTATCCCCATTCCCAAGTCTATGCTGGAAACTCTTCTCTATCCTTTCTCACTTTAATAAACTTTTCACTGCACGAAGCTCTGAGTGACCATTGCCGAGTCTTTTTGATCCTAATGTGAATTCTTCTCTGCTGAAGATCAAGAATCTCACACCATTCATGGTAACATACCGTCATCTATCACCTGTCAAAAACATGTCTACACAAAAACTGTTTATAGCTGCATTCATAATTACAGAAAACTAGAAGCAACCTGGATGCCTTTTGATAATCAAACTATGGTACCTCTATATAATGGGATATTATTCAGTAATAAAAAGGAATGAGCTATCAAACCAATAAAAGAGGAATAAACGTTAAACACATATCACTAATTGAAAAAAGCCGGTCTGAATAGGGCATATACTGATGATTCGCATTACACGACATTCTAGAAAAGGCAAAACTACAGAGACAGGAAACTGATCACTGTTAGCCAGGGGTTTGGGGGCTTAGAGAAGAGACGTTTGAACACATGAGGCACTGAGTATTTTTTAAGGTAGGGAAAATATCCAGTGTGATCCTACAATGATGGACATAACATTATAGAATGACCAAGTGGAATGTGAGAAAGGAATATAACTTTATTACAAACAAGTGACAAATGATATCATTGAAAGGGCTGGAAGGAAACATTGTTAACCTAACTTTGAAGGGGTGTGGAGTTTGTAAGAGTAAAAGCAAAATGAATTATACATGAGGATTGTACTCTACTTGTTGAGACCTCTCACATGGGGATGCTGGCTAACACTGTAATATGACTATGTATATATGCTGAAATTGAACAGTTAGATACATGGCAGATGGTGGGAGTTAAGTTTCTAACTTGTACTGGCAGGTTATAAAGAAGCAAGAAGAGACTAGAATGATAGAGATGGGAACGAATTAGTTGAAGATGATTATATGAACTCATGTTTACCTTAAATAGATGCAGATGGGTACATTTAGAAATACAGATACTTATATGTATGACTAGTATACAGGTTAGTATTCACACATTTATTTCCTTGCTCTTTCAGCTAAGAAGGACTAAAAAAAAGACCTCAGAAGCAACAGGCACAGCTAACACTCAGATCTTCATGTAGAATATCCTTCTCCGAGAAGAGAACCAGGGCTTCCTGGAGAAATAGGTGACTCCAAGGTTGGAGGCGAAAATATACGAAGTGAGCCAAAAGCACCTTGTAGTGTCATGAGATGAGGACGTATTTTTAAACAACATTAACAAAAAGCAAAACAAATGAAAAAATCAAAAAAGCAGAAAATAATAGGAGTATATTAAAAAAAAAAAATCTTAGAGGCCATCTAAAAGACTTATCAAGGGCCAAAATTGGAACAATTTGAACACCAAAATAAATAAATTTGTATTTATTTGTAACCCAAAGCATAAAATATTCATTCTTTATAATGATACTGATGAATAAGTAAACATGGAGAATAAAACAAATATCTCATGAAGAAGAATTCAGTAATATATGCCATGTCTCCCTAAGTGTGGGCTGCACATAGTAACAACCTTCCAAAAAGCATAGCCTGCAAAGAAGCAGGGAGAAAAGGAAATCAGACTGTATTGTTTGCAGCCTTAGTGACTCAGGTAACCATAAGGATGTGGTCACTCACCTAGAGCTGGACATGCTGGAGTGTAAAGTGAAGTGGGTCTTAGGAAGCATTACTAGAAACACAGTTAGTGGAGGTGATGGAGTTCCATCTGAGCTATTTCAAATTCTAAAAGATGATGCTGTTAAAGTGTTACATTCAATATGCCAGCAAATCTGGAAAACTCAGCAGTGACGATAGGACTGGAAAAGGTCAGTTTTCATTCCAGTACCAAAGAAGGGCAATGCCAAAGAATGCTCAAACTACCACACCATTATACTCATTTCATATGCTAACAAGGTCCTGCTAAAAATCCTCCAGCTAGGCTTCAACAGTATGTGAATTGAGAACTTCCAGATGTATAAGCTGGATTTAGAAAAAGCAGAAGAACCAGAGATCACGTTGTCAACATCTGTTGGATCATAAAAAAAAAGGAAGGAAATTCCAGAAAAACATCTATTTCTGCTTCATAGACTATGCTAAAGTCTTTGACTGTGTGAGTCACAATGAACTGTGGAAAATTCTTAATGGAATACTAGACCCCCTCCTGCTTCCTGAGAAACCTGTATGCAGGACACGAAGCAACAGTTAGAACCATTGGATGTGGACTGGTTCAAAATTGGGAAAGAAGTACATCAAGGCTGTATATTGTCACCCTATGTATTTAACTTCTATGCAGAGTATATCATGTGAAATGCCAGGCACGATGAATCACAATCTGGAATCAAGACTGCTGGGAGAAATATCAACAACCTCAGGTATACAGATGACACCACCCTTATAGAAGAAAACAAAGAGGAACTAAAGAGTCTCTTGATGAAGGTGAAAGAGGAGGGTGAAAAAGCTGGCCTAAAACTCAACATTAAAAAAATTAAGATCATGGCATCTAGTCCCATCACTTAATGGCAAATAGCTGAGCAAACAATGGAAACAATGACAGACTTTTCTTTCTTTTTTTTTTTAAACCTTTATTTTACTTTTAACTTTTACAGAGTTTTGTTGTTTACAGATATGCATATTCTCAGATTAGTCATATGTATATCCCCCCCATCCCACCCCTCCAGACCATCATACAGCACCCGTAAAGGATCTGCTTTTCTCACAGAGCAATGACTGTAGCTATTATCTTCACATATGATAGTACAGGCCTTCATGCTACTTCCTTTACACCTCCCACCCTCTGTTCCTTCCCCACAATGTCCACATGTCCACTGTCCATGTCTGTCTTTTCATCACTTCACTGCATCTGCCATCGTCACCATCCTACTAGATTCCATATATATGTATTAGTATATTGTACTTGTCCTTCTCTTTCTGACTGACTTCACTTTTTATGATAGATTCTAGATCCAGCCACCTCATTAGGGCTGATTCTTCTGCATTTCTTTTTACAGCTGAGTAGTATTCCATTGTATATATGTCCCAGAGCTTTTGTATCCATTCGTTCATCGATAGGCATCTAGGTTGCTTCCATGTTCTAGCTATTGTATAGAGAGCTTCAATGAACGTTGGGGTACAGGTGCTTCTTTCAGATTTAATTTCATCAGGGTATAAGCCTAAGAATGGAATTGCTGGGTCATATGGTGCTTCTATTGTTAGTTTTTTAAGAAATCTCCAGACTGTCTTCCATAGAGGTTGTATCAATCTACATTCCCATCAGCAATGCAGGAGTGTTCCCTTTTCTCCGCACCCTCTCCAGCATTTATTGTCTGTCGATTTGTGGATGATGGCCATTCTGACGGGTGTGAGGTATATCTCATTGTAGTTTTGATTTGCATTTCTCTAATTATAAGTGAAGTTGAGCATCGTTTCATGTGTTTCGGGGCCATCTGTATGTCCTCTTTGGACCTGTTTAGGTCCTTTTCCCATTTTTTGATTGGGTTGTTGGTTTTTCCGGTGCTGAGTTGTCTGAGTTGCTTGTAGATTTTGGAGATTAATTCTTTGTCTGTTCTTTCATATGCTATGATTTTCTCCCATTCTGTGGGCTGTCTGTATCACTGGCATTCCTATACACAAACAATGAAAAATCAGAAAATGGAATCAAAGAGGCAATCCCCTTCACCATTGCAACCAAAAGAATAAAATATCTAGGAATAAACTTACCCAAAGAAACAAAAGAACTGTACAAAGAAAATTACAAAACACACATGAGAGACATAAAAGAAGACTTGAACAGTTGGAGAGATATTCCATATTCCTGGGTCGGAAGAATCAATATTGTGAAAAATGACCATACTACCAAATGTCATCTATAGATTCAATGTGATCCCTGTCAAACTACCAATGACATTCTTCACTGAACTAGACCAAACAATAACACAGTTCATATGGAAACACAAAAGACCTTGAATCGCCAGAGCAATCCTGAGGAAGAAGAATGGAGCTGGAGGGATCAGCCTCCCTAACTTGAGAATATATGACAAAGCAACAGTCATCAAGACAGGATGGTACTGGCACAAAAACAGAACTATAGACCAATGGAACAAGATTGAGAACCCAGAGATCAACCCACGCACCTATGGGTACCTTATTTTTGACAAAGGAGGAGAAACTATAAAATGGGACAAAGACAGCCTCTTCAACAAGTGGTGCTGGGAAAATTGGACAGCTACATGCAAAAATATGAAGTTGGAACATTCCCTGACACCATACACAAAGATCAACTCAAAATGAATTAAAGACCTAAATGTAAGGCCAGAAACCATCTAATTCTTAGAGGAGAATACAGGCAAAACCCTCAAGGACATAAAGCAAGATCTTCTCTGACCCACCTACTAAAATAGCGGAACTGGAAAGACAAATGAACATGTGGGACCTCATGAAACTTAAAAGCTTTTGTACAGCAAAAGAAACTACAAAAAAGCTGAACAGACTTTTCTTTCTTGAGCTCCAAAACCACTGCAGATGGTGCAAAACCACTGTAGCCATGAAATTAAAAGACACTTGCTCTTTGGAAGAAAAGTTGTGAAAAACCTAGGCAGCATATTCCAAAGCCGAGACATTACTTTGCTGACAAAATGCCATATAGTCAAACATATCCCAGTAGTCAAACCTATAGGTTTGATAGTATAATCAAACCTATCATTTATGAATGTGAGAGTTGGATCATAAAGAAGTCTGAGCACCCAAGAATTGATGCGTTTAAACTATTGCGTTGGAGAAGACTCTCAACAGTCCCTTGGACTGCAAGAAAATCAAGCCAGTCAATCCTAAGGGAAATCAACTCTGAATAGTCATTGAGAGGACTGATGCTGAAACTGGAGCTCCAATACCTGATGCAAAGAGCTGACTCATTGGAAAAGACCCTGATGCTGGCAAAGACTTAATGCAGGAGGAGATTTGGATGGCAGAGAATCAGATGGGCAAATATTTGACTATGTTGATATATATAAATGTAAGTCAATAAACTTCTCTAAATATAACTTTGTAGATGTGATGGTCAGAAAATTTTATGTTGATCATTAAGAAATTCAAAGGGAGCATTCAGATGGATCTCTTCTATCCATCCATCTCTTTCTCACTTTTTTCTTTCTTTTTTCTTGTTCATTTCAAAAGTGAGAGTGACAGTGATTACAGAAGAAATATAAGGAGAGATGGAGAGGTTTATTAGTATCCTGGCCTGAGATGGTTGGACTTAATTGCACAAGCTTGAGAATTATATTAATCCAAAGAGGTGGATATAATCACTTATTTGTAACTAATGCAGTGGTATTCAGAGACACACTATTTAATCAAAATAAGTGCTGTCTTTGTTGCTTGGAAGTTTATATAATTAGTTCATTCACACATTGTTTAAAAACTATGTACTGGACCCCGGGCTAATAATGATACTACAAGTGAAAGTATTAGTTGCTCAGCTGTGTCCAGCTCTTTGCAACTCCATGGACTATACCCCACAAGGCTCCTCTGTCCATGGGACTTTGCAGGCAAGAATACTGGAGTGGTTTGCCATGCTCTTTTCTAGGGGCTCTCCCAACCCAGACATCGAATCCAGGTCTCCTGCAATGCAAACAGTTTCTTTACCATCTGAGACACCAGGGAAGCCCTCTCATGGTGGTACAATGCCAACCAAAAAAAAAGAAGCCATAATCCCTTTCCTTATAAGGAGTCCAGTTAGAGGGGAGAATGGTGAGGGTTGAATACTAAGCAGGAAAGCTATTTGAATGTATGGCTAAATCATTTCCAACTTTGGTGAAAACTATACATTCAGCTGAAAGACGTTCAGTGGACACCACACACAAGAACTATGAAGCAAACTACATCTTACAAATGCATAATAAAATTGCTCAAAATCCACTAATAATTTTTTTAAAAAATTTAAAAAAGTCAAAGGGAGAAAGACTACTTATGAACAGAAGATCAAAGATATGGACTACTGCAGATTCCTAGGCAAAAAAATAATGCAAATGAAAAGACAATGGGAGGATTTGATAGAGATTGTGTACCAGCACTTTTCTCCCAGTCCTTTATTGGCAGAAACTGACACACCAACTCTAACATTTATGTGAAATCTGAGGAATATTGAATAGAAGGAATAGCTTTTAAAATGGGGAAGAAAATTGATCTTACACTACCTGGTTTAAAGATTTATAATATTACAGTAATTAAAACAGTGATAAAAAGTAAAACCTTAAAGAAAAAAAACCAGTGATAAGTATAAGGTATATATCTATATCTATCTATCTATATATATCAGAGCAATATAATAGACAGCCCAGAAAATTACCTACTTAACTATGGTTGATTGATGTTCAACACATATGTCAAGATACTTCAATGGAGGATGGAGCATTTCTTCAATAAATGGTACCAGAAAATTGGATATTCATATGCCACAAATAATAACTGATATCTTTATCTTATACCATATCCAAAATTCACACCATAACTCAGAATTAATTATATGTAAATATTTATAAGCTGCAACTAGAACACTCCTAGAAAGAAACATAAGAAAAATGTTTTTAATTTAGGTCATGCAAAGATTTCTCAACTATAATGCCATTAAAGATACTACATTCAAAATTTATATATGGAATTTTATCAAAGTTGAAATCTTTTGCTCTTCAAAATATACCATTAAGAAAATAAGAAAATAAGTCATAGATTTGGGGGAAATATCTGTGAATCATGTCTCCAATAAATAACTCAAACACAGATGATATGAAGAAGCCTTAAAGCTCAATAATAAAAGCTTAAGTGACATGATTTTTGTCACTTAATATTTGAATACACATTTCATCAAATAGAGTACCACTTTGGAAACCAGTTTAACAATTTCTTTAAACTGTCAATATATACTTAAAATAAGGTACAGCAATTTGAAAACTTAAACATATTCTTAAGATATAATAATTCCACTCATAGAGAAAAATGAAAACATATGTCTCCTCAGAGATTGTACACAAATAGTTATAACAGTATTATTTATAATAGTCAAAAGCTGGGAGCATTCCAGATGTCCTTTAACTGGTGAATGGATAAACAAAATGCCGTGTGCTGAGATGGGTAGACAGCATCACTGGCACAATGGATGTGAATTTGAGCAAACTCCAGGGGCTAGTGGAGGACTGCGTGCTGCCATCCATGGAGTTGCAAAGAGTCGGACACAACTCATCAACTGAACAACAGCAACATCCATACAGTGTGGAATACTACATAGAAATAAAGAGAAACAAACTCCTGAGACATCCAACAGGAATGATGAATGTAAAATAGATAATGTCTACATGAAATAAGACAGATACACAAGACTATGCACTGGGTAATTCCATGTCCTGGAGATAGGAGTAGGGTTTGCAGAATGGAGGTGAATTTGAACAAACTTCAGGGGCTAGTGGAGGACTGTTGGAGTTGCAAAGAGTCGGACACAACCTGTCAACCGAACAACAGCAACATCCATACAGTGTGGAATACTACATAGAAATAAAGAGAAACTCCTGAGACATGCAACAGGAATGATGAATGTAAAATAGATTATGTCTACATGAAATAAGACAGATACACAAGACTATGCACTGGGTAATTCCATGTCCTGGAGATAGGAGTAAAGTTTGACTTCAGATGGGCATGAGGTTAACTTGGGGTGGATCAAAAGTTTCTAAAAGTTAGATTAGGTGATGCTTGCACAACTGTCTAAATTTTCAAAACTAAAAATATCAACCTGTACAGCTACCTTGGATTCATCTTTGGTATGTAAATTACACTTCACAAAAACTGATAAACCTTAAATAAAATAGAATTCAAAGAAACAGTAGAGTGGATTAATGAACAGGTCTTCATGTATTTGTTCAGTCGCAAAGTCATATCCGACTCTTTGCAACCCTATGGACGACAGCATGCCAGGCTTCACTTTCCTGACTAACTCCTGGAGTTTGGTCAAATTCATGTCCATTGAGTCATGCATGCTATCTTACCATTTATCCTCTGCATTACAGAAATTGAATTTGTTCTCAAAAACATTTACACACACAATTACAGCTCCAGTTCCAAGTGATTTTAACCAATGAATTTTACCAACCATTTAAGGAAGAAATAACACTAATTCATAAAATAATCCTCTCAGTATGTTGGCACACAAAGGAGAAAGAAACTTTACAGTTCACTTTAAGAGTTCATCACATACTGTGATATCAAGCTGCCTCAAAAAATTTCAAGAAAATAAAGAGTGATATTCTACATGAGCATAAAGACAAAAATAATTATCACAATTTCAGAAAAATGAATTCAGCAACATATAAAAGTATAATAAAAGCAACCAGGTGGAATTACTTGATTTAATATTAGGGAATCAAGGGTTTCCCTGATGACTAAGCAGTAAAGAATCTGCCTGCCAGTGCAGGAGACATGGGTTCAATCCCCAATTCAGGAAGATCCCACCTGCTATGGAACCACTAGGCACATATGCCCCAACTATTGAGCCTGTGCTCTAGAGTCTGGGATCTGCAACTACTGAGCCCATGTGCCACAGCTACTGAAGCCACATGCCCTAGAGCCCATGCTCTGCAACAAGAGAACGCACCGCAATGAGAAGCCCATGCACCACAACTGGAGAGGAGCACTACTTGCCACAACGAGAGAAAAACCCACAAAAGCAATGATGACCCAGCACAGGCAAAAATCAATAAAATTAAAACATAGAAAATATAACAGAATAATGGAAAAAACCTTTTGATTATCTCAATAGATGCAGAAAAGATTTTGATAAGTTTTAACATTCATTCACTCATAATTGGGAATGGAGGAACTCTTAGTCTTCTAGGAAAGTAAGACACCTCCCTCTTTCAGAAATAAGGGCATCTTCAAAAATCACACAGGTAACATGATACTTAAGTGACACATGAATCCTTTTCCTCCAAAGTTTGGGAGTATATTTATATTCAGAATTGCTTCAGATATTCTCGCCAGTGCAATAAAGCAAGAAAAATAAATAAAATATGTTGAATCAGAAAATAGTAGAATTTCTATTATTTGTAAGCAACATGATTATAGACACAGAGACTCTACTTATATCTGTAACATCGATAAATGAACCTAGCATGATGACAGTATTCAAGATTAATACTAAAAAACCAATTTTAGGGCTTCCCCTGGTGGCGCAGTGGGTAAGGACACCGCCTTGCAGCGCAAGCGGCGCCGGTTCGATCCCTGGCCCGGGAAGATCCCACATGCTGCGGAGCGGCTAGACCGATGTGTCCAATTACCGTGCCGGAGCTCTGGAGTGCATGGCCCAGAGCTGGCGCTCTGCAATGACAGACGCCACTGCGATTGGAGGCCCACAGGAGCCGAAGAACAAAGACGGATGAAAATAGAGAAATGAAAGATCAATAGAAGTGGCCCGCCCGCTCCCCTCCCTCCCCAACCCGACCCCTGCCCAAAATAAATAAATAAATAAATCTTTAAAAAAACAAAACAAAACCAAAAAAAACCAATTTTATTTTTATATATTGTCAGCAAATAATCCAATATTAAAATACTATTTCCAAAAACATAAAATATATCCAAACTGGGAATAAAAGATGGGAGAATATCTTCTTGACATTAGAATAAACAAAGATTTCTTGGACAATACTCAAAAGCCCTAATCATAAAAGAAAAAAATATCATAAAACTGACCTCATTAAATGGACCATTACAAAAAATGAACAGACAAACTACCTCCAGGGGAACATATCAACAATCCATTAACAGGGCAAACTCATCTTTGTTGATTTAATTCTGAACATGGTGATGTCTCTGAGGTGTAGGGAGTGACTGGAAATGGCATGAGGAAACATTCTGAGGATGACGGGAAATGTTCTGTACCTTGTTATGGATTGTAGTTACTGAGATACACACAATTATAAAAAGTCATCAATGAGAACACTTGAGACCTATGTATTTTATTGTATGATAGTCATAGCATACTTCAAGTTAAAAAAGAAGCATACAAAGTGTTTGAAATATTTAAATTTTACAAAGCAAACACTTCTTGCCCAGGAAGAGAAATCAGCGGTAAACCCACAAATGGAAAGGGAGAAGGAATTCGATTGATGAAATGGAAATTAAATAAATGATTATGGGTTAAGCAGAATAACTGGGATCTAGACATTTTGGATCTACTACAATGTTAATCACCTCTGGGTGATTAAGGGGGAGAGTCTCTAGAGGAAAGAATTTTCTACTAAAAAATGCGCATTGATCAAAATTCTTACCAGCAACTCAATCCAGGTATTGTTAAAAATGCATGATTCATTATTTTGACAACTAAATGTCATAACTATCTTTGATCCTTTTCCTTGGGGATACCTTACTTAAATGTGATAGAGTCGTAGAAACTCAGGGGGAGCGGGTGAGTAAGAATCTCTCTTTCTGCATCTCTCTATTCTCACAAAAAGGTAAATATGCTTAGCCTCACCCCCACACCAAGTCTGGGTGGGGGCTGGCTGTGAAAATTCTGGACCGATTTCAGACAACACTTCAGGGTTATTGTTCTCTTTTCTGAAATGCAGTCCTGTTGCCTTTCCTCATTGTTACATGAGTCTCTGAGTTGGGGATAGCAATTTCTGCACACACAAACACACATACACTTCTTTTTGGTCATCACATACACCAGTAGACAATCAGATGGCCTTTCCCTAGCTACAATGGGCTCCTAAGAGATCTTCCAATTATTCCTTCTATTTAGCTAATCAATCATGTCACCCCACGGTTACTGAAAGTGTGTTCGCTAAGATGATCAGCCATGTCCCTGGCAATAAAACTCAATGGGAAAGCAATACAAATTCTTTGGTTACCAAAGGAGCCCTGTCTCTCCAATGCTACAACCCATCCTTGTAAACATTTCAGAATAGCCTTATATCATCCTTTGAGCTTTTGGTGCTTTGAATGGAATAGAGGGGAAGCCCTACCACTGGATGAACACCCACAGTGTATACCTTACTGTACAACTTAAAATAGCAGCTTAGGTGAATTACTGGAATAAATGACCTGTTAGTGATTCCTCCAGAGTTCCTTTTCTAGGAGTCTCCATTGCCAAAGTTACTCATTGAGTTAACTGGGAAACTGAGGCAGGCAGAATATCAGAAACATGGCCAAGATTCCTTTAAATTAGAGTCTGAGATGGTGGTTGTAATCAGAATTCTAGTCTTCTTCCTCATGAACTAAGAACATTCTTTGCACACAAAGATGAATTTTGAAGCATGTAATTTTCCTTCTTATCCAGTCAATGTAGGACTGAATTAGAGTTTACCTAGATAAATCTAATTTGTAGTTCTGAAAATAAGCAAAAAGCTGTTAGACTGCAATGTTGATATTCTGATCACATTACATATGCATAAGAAGATAGTATCACGCAAAGCTTTATTTACATTTCCTAAGTGTGTTTTTTTGTTGTTTTTTTTTTCACTTTGTATAAACTAATGAATGGCGCTGTTAGGGAATATGTGTATCTCTCTTTGTGTAATGGATTAAGTGTGAGTCCTGTTAAACACTAGGTCATAAATCAGACTGGGCTCTCTATGCCTAATTAAGAGTTTAAAGGGGGAAAAGGTAAATTCCTGAATGAAGGGCTCTACTCAGAAGCAGAGTTTGTTATTTCACAAAGGAAGTAGAGAGATAAAGCCGAAGAAAGGGAGCAATTTAAGAGAATGACAAAGACAAAAACTATGAAAATGTTTTAGCCATTTTATTTGACTTCTACCCAGATCTAAGAATGCTTTAGCTGTTCAAAGGGCCAGATAAATGGTAAAACTTTTATTTAGTGTGCTGAAATGTACAATATTACAAATTGGCCAGAGAATTTAAAATGACAATCCAAATAGTTCTAATCAACTTAAAAAGGCAAACTATATAAATTGACAGTGCAAATAAAATTAGTTACAGTGACATTCTGATGAAAATTTATATTTCTCTTTATAGCCACTACATATATTTCTATAATTATTATACATTGAAATCTTAAAATATTAAATTATAGATTTCAAAACCAATCACAATTAATCCACTTATTTTCTAGTGGAAGAATTGTTTATCGTTTAGGTAAAATTGGTCTCAGATCATATTGTTAAAACACTTCTGTGTATTTCTGGAGTGCAGCTAATGTTTCTCACCATTATAACTACACATAATTAATAATGCTGATATTTGGCTTTATTTCACTTTTTGTATTACTCCTGAACTAGTCAGTGAAATATTTCTGGAGGAAGCCTTTTGCTATCAAGAGAGGGAGAAAAGGAAGTACATCTTGATTAGCTAGATTTTTATCACTTTTAAGTGAAAGGAATTGATTTACTCAATTGCCAATCATTTATTCTTTTACTCAGGAAATATTCCTTGTGACTTGGATTATAACCAGTAATCTGCTTCATGCTGGAAATTCAGTGAATAGGACCCAGGGCAAAGAAGATAAGACAACCACTTTCATGGAATTTCCAGACTAGTTAGAACTTAACTGATCATTAACAAAAGATATTTAGGAAAAATAGGATTATTCAATATCCTTATTTGTAGAATTCAGAGATTCTCAGCTTCTGCATAATACATACATTTCAGAAAGAAATATTGCGTGGTCATCAAGACCACTTAAGACTTCTCCCGCCTCCCCCTGCAGCCCTTGACTCTATTCTCTCCCTTCAACTTTTATTGCTTCCTTCCCCACCCCACCTTCTGCTCTGTGTTGTGCCTGCTGGTGGGCATGTGTGGGGGAGGGGTAGAAGAGATCTCCTTTCATTCCAGAGGGTCCACCGGCCATGGGAAGTGGGATGGCCGTGGAAACCATCTCAGTCATTTATTCTGCCTGAAACACCTAAACTTTCCCATCTACGGTCAGCACGTTAATTAGGACCCATGGTGAACATTTGTATTTCCCTAAGAGATCCCTCATGACATAACCACTTCTGTCCCCAGAGCCTGAAGTCTCTCTTGTGTTAGCATTTTGGAGTTTCATATGAACTTTCCCAGTACAGCATCACTTCTGTTTTATTTTGTACAAACTGATATTGATTACTGTTTGAATTTGATCCCTACTGAATGCTTACCAATGGTTAAATATCTTGTAATAGAAAATAAGATAACATTCCAGGATATGAAAAGATTGGCTGGAATTGATGAGGGAAGACATGTATACCAGGAGGTTGAATTGTTGGAACCTAAAAGCAGGAATTTTTTTTTTAAGTAAAGAGATGCAGAGAAGGTGCTATTATCTGTCAAGTGAATCTCTGAGCCATCCCTATTACTATATAATTGGGATAGAAATCTTAGAAAAGGAAGACTTTGTAGGGCAGTT
The DNA here is from genome assembly GCA_022376925.1 of Tragulus kanchil. Classification (NCBI taxonomy): domain Eukaryota; kingdom Metazoa; phylum Chordata; class Mammalia; order Artiodactyla; family Tragulidae; genus Tragulus; species Tragulus kanchil. The sequence goes on along the minus strand of JAIOJX010000003.1, from coordinate 114,489,251 downwards.
CTAACTGGAATCTGTTCTCTCTTTGAGTTACTCTTCTCTCCTCATTTAAAGGAAGGGTTCTTAAAATACTTGTGATTTCAGATGAAATTTAAATGAATGCTAGCAGTGCTTGGTGGATGTCATCTTTCTGTTTGAATCTTTTCCTGACTCTAAACTGTCCTGACTTTTACTGCACTTCTATTTGGAAAAGCTTCTCTTCATTTGTACAAATTTGAACATTCAAATCCTACCCATCCTTCAAATCCCATTTCAAAGAACATCTATCTTCAAGCCTTCTTTAATCCCCCCAGTGGAGAGCTATTTCTTCTATTAATTTTCACAAAATTTCACTTGTCTATTTCTGTGACATTCATCGTGCTCTTTCCATTATAAAAGATGCTCATGGCATTTAGCAAACTATAAAAGATCTATGATTGAGCCATAGAGTCCCTATTCACACAACATTTACTGAGAGTTGAATTAGTCATAAGGAAAAGTATGGTTGAATGTAGATAAGTGTACATGGAAGACAAGAATGTAACAACAGCATCAGCATCGCTGGCATGGGGCGCACCCCTATTCTGGTGCTGTATGAAGCAGATAGATTTGGGTAGAGAATAGTAATCAAATCTTTAACTAGACTTACTTACTATGGACTTGTTTAGTCTCTAAGTTGTGTGTGACTCTGCAACCCCAACTGTAGCCAGCTGAACTCCTCTGTCCATGCAATTTCCCAGGCAAGAATACTAGAGTATGTTGTTATTTCCTTCCCCAGGGGATCTTTCCTACCCAAGGATCAAACCCTCATCTTGTCTCCTGGGGGAAGTAGAGTCTAAAGAGTCAGTTCATAATACTTAGCTCACTGGCAAAGATAGGATGTATAAACAATCGCATTTAAGCTTTTTATTATTTTTTTTTAAATAAAATAGCTTACATCTGCTTAAGTAGGATGATGGACTTCCCAGGTGGCTCAGTGGTAAAGAATCTGCCTGCCCATGAAGGAGATACGAGTTTGATCCCTGGGTGGAGAAGATCCCCTGGAGAAGGATATGACAACCCACTCAAGTATTCTTGCCTGGGATCATGGACAGAGGAGCCTGGTGGGGTATTTAGTTCATGGGGTTGAAAGGAGTTGGACACAATTTAGCAACTAAACAAAAACAAAGTGGCATGACATTTTTTCTTATTTAACAGTCAGAATTGGCTATAAAAAATAATAATTTGCTACAAAGCAACTGAATATATATGTTTTCTAAAAGTTCTTAGGCACTATTTCACCAAAAATAACAAACAGGTTATATGTGTGTGTATATATATATATATAAACAAATTATATGTTCATATTATATATATGTTATGGTCTGATTGCTTAAAATCAATATTGCTGAAAATTCAGAAGAGAAAACACTGGAATGAGAATACGGATGTGAGCATAATAATAACGTTAATGCATCTGAAATGTAAAAATGTAATACACAGGGACAGAATTATGCCAATTGTGTGGGTACACTTTTGGCCCGGGGATAATTTCAGTGTATCTAAATTCATTTTTAAAAAGACAGACAGGAAAAATGGAGATGATCTTTTGGTATTTAAAATAACACATTGATTTTTTCTTATTCTAAAGAATTAATACATATTAAAGAATTAGCGTAAGCGGCTCTTTATGTTTACGTACTGTCTCTGTTAAGCATTTTTATTACTTCAGTCATTTGACACTGTTCTCAAAGAAATCACCTTACTGTAATTGCTTCATTCTTAGATATACATCTTTTCATTAGATGTTCAAGTTAGGAGTATTTATTTTTAAGCTTTGCAGTTTAGAATGATAGGCACAGTATGAGATTAGGGTCAAAAGACTTGGGTTTGATTCTTAAAACTGATTTAGCAAGAGACCGTGAAAGCAATGCAATGATTCTAAGCTTCATTTCCTCTTTTGTGCACTAGAGGGAAAAAGTATATGTTGAACGGCATTGTTTTGAGGATGAAATGAGATAATGTATATGAAAAAAACCACAAAATCCTTTTTACATACTTTATTATTACAGTCAGGAAAGAACCTTACGTAAATCATCCAGAATGAGCGCTCGTTTTGTTTTTCTAGATACTTAAGATAAACACTTACATAATTAATGCGTGGGTCATAGAGTCATTTCTTTCTCGGCGTAACAGTAACTTTATTGACCTAAACACTTCAGCAGCGATCTAAGAAGTTGGAAAGGTTACAATAAACTTTCAAAGTTTAACACTTTTTTTTTGTTGTTGTTTGCTAACCAGATTAACACTAACTCTTCACACACCCCAAACCTGGCAATTACAAATCATTTTTAAATACACACGCGTTAGCTTTGCAGTTGTTTAGATTGGAAGCATGTTTTACACTTTAGAATGATGACTGGACGCTATTGAAAACTCGTGCGAAGGCTCGGCGTGGCACTGATCCACGGCGCTGGGGTCTCGCATTGTTTTAGACGATGGAGAGGGCTCAACCTTGGGTCAAGTTGCACCTTCGGTGTTCGTTCTGCAGAAGGGGCATTTTTTTTTTTTTTTTTTTTTTTGCATTTTCACCCTTTCAAGGAGACTCTAGGAATCTACGCCGTCCAGCATAAAAGGGTTAAAGGAGTCCTGCAGCGCGGAGTGTGGGCCCCGAGAGTGAGTGTGTGTGAGTGTGAGCGCCCAGAACAGAGGCATCGAGTTGCGGAGCGGACTCGTCGCCAAGTTCCGAAGGCCCGCGTGTCCGCGACGCTGGGCCCGAGGGGGCCGGGGGAGGCTCGGCCTGCGCGGAGCCGGCGGCGCCCGGAGGGGCTCGGGGGCCGGGGTGCGGGGCGCGGGGGCTCGCCGGGGCTGCAGGGCGTGGCCGGAGCGGGGGTCGCGCGGCGAGGGTGCGCGGGGGTGTGCGCGCGCGAGAGGGCGAGTGTGAGCGCGGCGAGTGTGCGGCCGCGTCGCCATTCCCCGTGACGTCAGAGTGTATTGTTGGGAGCGGGGCCGAGCGGAGCATCCCCGGAGCTGTCACCGCGGCGGCCGCGGCGGCGGCGCAGCGCGAGCCCCGCACGAGCGAGCCCGGCCGGCGCCGCCCCCGCGCCCGGCCCCGCGCCGCCGCCGCCGCCGCCGCGCTCCGCCCCGGCGCGCCCCCGCGCGCCGCCGCCGCCGCCGCCCGCGCGCCCCCCCCGCCCCACCCCCGCGCGCCCGCCGCCGCCGCCGCCGCCGCCGCCCGCGCGCCTCCCCCCGCGGCGCGAGTGCGGGTCACCGGGTCACTGGGTCATTGTCTCGGCGCCCGCGCCCCGAGCGCCCCGTGGAACCCCCCTTGCGCCTCCGAGCCCTCAATGCGATGCAAACATGAAAGACAAGAGGAAGAAGAAGGACCGCACCTGGGCCGAGGCTGCCCGCCTGGTACGTGCCGCCCCCCGCCCGCCGCCCGCGCGTCCCGCCGGCCCCGCCGCTCGCCCCGCGCCGCCGCCCGCGCGCCGGGCTCCTGCTCTTTGTTATTCTGCGGGAGTGGGCTCACCCGGGGGCCCCTGGGGGGGTGTGTGTCTGTGTGTGCGTGTGTGTGTGTGTGCGTGCGCGCGCGGAGGGGCGCCGCGATCATCTCGGGGAGCCCGGCGCCCGCCGCGCCCGGGACCGCCCGGGACACTTCTGCCGGCACTTCGCTCTCGGGGCTCGGCGGTTCCTCCTCCGCCGGCGAATTTCCGAGCGCTCGGCCCCGCTCGACTTCCCTCTGCCGCTCCGGAGACCTTTGTGTGGCAATTACCACTCCCTCCCGGCCCCTCCACCCCCCGGAATTTCATCAATAACTCTCTGTGCACGGTCTGTGTGTGTTTCGGCGTCTGTGAGTGCATACATTTCACACGTGCATGCACGGCGTGGGTCCGACCCGGACTCGCGGGGCGTGTGCCTGCGGGCGCGGGCGCTGCGGGGCTGTGCGCCGTGGCGTGTGCGCTCTGCACCGCGCGCGGATACGTGCCTGTTTTGTGGGGCTCAAGTTCGTTGGTGTGTGTAGGTATTGTGCTCTGCCCGCTGTTTGTGTGTACCTTCCGTGCACGTGTGTGCAGTTTCTGTGTGTGTGTCCGGGTGTGTGTCTGTGTGTTTGGTGAAGTTGAGTCAGTGGCATTTGTAGCGGGAGGTTATTAAGAGTGTACAGCTAGGTGTGTTTCGCTGCTGGCTTCCTGGGCGGTGTTACTTCGCTGTTTTCCCTTTTCTTTAACCTTTCCGAGCTTACGTTTTAATCAGCGAAAGAATGTCTCTATAGAAATGCTGGTTGGCAGAGGGGCGTCGGCATCTTTGGTTTGATGTATGTGTCTGTGTGTATTTTTCTCTTTTTTTCTTCATCTTCTTTCAACGGACAGCTGTAACGATTTTTTTTCTTTTTTCAAGAAAAGGTTATTTCTGTACAGTGTGTCTCGCGGGAATGCAAGGCATTACATTTGAAGCTCAGCCTTTCAGCCTTTCTGCTGCATAAATTAAATATTTATTCACCAACTTACTGTCTGTTATAAATTGACCAAATGAAAGCAGACTGCATGCAGCAGGCGGTGGGGGTGAGGACCCCAAGATATGTTACTGGGTTGACTTTCTAAAGACTGTTTTACTATAACTGTCTTTTTTTTTCCTTTCTTTTTTTTTCTTTTTTAAAGCTTTTGAGTAACTACATCATGTTCAAGGAGAACATTTGTCAAAAGTAATTATCTGAGTTTGGTTGAAGGGCCTTGCTGCTATGTCTCTGGATTCTGGCAAAGGGTTTTAGATAATTGGCTCTATTGCTCTGCGAAGAAGTGACTAAAGTCCTTCTTAATTGCAGTCTAGTTATTGGTAACTGAAGTGGCCAGACCCCTTTAATTCATTTTTAATTTATAATAGTGTATGTTATGATTTTCCCCCTTATCTGCGGTCCTGTTAATCGCTAAATCACTGTCTCCTTGGATGAATGGGCAGGTGATAGTCTTTCTCTAATGAACTGCATCTGGGAGAGGGAACTTATTTGTGAGGAATATGTGAAAAGTAAGCAGTAAGTGTTAAGTAGATACTCGATGGATGTTGTCACTGCATTTTTGCTAGAGCAGAGTACATTATTTATTGTTTGCTCAGCCATTAATTCAGAACTGTGTGGGGGTGTGCAAGGCTTCTGAAAATGCATTATTCTGCTGGTTCCGTGGCGTGGCAAATCAAGTATGATAGAGCTTCAGTGTATGTATTTTAAACAAGTGAACAATGAGTTGATTTATCAGTATTTTAAAATAATGGTTTATGAATTAGCTGTATCTGCATGCAGAGAATTCTTTAATAACTAACAGGATTCTGATGGAATTTAAAGTTAACCATCTGTATTCAATCAGTATATGTTGCTATTCTTGAAAGGACTGTGCCTTATTTGATCTAATTATAATGTGTCTTGTATTGAAAAATCTCGAAATAGGTTTCTGAGTTACAGTGCTTTTTCTTTTTTTGTTAAAAGTTTCATTTTCCTCTCTCAAAGTTCATTGATGGGAAAAGACACACTAGGAGTCAAACACAAAAGAATTAATGATAGACCAGATGTCTCTATTTTAACCAGACATATTGAACTAGTAGTTATGGTAATTTTTCAATTTGGTTCAAGTTATTTTTCCCCTGGTAGTTGTACAAATGTGTATGTATTCAAAATATGACAGTTGAAATAAAATACTGAATAAAGTAGCAAGTAATTGTTACTGGAAATATCTTTTTCAGAAATTGGCCATTTGTAATAGTGACTTATGATTGTTCTTAACTTATTTGGTACAAGGGAGTAATAATTCCATTTGGGTAAGAGTGACAATTTTTCATGTTTTCTTTATGATTACGTGAATGCATATAGACTTAAACTCTCTTCGAAACTTGCATGAAAAACATTTTTACTCTTATAATTGATAGTATTCCTTTATTCTCAGTGATAAACGGATGCCTTTTTTGTGTGTTTTTCTGTGATAGAAGCCCTATTTTATATGTTTGCGCTCTCACTGCTGGTTGTGCTGTGGTGGTTATTAAGAATCTAACCTTTTCTGCATCAGATGTTAAAAATATCTGATTTTAAAACTAAAGTGTAAGGATCAATAGAAAATATGCAACTCAGTATGTAGTTCTTGAAATATATGAACTAAAGAGAAAATATCCAAATTAACATTAAGAACAATCTTCCAAAGTATGCAGTGTACACAGTTTTATATATCTATATACATATATATGTGTGTGTATATATGTACATTTATATATCCTACTGGGGTGTGTGTGTGTGTGTGTTTGCATGTGATTATCTTGAACGAAAGCGTATCAGGGCAGAGGAAATGCAAAATAGATTTTTAAACTGAGACCAAAGGCTTATGTTGAAGTGTAGCTTGGTATTCATTTTTAAGAAAAATCTATATGGAAGAACAATTCTTTCCAGGGTAACTTAGAACTTCCATTTGACAACAGAATTTTGGTATTCTTTCTTTGTAAGAGAAGTATCCAGTATCTAGATCCGTGCATTCTGAGTGGCAGCTCCAGGGGTTTGGTTTTAGATGAAGATGTAGCTATCAGGCTCCACCAATTTTCTCTGAGAAGTGTGTCCTGATTGGAGGTGGTGGGCTTGTTTATCTTAGGAAAGGAGGAATGGGGCCATAAGCCTCCTGTCTTTTCAGGAACGCAGTGATTATTAACAGGCTGCCATTTTAAACTAGTAATATGACATCTTTGCCCTCCCCCCGCCTTTTTTTTCTTTCTGCCCTGCATCAGTTGCAGAAATTTCAGCCTTCAGCCTCTCCCCCTCCCCCTCGCCTTCTGCAGTTGTAGTTGTTACTTAGCGCAGGGCCATTTAATATGGAGTCTGCTCCCAAACCAGATGCATGTTCATCTGTTTTATCTGCTCGTCTAAGGTTGTAGAGTCTCAGAGGATCCCCCAATCACATGGAAGTATCTTCTGTCTTAATATTTGTAGCCCACAATAAGAATAAAATCAAAACCATAACTCATGTCGAGCTGGGGCTTTGACTTTAATCCTTTTGACTTTTATCTCAAGCCTTCACTCTGTTACTATAAATACAGTTTAAACCATTGTGAAAGGATCTTCATGCCTCTTTGTAAAAAATAGGGATTTGACAGGACTTTGTTTTACTGCACTAAGGGGTTTCTTTGTTACTGGCTTAACACAGAACATACTGTTATTTATATATTTCGTCTAGGTTAATTCTCTCTTTTTTTGACATGCAAAAATGTTGTTGCTTTGAGAAGTGCTTTTTGATAGTTTCATCAGTTTGTTCTATAGGGAATGCTGCTATTAAGATAAACGGTTCAATGTATTAATTTGTTCCCTGAGTTTCCATCTATTTGTTTTGTTCCTTACAATCTTTGTTTAGTCTTGCTGGCACCTGAAAATAAATCTTAACAATCTTCAATAGCTTTGTGCTTGGTAACATGGCTGACTTATTTGCTCGTGTTTAGATACATTCACACAGATAATGAGTTATCAGTGAGATTTTTTTTTTTGGTAGTTCAAGGTGACCTTTGGAAAAAATTTTAATGGCAAAATTGCCTCATTATTGGGGGGTGAAAAAAACAGGCAGATACTCTGTGCATGCTCTCGCTGAGTTACTGAAGGTTTTGAGTAAATTGAACTTTTGTAAATCATACTGTATTAAACATTAAGTAGGAGTCTATTAATTAAAGGAAATCTGTGTGACTCCCTTGCACAGTGAAGATTCTTCTGCATAATGCATTATATTCCATATACACTGTTAGGGTTTCTATCAAAGATGAAAGATAATGGTTGCTGTTAAACCAGAGAACAATTCATAATTGTTAATTTACCGGCTGCTTTGCCTTTTGTCTTTTAGAAAGAAGTATAATTTTTCAGGAGTGATGAACACAGGCAAGAGGGGAGAGCACTGGTCCTGCTTTTAGCATTTTCTCATTGCGTTCGTGGTGCTCAGGTTTTAGGTGAGGACGAGGCCTTCATAACAGTAGAGAACATTCTGACTTGTGATTTGGAGTAAGCCCCAAAGGTATACCTGTGCATAACTGTGACTGGGCTTACTGGTTTAGGAGTCTGGCTGCTCTGCTTGGCAAATGAAGTTTTCTTTTCCGTGGCTTACATTTCGGTTGGCTTGCTTCCGCTGTTTTCTGTGTTTCACACTTAGCGTCATTTCTTTACGTCTGTATCTCATCATCTTTCTTTCAGATATGGAACCTAAATTTTCATTTTGCAGTTTGAAAGACTAAAAAGAGTTTAGCAAGCTCTGTGCCTCCCTAGGGGGAGAAAAAAGTTTCAAATTGGAAAAAAAAAATGTGTTTGAAATAATGAGGGATGTGAACCTTGGGCCCACTGTATAGGTTGTTAATTTTTTATTTCCTTCTGACATGAAAGAGAATTTTAAGAATTTTTTCTCAAGTTTTTCTCTCTTTGACAAATTATATGGTAGCAGATGTGCGTATAGTAGCTTTTAGACTTGTAGCGTTATACCTGTAAAGGAATCTCACCACAGAAAAGCTAACTGATAATGTAATTAAATTTAACTTTTAATAATGTAATCATTGAACACTCCACTGAAATGCATTGGAACTCTGAAGTATGGTTTCCTAAATATTTTGAGGGCTCTTATATAACATATGATTCAAATGCCAGGGGTGATACAGGCATGTATTCTGGAGAGGTATTGAGTTCATTGGAGGTGACAAGCGAATCTCCAGGCTGATTGAATGGTCATCATCCATGGGCATCATGTGAATGATCAAGAAGTGTGAGTGTATAGATTTACAGAAGGGAGAAGGTGAATGGAGGAGGCTTGCTGGATTAAGTGAACCTTGATTTGTCTTTGAAGCATGAGTCAGATGAAATAGGTGATGAGAGAACATTCTAGAAAGAGAGAACTGTATGAACAGAGATTTCGTGTCAGGTAGAAGGAAGTGTTCAGGGACAATGTACAAGCCAGTCTGGAAAGACGTGAGAGGAGGGCACTGCAACAAAGCTGAAAATTAAATTGAGACTCATTTGAGAAGGGATTTGGAAGTCATTTAAAGATAGTTGGATCCTTGGGAGGGATCAAGGATGTGCCTGCGATGAATTTGGAATTATATAGAGCTATAAACAACAAAACTCTATAAAATTAAATTAAATTTAAAAAATAGACAGTTGGACCTTGTAAACTGTAGCATGGGGTTGGCGAGGGTAAAGGGGTAGTAGAAACACACACACGCTCATTCCCCTAAGTGAGTATTCCTTATGGAGAGGTGACTTTATTACTTGGAAATAAGAGTTTAGAACCAAAATTGAGTTTAAAATATTTTATTAAAGCAAACCCCACAACTTTGTTCTGTGTCATAGCCTGCCAAATGAGGGAAAGTAAACATGAGTAAGTACTATACATTGCATTTGGATCCAGAACATTCGTTTATCCAATATATTCAGTGGGTAGCTGGGTTTTTCTCAATAATTCCTTCTACTAGCGTGTAGTTTAATGACATGCCTGGTCTCTTCACCCTGTTTGTAAGGAGCAGGGCTGGCCTAAGTCCTTTGAAAATTTCAGTGCTGTCTTTCTGATATTTTAAAAACAATACAGGCATTTAAACTGATGTGACTTCAACTGATTTGTTGTGTGGTAGCGCAGGGAAGATCCAAGACTATATCCATCTTACTGCCTGCTTTTTAGATTGCCTGCCTTTCATTTCTCTCTCTTTCTCTCTCTTTTAGCATCAAAACTTTGCATGACTGCTGTTATTAGTTCATAATTTAAAATCCTCTCTCCCCTGCCCCTTTATGTCTTCAGGAGCCGACCCTGGCTCCTTCCTGATGGAGCTGGGAGGAGGGGCATCTGTAAAGAAGGACTTTCCACTCTTTGCCAGCCCTGAGTGCCTTGATTGTTCTGCCTTTGTGCCAGCACAGTTGGTAGCTGTGGAAATCTAGCCCAGACTGAAACTTTCCCTGAAGAGCCCTTGGGGAACAAATAGAAACATTATATGATTAGCCACATTGTTTTCATTATTAAACAAATCTACATAAAAGGGTAGCAATTAACAGCTTTATCTGCCTGAACTTAGACACCTACCTCTGGTCTTCCCTCCCTATTCCTACTTGAAGTGGTAACAATTAACTGTTGCTGGTTTTCATGTCAGTAAGGGACAACACCAAATTGGGAAAAGGCACTTCTCCTGGTTGATTGACATGTAGCCCTCTGACAGATTCTTATGTAGTTTTAAGGCAAATTCGTGCCCTGGGGTTAGAGCCAAAGGGCTTGTCAGAACACTGACTTTAATAGCTGAAATGTATAACTTAGCTTTGGTGGAACTTTTAGAAGCCCCAGAATTCTCCCAAGTCAGTGGAATTTGTACTTAATGGGCACGAGCTTAGACTTTGGTCTAAGTGGATAGGTGTATTAATTGACTTTATGTTCCAGTTGTTTATTCATCTAGTTATACAACTTTGTTCTGTGTCATAGCCTGCCAAATGAGGAAAGGAAACATGAGTAAGTACTATACATTGCATTTGGATCCAGAACATTCGTTTATCCAATATATTCAGTGGGTAGCTGGGTTTTTCTCAATAATTCCTTCTACTAGCGTGTAGTTTAATGACATGCCTGGTCTCTTCACCCTGTTTGTAAGGAGCAGGGCTGGCCTAAGTCCTTTGAAAATTTCAGTGCTGTCTTTCTGATATTTTAAAAACAATACAGGCATTTAAACTGATGTGACTTCAACTGATTTGTTGTGTGGTAGCGCAGGGAAGATCCAAGACTATATCCATCTTACTGCCTGCTTTTTAGATTGCCTGCCTTTCATTTCTCTCTCTCTTTCTCTCTCTTTTAGCATCAAAACTTTGCATGACTGCTGTTATTAGTTCATAATTTAAAATCCTCTCTCCCCTGCCCCTTTATGTCTTCAGGAGCCGACCCTGGCTCCTTCCTGATGGAGCTGGGAGGAGGGGCATCTGTAAAGAAGGACTTTCCACTCTTTGCCAGCCCTGAGTGCCTTGATTGTTCTGCCTTTGTGCCAGCACAGTTGGTAGCTGTGGAAATCTAGCCCAGACTGAAACTTTCCCTGAAGAGCCCTTGGGGAACAAATAGAAACATTATATGATTAGCCACATTGTTTTCATTATTAAACAAATCTACATAAAAGGGTAGCAATTAACAGCTTTATCTGCCTGAACTTAGACACCTACCTCTGGTCTTCCCTCCCTATTCCTACTTGAAGTGGTAACAATTAACTGTTGCTGGTTTTCATGTCAGTAAGGGACAACACCAAATTGGGAAAAGGCACTTCTCCTGGTTGATTGACATGTAGCCCTCTGACAGATTCTTATGTAGTTTTAAGGCAAATTCGTGCCCTGGGGTTAGAGCCAAAGGGCTTGTCAGAACACTGACTTTAATAGCTGAAATGTATAACTTAGCTTTGGTGGAACTTTTAGAAGCCCCAGAATTCTCCCAAGTCAGTGGAATTTGTACTTAATGGGCACGAGCTTAGACTTTGGTCTAAGTGGATAGGTGTATTAATTGACTTTATGTTCCAGTTGTTTATTATCAGTTTATCCATAGCATACATTAGCCCTTGAAAAACTTAATGATTTTAAAAAAAATTCCAAAATCGATTTTTTGGCAAGTGTTCTGTTTTTCTTTACTAATCCAGTAGTTGATTTCTGAGTACATGATTTATGACTTAACGAAGGGAATAGAAGGGACCCTCTTCATCTTATTCAGAAGACAGATGGCATTTTCAAGACTTTGTTAACTATTATGTAGTGAAACCTATTTTAATGAATTCAGGGAATTAGAAATTGAGATTGGATCTTTGGGCTTGTTTTCCTGCTTAGTCATAGAGAAGACATGATATATAGTGAGGTTATTGGTTTTTCTTAGGTCTTTTTTTTAATGTCAAGAATAAAGGACTACACATGGAATTTGTGCATGCATAGAAACCTTCTTGACGTGGCTGCAGAAGGCAGTCACTGCCTGAACTATCAGGACTCTGGACCCTCCCTCCTTCCTCCTTCTACCTACCATGCACACACAGCAGACACTCTCTTATTTGAAAAAATTGTTTTTAAGAGCATCTCCTTCCTTTAAAATATGTGTTGTCATATCTTCAAAATCTCACAATCAGAAATTGTCATTCCTCAATTCCCTGTTTAGTCTACTTTGGTCCTCTTTATCTCTTTTGAGTCAATCCTGGCAATTCAATTAAACTTTAATATTTTGCTGGTTTTCTTTTCATCACTCTTGCTGTTTCCTGCTTGCTAAAGGGTCTCCTCTCAGCTTCTGTCTCAGTTCTGCTCTATATCAGAGTTGTGTCTCCTCATTTTTATTCTCATTTTCCTCCTCTCTTTGAGCGGTTTCACGACTTCAATGGTGGGTATCCTAGGATAAAGACTCTACTTGATTTTTTCTTACATGTGAACTTATTGACATGTAGCCCTCTGACAGATTCTTATGTAGTTTTAAGGCAAATTCGTGCCCTGGGGTTAGAGCCAAAGGGCTTGTCAGAACACTGACTTTAATAGCTGAAATGTATAACTTAGCTTTGGTGGAACTTTTAGAAGCCCCAGAATTCTCCCAAGTCAGTGGAATTTGTACTTAATGGGCACGAGCTTAGACTTTGGTCTAAGTGGATAGGTGTATTAATTGACTTTATGTTCCAGTTGTTTATTATCAGTTTATCCATAGCATACATTAGCCCTTGAAAAACTTAATGATTTTAAAAAAAATTCCAAAATCGATTTTTTGGCAAGTGTTCTGTTTTTCTTTACTAATCCAGTAGTTGATTTCTGAGTACATGATTTATGACTTAACGAAGGGAATAGAAGGGACCCTCTTCATCTTATTCAGAAGACAGATGGCATTTTCAAGACTTTGTTAACTATTATGTAGTGAAACCTATTTTAATGAATTCAGGGAATTAGAAATTGAGATTGGATCTTTGGGCTTGTTTTCCTGCTTAGTCATAGAGAAGACATGATATATAGTGAGGTTATTGGTTTTTCTTAGGTCTTTTTTTTAATGTCAAGAATAAAGGACTACACATGGAATTTGTGCATGCATAGAAACCTTCTTGACGTGGCTGCAGAAGGCAGTCACTGCCTGAACTATCAGGACTCTGGACCCTCCCTCCTTCCTCCTTCTACCTACCATGCACACACAGCAGACACTCTCTTATTTGAAAAAATTGTTTTTAAGAGCATCTCCTTCCTTTAAAATATGTGTTGTCATATCTTCAAAATCTCACAATCAGAAATTGTCATTCCTCAATTCCCTGTTTAGTCTACTTTGGTCCTCTTTATCTCTTTTGAGTCAATCCTGGCAATTCAATTAAACTTTAATATTTTGCTGGTTTTCTTTTCATCACTCTTGCTGTTTCCTGCTTGCTAAAGGGTCTCCTCTCAGCTTCTGTCTCAGTTCTGCTCTATATCAGAGTTGTGTCTCCTCATTTTTATTCTCATTTTCCTCCTCTCTTTGAGCGGTTTCACGCACTTCAATGGTGGGTATCCTAGGATAAAGACTCTAGCCTTGATTCTTTCTTTACATGTGAACTTATACTAACAGTTTTGATTGTTTATCTCTATGTACTAGGAGTCTTTCAAATGAAGTGCATCCAGTTCAGTTAAGTATTCATTAGACACCTCCCACAAATGTGTCATGCATTGGGTCCACAACAGGAAAGGACATCATTCCTGCTCGAGGGGACTCGCCTGTATGAACATGCACACACAGTGTCTGTGGAGGGTGATAAATTCTGTCTTCTAATATATCTCACATTGAGCTTCTCTTCTTTTCCTTCCCTATGTTTTATGAAGTTCTGACCTTCCAACTAATTTTGTCCCTCATTTATTTTCCAAATGTTACTTACTGAAGTTGTATCTGTCTTCCTGGAACAGATCTGATCTTACTGAATCATTCCTCTACTTATACTTTTGTGATTACCTTTAAAGTTCAAGTTCAGAAGGTGATGGGAAGCTCATGTTAATCTTAGAAATCCTTTTTTAAAAGTGATATATGATTGTTTTCCCTAATAGTGTCAAGAATTTAGCACATTCCATCCATTATCCATCACACCAGCCTTTCCATTGTGTACTGATCTCTGTAGCCTTACATTTATTTTCAAATTCTTTTATAGCACAGTAGTTATTTTTAGCATGAGATACATTTATCAACGTAGTTTATCAGCTTCTGTGCTCAACTTTATTTCTTGTGGTACACTCTAAATTATCTCCTTTAATAGCTTTTTTTTTTAATTTTTTTTTTCTTTTTGGCCACTTCTATTGGTCTTTCATTTATTCATTCTCATCCATATGTGTTCTTTGGGCTGTGTGGGCTTCCCACCACAGTGGCCTCTCTTGCTGCAGAGCACCAGCTCTGGGCGCATGTGCTCCAGAGCTTCAGCTTGGTAGTTGGATACATCCATCGGTCCAGACACTCCGCAACATGTGGGATCTTCCCAGGCCAGGGATTGAACTGGCACGCCCTGCACTGCAAGGCGGTGTCCTTACCCACTGGACCCCGAAGCCCTTTAACAGGATTCGGGACACCCGTCTGTGTCTCCTCATTTTTATTCTCATTTTCCTCCTCTCTTTGAGCGGTTTCACGCACTTCAATGGTGGGTATCCTAGGATAAAGACTCTAGCCTTGATTCTTTCTTTACATGTGAACTTATACTAACAGTTTTGATTGTTTATCTCTATGTACTAGGAGTCTTTCAAATGAAGTGCATCCAGTTCAGTTAAGTATTCATTAGACACCTCCCACAAATGTGTCATGCATTGGGTCCACAACAGGAAAGGACATCATTCCTGCTCGAGGGGACTCGCCTGTATGAACATGCACACACAGTGTCTGTGGAGGGTGATAAATTCTGTCTTCTAATATATCTCACATTGAGCTTCTCTTCTTTTCCTTCCCTATGTTTTATGAAGTTCTGACCTTCCAACTAATTTTGTCCCTCATTTATTTTCCAAATGTTACTTACTGAAGTTGTATCTGTCTTCCTGGAACAGATCTGATCTTACTGAATCATTCCTCTACTTATACTTTTGTGATTACCTTTAAAGTTCAAGTTCAGAAGGTGATGGGAAGCTCATGTTAATCTTAGAAATCCTTTTTTAAAAGTGATATATGATTGTTTTCCCTAATAGTGTCAAGAATTTAGCACATTCCATCCATTATCCATCACACCAGCCTTTCCATTGTGTACTGATCTCTGTAGCCTTACATTTATTTTCAAATTCTTTTATAGCACAGTAGTTATTTTTAGCATGAGATACATTTATCAACGTAGTTTATCAGCTTCTGTGCTCAACTTTATTTCTTGTGGTACACTCTAAATTATCTCCTTTAATAGCTTTTTTTTTTAATTTTTTTTTTCTTTTTGGCCACTTCTATTGGTCTTTCATTTATTCATTCTCATCCATATGTGTTCTTTGGGCTGTGTGGGCTTCCCACCACAGTGGCCTCTCTTGCTGCAGAGCACCAGCTCTGGGCGCATGTGCTCCAGAGCTTCAGCTTGGTAGTTGGATACATCCATCGGTCCAGACACTCCGCAACATGTGGGATCTTCCCAGGCCAGGGATTGAACTGGCACGCCCTGCACTGCAAGGCGGTGTCCTTACCCACTGGACCACCAGGGAAGCCCCTTTAACAGCTTTCAAAAAAATTAATTGAGGGTCTTTGGGTTCACAGTCTTTGTGTTTTTGAAAGGTTTTTGTTTTATCCACCCGTTAAATTTTTTCTTCTTAAGCTTTTGTATTTTGACTTGTATGATATTATAAGAATTAAAAAAGAAAAGAGTGAACAGATGGGCAAGTCCTTTCCCATTCATCCATACCCACTCCCCCAATCGTCCCTGTTCTCATAGAACACAGTCAGGATTGGGTGTACAAGAAAAAAATAAGAAAAATTGGGTGTATAAAAGTGATCAATCTTGGCCTTTTGGAAACATTGTCCATCAAATATGTGGATTGTAATTCTTTCATAAGGAGAACTTTTTTTTTTTTTCTTTCCCACAAAACTTGGTACATCTTCCAATAGAAAATAAATGGGGAAACTTGGTAGGAAAAAATTAAGCTATCCTGTGGCACTCACTCAAAGGTGATAATTTAACTAGATATAAAAGTCTCAATTGACATTTGTTTTGCCCTGAGTATATTGGGAATGTTTCTTCATTATGTTCTTGTTTTCATGGTTATAATACCTTGTCTGTGGTGAGTTTCATTGTTATTTTTCAAAGTAATGTGCTTTTGGTATCTGTGAGTTGTTACATGTTCTCTTTATCTTCAAAGTTCTGATGGTTTAATGCTTGGTCTTAAACGTTTGTCTTTATTGTATCAGAATTAGTACCTAGAGTACACTTTTTAGTGTGTGTGTGTGTTTAGTTGCTCATTCATCCTGATTCTTTGTGATCCCATGAACTATAGTCTGCCAGACTCATCTGTCCATGGGATGTCCCCAGGCAAAGAATACTGAAGGCTTGCTATTTCCTTCTCCGTACTTATTTTTTTAGAGTATACTTAGTTGTTGCCTTTTTATACTTAAAAATTTTAATCATATTTTGGTATAGAACTTATTGTGTTTTGTCCCCAGCAGGTCATGAATTCTTTGAAGTCTTCTCAGAGTTTGGATTAGCAATGATTTAAAAACAATGTGGAAGGGACTTCCCTAATATGGAACAGGATACAGCAATAAGTATGCTGGTTTTGTTAGGATTGCAGGTTGCAAGCAGCAGAAAGCAATAATTGATAACTTAAGTATTAAAAATGAGTTTTTTTGGAGTCCATAAAGTAGTTTATATAGTCATCAGGAAGAATTTGAAAAAAAAAAAAAGATTGGAAAAATAGTCAGGGATCAATAGAGGGATAAGCAGCAGAAACCCAAGCATGTGTCTCGCGACAAGAACAGATATTATAAGAATTAAAAAGAAAAGAGTGAACAATTTTTCGTCCCTGTTCTCATAGAACACAGTCAGGATTGGGTGTACAAGAAAAAAATAAGAAAAATTGGGTGTATAAAAGTGATCAATCTTGGCCTTTTGGAAACATTGTCCATCAAATATGTGGATTGTAATTCTTTCATAAGGAGAACTTTTTTTTTTTTTCTTTCCCACAAAACTTGGTACATCTTCCAATAGAAAATAAATGGGGAAACTTGGTAGGAAAAAATTAAGCTATCCTGTGGCACTCACTCAAAGGTGATAATTTAACTAGATATAAAAGTCTCAATTGACATTTGTTTTGCCCTGAGTATATTGGGAATGTTTCTTCATTATGTTCTTGTTTTCATGGTTATAATACCTTGTCTGTGGTGAGTTTCATTGTTATTTTTCAAAGTAATGTGCTTTTGGTATCTGTGAGTTGTTACATGTTCTCTTTATCTTCAAAGTTCTGATGGTTTAATGCTTGGTCTTAAACGTTTGTCTTTATTGTATCAGAATTAGTACCTAGAGTACACTTTTTAGTGTGTGTGTGTGTTTAGTTGCTCATTCATCCTGATTCTTTGTGATCCCATGAACTATAGTCTGCCAGACTCATCTGTCCATGGGATGTCCCCAGGCAAAGAATACTGAAGGCTTGCTATTTCCTTCTCCGTACTTATTTTTTTAGAGTATACTTAGTTGTTGCCTTTTTATACTTAAAAATTTTAATCATATTTTGGTATAGAACTTATTGTGTTTTGTCCCCAGCAGGTCATGAATTCTTTGAAGTCTTCTCAGAGTTTGGATTAGCAATGATTTAAAAACAATGTGGAAGGGACTTCCCTAATATGGAACAGGATACAGCAATAAGTATGCTGGTTTTGTTAGGATTGCAGGTTGCAAGCAGCAGAAAGCAATAATTGATAACTTAAGTATTAAAAATGAGTTTTTTTGGAGTCCATAAAGTAGTTTATATAGTCATCAGGAAGAATTTGAAAAAAAAAAAAAGATTGGAAAAATAGTCAGGGATCAATAGAGGGATAAGCAGCAGAAACCCAAGCATGTGTCTCGCGACAAGAACAGTCTCCTTGGGTTGTGCCTCTGGGCACCACAGCCGCACTGATGGTCACCACTGTGACTTTGTGCTGGCACAGGACATTGCCGTTGCTCCCAGTGTGTCACGTGAATGTATTATAATCTACTTTGTCTTTTCATCCCAGGCTCAGTATTCAGATTCACAGGCAGAGGCATCTAATTGCCAGGCTCTAGTTCCCAAGTCTATAACTTAGCTGCTGAAGACTAATGAGAAGGTATGTATGGCCTCTTCATATGGTAGTGGAGGCATCTCTGTTTAGATATTCACAGCAGCAATAAAGTCAACTGAAGGTTAAAACTGAACGCCCCACCTCTTTCCACCTCTTGCTCTCAGCAAATTTGCTTCCTAGTTTTTTCTTTCTCTCCATAGTGTTCAAACCAGAAACCTTGTCATCATTATTGCCTTTTTCTATTCTTTTCTTTTTATGCCATAATCACTGAGTTCTGCCAGTTTTATCTCCTTTTCATCAAATCTTTGAATCCTTGTCTTTACCTGTTACACTTATATCCATTTTCACTGAAATTTACCTTGACTTGGGTGGTATATGGGTTTGAGAAAGAATATAGATTAATGAGAGGCCTAAAAGTCAGGCAGATTTATGTTTGAATCTCAATTCTGCCTCTTACTTTGTGTTTGACCTTGGGCAAATTATTTAACATCTCTCAATTTTAGTTCAGCTGTCTATTAAAAGGAATAATGGCATTGCAGAGGGGTTGGAATATTTAAATAAGATAATGCACATAAGGTCCTTAAGTCCAGTGCCTGATGTTAGAAGGTGCTGGTTAAGGTGCTTAAGTTGACACAACCACCCTGTGAATGGTTTCCACTGATTTGCCTCCACTCAGAGTGGAACAGGACTACAGCAATAAGTATGCTGGTTTTGTTAGGATTGCAGGTTGCAAGCAGCAGAAAGCAATAATTGATAACTTAAGTATTAAAAATGAGTTTTTTTGGAGTCCATAAAGTAGTTTATATAGTCATCAGGAAGAATTTGAAAAAAAAAAAAAGATTGGAAAAATAGTCAGGGATCAATAGAGGGATAAGCAGCAGAAACCCAAGCATGTGTCTCGCGACAAGAACAGTCTCCTTGGGTTGTGCCTCTGGGCACCACAGCCGCACTGATGGTCACCACTGTGACTTTGTGCTGGCACAGGACATTGCCGTTGCTCCCAGTGTGTCACGTGAATGTATTATAATCTACTTTGTCTTTTCATCCCAGGCTCAGTATTCAGATTCACAGGCAGAGGCATCTAATTGCCAGGCTCTAGTTCCCAAGTCTATAACTTAGCTGCTGAAGACTAATGAGAAGGTATGTATGGCCTCTTCATATGGTAGTGGAGGCATCTCTGTTTAGATATTCACAGCAGCAATAAAGTCAACTGAAGGTTAAAACTGAACGCCCCACCTCTTTCCACCTCTTGCTCTCAGCAAATTTGCTTCCTAGTTTTTTCTTTCTCTCCATAGTGTTCAAACCAGAAACCTTGTCATCATTATTGCCTTTTTCTATTCTTTTCTTTTTATGCCATAATCACTGAGTTCTGCCAGTTTTATCTCCTTTTCATCAAATCTTTGAATCCTTGTCTTTACCTGTTACACTTATATCCATTTTCACTGAAATTTACCTTGACTTGGGTGGTATATGGGTTTGAGAAAGAATATAGATTAATGAGAGGCCTAAAAGTCAGGCAGATTTATGTTTGAATCTCAATTCTGCCTCTTACTTTGTGTTTGACCTTGGGCAAATTATTTAACATCTCTCAATTTTAGTTCAGCTGTCTATTAAAAGGAATAATGGCATTGCAGAGGGGTTGGAATATTTAAATAAGATAATGCACATAAGGTCCTTAAGTCCAGTGCCTGATGTTAGAAGGTGCTGGTTAATGTTAGGGTCTCGTAGTTCCCATCTTCGCGTTAAGTTGACACAACCACCCTGTGAATGGTTTCCCTGACTCCAGATTTGCCTCCACTCAGACTCTTTCTCCTGATTACATCCATGGCTGCTTCTTTAAAGGTAAACCTGGTTCATATTATTCCCTGGAGTCTGACTGAGTTGCTGTAGGAAGCAGATGGCATTATCTAAAATGGAGGGTTAAAGAAAGGGCACAGCAGAAGAAAAGAAAAAGAGATAGACAAATCAGGGATATTACCAGTAGGAAAATGTACTCTTAGACTTGAAGACCAAAGAGAATAGGGGGCCGTTACTACAGAGATGTGGGCTCTGATTATAGAAGGATGCTTGACCAACATTGTGACCATCGGTGGTGGAATTTAACCACCTCCAGCCCTCACTCCTGCAAATGGGGGAGGCATGCACATCGACATCCTGACTCCACCCTCCTTCCATCCACAGATCTCCAGTTGGTGCCTCTTACTGGGTGAACCCATACATAAGTCAGAGGACAAACAACTTCTATTGAGGAAATTCACAACCATCAGCCTACTGGGTCACAAAGCTGAGTGAAGAAGGGTAAGAAGTGAATCTAGAGCTGCTAAGGGGAAATATAGAACATACCCCCTTTTCAAAAACCTTTCAGTCGTGCCCCATGATTCTAAGAGTATTGTGCCACTTGTTTCAAGATCCTTCAGGTCCTTTGCATACATCTCCAGTTTCATTGCTTAACTCTCTTACCATTAGCATTCTAAACACTGGTCCTATAAAAGTACTGTTAGATCATTGAACTTATCATACTGCCCATATATTTTTTGGACTTTACGCATGTTCATTGTGTTTGAAATCCTCCCTGCTTCCCCTTGTTTCTTTTCATCTGGTAAATTCTTACCCTTCCTTCAGATTTCAGCTTTCTTTAAGAAGTTTTTATATGCTCCCAAAGCTCTTCATAGTTGGGCCAGTTATGATAATCAGTTGTTTATTTTTTGTTTATAATTGTTTCCTAAGTGTTTGATGCACTATGTCAAGTTAAGATGGTGCTGATTAGAGTTGAATAAAGTGAATGTGTCAGAGATGTTTCAGAAGAGCTCTTACGACTAAGTTTTTTAAGGTTTTCAGAAGATCTGTAGAACTATAGAACTTGTCTTCTTGATTTACTTCCATTTCATTGTACGATTTAGAGAAGGGATCAAATTTCCTGAGACTCTGTTGGACAACTTACAAATTTTGAAAAATCTGTATCTACTGTCAGCTCACT
Organism: Tragulus kanchil; assembly: GCA_022376925.1. Lineage (NCBI taxonomy): Eukaryota > Metazoa > Chordata > Mammalia > Artiodactyla > Tragulidae > Tragulus > Tragulus kanchil. The sequence continues at coordinate 114,468,155 of JAIOJX010000003.1, read as the reverse complement.
AGCCCTCTTTATTATTTTGGGATAAAATTTATTGATATTAATGGCAATGAAAAATATTGAGTTCCTGCCATTAATATATTAGGTACCACGTGAATACAATATATATGGAATTTGACTTTGGGGATATTAACATAAAAATGAAAAACCCTTTAAGGGCCCAAGATGTACTTTTGTAAGTTGCAAAGTGCAGTAGAAATACAGCAATGTAGAAGCAATTTTCTTTTATGTTTCATTTTAAAAAGATACAATGATGATTTATAAAGGCTTTCTGTGACTTGCAAACAAAGAGAAGAATTATCTAGTATATTGATTGCAACACAGATTGGATTAATCAATCTAGTATATTGATTAAACATTATCATTGTTTACAAAGTTAATTATCTCCTTTATACATATAAGTAAAATATTTGTAAGGTGTTCCCTGGTAGCTCATGGGGTAAAGTGATAAAGAATTCTCCTGCCAATGCAGGAGAAATGGGTTCAATGCCTGGGTTGGGAAGAGTCGCTGGAAAAGGAAATGGCAACCCACTTTCGTTTTCTTGCCTGGATAATCCCCTGGACAGAGGAGCCTGGCAGGATACAGCCTATGTGGTTGCAAAGTTGGACACAACATACTGACTGAACATGCCCTGCAAAATATTCACAAGCTTGATGTCACAGATTCCTTTTGAGAGTGTAGAAATCTGATATAATGATAAAGGGATTTCATATATCAGTTATCATAAAATATTACTATTGCTAAAGTAACTAATAATTAAAGTCACTTTTACTAAAGGAATGGCATAATGACTAGTAAGAGCTTTTAATAATATGTATTGGATATACTTATATGTCTGTTGGTACACTAACTTATTCTGTGTATAATTGTTTCCTAAGTGTTTGATGCACTATGTCAAGTTAAGATGGTGCTGATTAGAGTTGAATAAAGTGAATGTGTCAGAGATGTTTCAGAAGAGCTCTTACGACTAAGTTTTTTAAGGTTTTCAGAAGATCTGTAGAACTATAGAACTTGTCTTCTTGATTTACTTCCATTTCATTGTACGATTTAGAGAAGGGATCAAATTTCCTGAGACTCTGTTGGACAACTTACAAATTTTGAAAATCTGTATCTACTGTCAGCTCACTAGCCCTCTTTATTATTTTGGGATAAAATTTATTGATATTAATGGCAATGAAAAATATTGAGTTCCTGCCATTAATATATTAGGTACCACGTGAATACAATATATATGGAATTTGACTTTGGGGATATTAACATAAAAATGAAAAACCCTTTAAGGGCCCAAGATGTACTTTTGTAAGTTGCAAAGTGCAGTAGAAATACAGCAATGTAGAAGCAATTTTCTTTTATGTTTCATTTTAAAAAGATACAATGATGATTTATAAAGGCTTTCTGTGACTTGCAAACAAAGAGAAGAATTATCTAGTATATTGATTGCAACACAGATTGGATTAATCAATCTAGTATATTGATTAAACATTATCATTGTTTACAAAGTTAATTATCTCCTTTATACATATAAGTAAAATATTTGTAAGGTGTTCCCTGGTAGCTCATGGGGTAAAGTGATAAAGAATTCTCCTGCCAATGCAGGAGAAATGGGTTCAATGCCTGGGTTGGGAAGAGTCGCTGGAAAAGGAAATGGCAACCCACTTTCGTTTTCTTGCCTGGATAATCCCCTGGACAGAGGAGCCTGGCAGGATACAGCCTATGTGGTTGCAAAGTTGGACACAACATACTGACTGAACATGCCCTGCAAAATATTCACAAGCTTGATGTCACAGATTCCTTTTGAGAGTGTAGAAATCTGATATAATGATAAAGGGATTTCATATATCAGTTATCATAAAATATTACTATTGCTAAAGTAACTAATAATTAAAGTCACTTTTACTAAAGGAATGGCATAATGACTAGTAAGAGCTTTTAATAATATGTATTGGATATACTTATATGTCTGTTGGTACACTAACTTATTCTGTGTATTATAGTATGCTAAGTGCAAACATAGGAGACACATTGTAGGTATTATCCATCTTTTTAAAATGAAGACATTGAGGTTTCGAATGTCAGTTGAGTTTCTCTCTGTTGCAAGTGAAGTAAATTTAGGAAAAGCTAGTTTAGGCAAAAAGGCCCACTTAACTGAGATTTCTAAGGGTTGAAGTCAATTTTAAGTGGGTGTAGAGATACTCAGACTGTCATTAAAGTACTCACTATCTCTGCATCTTTTATCTTTGTTTTATCTTGACTTAGTACTGTAGCCAAGGTCTGATACAAGTCTTGGTTCAGATAAGATACTCATTGGCACCCCAGACCTGCCTCCTCTAAGCTTAGCACACCAGCCTAAGAAGAATGGCTTTCCCTCCTCTTCCTCCCCCTCATTATTATTATGGTTGTTGTTTTAAATGGCCTTCCAGGGAAGTCTTTGCTTTGTCCTACTTGACCGATGCACTCATCTCTCACCAACAGCAGTGGCTAAGACCAGGTAACATGGTGGGTCATCATGCAGATATCATTGGGAGCAGAGGAAAATTATGCAAAAGCACTACTAAAAGGCAAATGGAAAGTGTGTCAGGAAAGCAAATTATATATGCCACTGCCTGTGCTTTCAGAGAGAGAGAGAATTAGCTTGCTGAACTAGTCAGGAATAGAGCAGTGATTAAAGCCCGTGTCCATCCTCCTTCTGAGTTCTAGACCTTCAGCATATTAAAGTTAAATACTTTCTTATTCATTCTTCCTTGTATTAGTTTTGTGATATCTGTTTCACATTTACAAGATTCAATTAAAGCCGGGGCAGCCGTCACAAAACTTCTAAAGATTTCTTTGGGGCATTTCCTCTGCAACTGACTTTCCTGACTTAGAGGCTAGAAGTTACAATGGATGGTTTCTGTTCTGTTTTACCTCACAGACCAGTTTCTGTAAATAGCACTCTATAAGAATGGTCTTTATTATTTATAATATAGTTTAGCACCATTCACGACCTGAATTCACAAAATACATAATTCTGGATAAGCTTCCAGGTTCTTTCTGGATGTAAGGAAATACTTTTAGTCACTGACTCAAAGCCAAGATTTCTCCACAGCCTTGATCATGACCCTAAGAGAATGTTAGTTTAGAGAAAGATGGCAAAGGGGTGTTCTTCTCCATAGTGTAAACCCTCACTCATTTCTCTGAATATTGAGAAAATATCAGCATAAGATGAAGGCTCCTCGTTTTATGTAGAATTCTGGGGACATCCCTGTTTTAGAGTTTTCACTTCTGGTTTATTCATTGAATGGTGTTTTCTTCTCTAGAGCTTATGTGAAACAAAGTTGTGTTTTAGAAAACACACAAAGGTTATGTTTTAGGAAATTTCTTGTTCTTCTCCCTCTTTTTCTGTTAGCCTTATGGAAATTTCACCATACCTTTTCAGTTTGGATGAAGGTGAAGGATACTGAAGAATCTTTGCTTTGTCTTTCCCCCTTCCTCCCCTCATTATTATTATGGTTGTTGTTTTAAATGGCCTTCCAGGGAAGTCTTTGCTTTGTCCTACTTGACCGATGCACTCATCTCTCACCAACAGCAGTGGCTAAGACCAGGTAACATGGTGGGTCATCATGCAGATATCATTGGGAGCAGAGGAAAATTATGCAAAAGCACTACTAAAAGGCAAATGGAAAGTGTGTCAGGAAAGCAAATTATATATGCCACTGCCTGTGCTTTCAGAGAGAGAGAGAATTAGCTTGCTGAACTAGTCAGGAATAGAGCAGTGATTAAAGCCCGTGTCCATCCTCCTTCTGAGTTCTAGACCTTCAGCATATTAAAGTTAAATACTTTCTTATTCATTCTTCCTTGTATTAGTTTTGTGATATCTGTTTCACATTTACAAGATTCAATTAAAGCCGGGGCAGCCGTCACAAAACTTCTAAAGATTTCTTTGGGGCATTTCCTCTGCAACTGACTTTCCTGACTTAGAGGCTAGAAGTTACAATGGATGGTTTCTGTTCTGTTTTACCTCACAGACCAGTTTCTGTAAATAGCACTCTATAAGAATGGTCTTTATTATTTATAATATAGTTTAGCACCATTCACGACCTGAATTCACAAAATACATAATTCTGGATAAGCTTCCAGGTTCTTTCTGGATGTAAGGAAATACTTTTAGTCACTGACTCAAAGCCAAGATTTCTCCACAGCCTTGATCATGACCCTAAGAGAATGTTAGTTTAGAGAAAGATGGCAAAGGGGTGTTCTTCTCCATAGTGTAAACCCTCACTCATTTCTCTGAATATTGAGAAAATATCAGCATAAGATGAAGGCTCCTCGTTTTATGTAGAATTCTGGGGACATCCCTGTTTTAGAGTTTTCACTTCTGGTTTATTCATTGAATGGTGTTTTCTTCTCTAGAGCTTATGTGAAACAAAGTTGTGTTTTAGAAAACACACAAAGGTTATGTTTTAGGAAATTTCTTGTTCTTCTCCCTCTTTTTCTGTTAGCCTTATGGAAATTTCACCATACCTTTTCAGTTTGGATGAAGGTGAAGGATACTGAGCTTTGATGTTTATTCGTGGTCTGTTCTAGGCAGAAATGCTACTGTGTATAAAGAGAAAAACATTTTTAGCCCACCAGAATCTTTAATGAGAAAATGAGAAAAATAAATAAAACACTATTAAGTATAAACAAAAATCGTATCTGTCTCCTGTTCTCATCCTTCAGTTTTTAGATGTCTGTTTTTATCACTTTTCTCAAATGCTTTCTTCACAAACCAAGATCTAATAACTAAATGGAAATAGAAAAACCGTCAGTAAGAAAAACAAAAATCAATGAACAAATACAGATTTTAAAAAAAATTTTGGCCTCTTTTATTGGTTTTTTAATTTATTTATTTTCATTTATCTTTTATTCTTTGGCCTATGTGGGCCTCCCATTGCAGTGGCCTCTCTTGCCGCAGAGCACTGGCTCTGGGCACATGCGCTCCAGAGCACTGGCTCCTAATTGGACACACTGTCCCAGCCGCTCTGAGGCACGTAGGATCTTCTCAGCCCAGGAGTGGAACCGGTGCCCCTTGCACCGGGGAAGCCCCAAATGCAGATATCTTTTAAGTGTATAATGACAATTTTATTTTTTTCTTGTTCCGGAACTCACTATTAAGTGAGCTCAGCCTCATGGTAGAGAATGCAAAATTCATGAAAGTTATTTTCATGCACCAATAGCTTCAGTGTAGAATGAGGCCATTTTAAAATTAGTCCAGTCTTCTCAGTCTATCTTTTGACAAATGGTTTCTTATGTTCCTGGTGGTAGGTCATAGTCATAGGCAGCTTTACAGAAAGAAGCAACCTGAAGCATAGTAAGGTGTCAGGCAGAGATTCTACTGTTGATTGCTTCAGTGAAAGAAACCAACAAGTTCATCTTCAATGAAAGAAACCAACAGTAGGATCTGATCAAACTTAGTGTTTCATTACAGTTTTTTCTGTGTATTTCTGAATAAACATTTGATCCTGAACACCACAGAGGTTCGGGGCACTGACCATCTGCACATTCAGAAATCTGTATAACTTAAACTTGACGCTCCCTACTCTCAGTTCCTCTGCATCTGAGGTTCCATATCAATAGATTCAGCCTGCTGTGGATTGTGTAGTACTTATCACTGAAACAGATCTGCTTATAAGTGGATCTGTGCAGTTCCAACCTATGTGGCTCAAGGGTCAGCTGTATTTTCAGTTGTGTTGGAGAGACTCTAAAGAGAGAAAAAGATTGTTTCCTACTAAATTATTTTTTAAAATTTCTTCCTTCATCATTGATAGATGGTTGACTATTTTGTTACAGGCAGTGGGTTGGCACAGGGTGGCACTTCTTGCCACTTGAAATCAGGTGTCACCATGTACATGGTCTTGGTGCCTCTAGCCAGGGTTTGGTCTGTCTTTTCCTTTTTTGAATATCTTGCTCACAGAAGCTGGAGACAAGATGTAATTTCAGTCACCCTGGTTCTTGCTTAGATGTATAGTTGCAGTGGGGAATCGGCAGTTGTTTTAACTGACTACAATTTGGGTGTTGGTTTTTACTGGTTTGTATCCCTGACTCCTGATAGATACAGTCCTGATAGCAACACAGATATGTTTGTTGCAGGTCACCTTTTCCCTTTGTTTATGAGACACTAAATGCTTAATTACATGCTTAAGAGGTAAGTAAAGCAAACAAGGTTAAGTCCTTGTTTTCTTCTTCATTACATTAACCTGCTTTGTAAAATCACCCTCTCCAGTAAAAATCTTTGATATTTGTAAAACCAGAAACCAATAGAGGATTTTCACTGCAAGAAAAATGCTTTTCTATTCTCTCTTAAGATAATTTTGATTATGTTTTCTTTTGATGAAAAAAAAATGTGTTTCCTTTCATCTGTCTACTCAGGAGAACAGATTTCTAACTGTAAAGAGTGGAACAGTTATTGTTAACAAGGAATTGAATTGCAAGATAGTTGAAGAGATAGAAAAAGGGCACCTGGATATTTTCAACAAGTTCAGGTTCCCAAGTCCAGACAAAGTGTGTTTCATGTTGCAAAGGTATGGCCAGATTTCCACACCATTGAGAAGAGGAAAGCAGACACTGTAATAACACCTCATCCTTTCTTTTTCTTTCTCTTTCTTTGGCCTAGAGGAGCACTGGTAGAAAGGAGCACCCCCACTAGGGGATTATGTTTCCCAGTCTGTCTCAGAGCGTCCTGGCTCTATTTCCCCTTCGTTGAGGGCTCGGTCACTCTCCGGCCCATTTCCCACCAGTTTTCTTTCTCCTCTAGATACAGCACACAGAACCTCCTGACAGCTGACAGCCTCCCCACTGAGCCCTACCTTTTCATATAGAAAGAGGGGGAGAAAATGAAGAAAAGTTGTCTCGAAAGCCTGCAGACTTTCATACCCAAGGAATGTGTTGACCACATGCATCTTTTTTTTTTTTAAAGATTTATTTATTTATTTATTTATTTATTTATTTATTTATTTTGGGTGGGGGTCAGGTTGGGGAGGGAGGGGAGCGAGCAGGCCACTGCTATTGGTCTTTCATTTCTCTATTTTCATCCGTCTTTGTTCTTTGGCTCCTGTGGGCCTCCCATCGCGGTGGCATCTGTTGTCGCAGAGCGCCAGCTCTGAGTGCATGCACTTCAGAGCTCCGGCTAGGTGATTGGATACATCGGTCCAGCTGCTCCGCTGCATGTGGGATCTTCCCAGGCCAGGGATTGAACCGGCGCCCCTTGCACTGCAAGGCGGTGTCCTTACCCACTGGACCACCAGGGGAAGCCCAACCACATGCATCTTAAACTAGACGAACAATGTTCATTCAGCCCTTCAGCTTGCCAGTATACAGCCCTGTCTGTTCTGTGCTTAGAAGAAAAAGCCTCAACCAGATTTTCTAGAAGTTTCTACTGCTCATCTGCTTAAGTGACAATGGAGTTACTTCTACATAATCCCTTATATCTTAAATCATATTTTTCTTTAGGTCGTAATTTATCCATAGGAGCTGGAGACATTGATTTTCACAATGAAATGAATTCCTTATCTTCAGATTTTCTTCACCATTATATAGGAGGGCAGCTACTTCATTATAATTATTGCAGGCAAGGCCACAACTGAATTATGAAGGTTTCAAAGCAGACTTTCATCTTCTTATATAATTTCCAGTAATACGGAGATGATACATGTTGTGTGTATCTTCCCTTTGTACCAGGTTACTAGAATATTCCAGTGTTTGTTCTCCTACAGGTTCTCTATACCTGATAGCAGGTGTACTTAGCTCTTAAAACCTATATGTCAAGGTAGTTAATAGAACTCTCAAAGCTTTTTCTACAGATAGTTTCCACAGAGAGGATTTGATTTCTTGTGAGCCTTATGTCTACTGCCTAGTTGAGTGAATCTAGGAGAAAAAAACCATCTGGCTTAATTTATCTTCAGGTATAATTCAATAATGCTAAATGGCAATTTATGGGAAAAAAAATCTAAGACTGTATATAAGCACTAATTTAGAGTTGGTTAATAGGTAACTCTTATTTGTATTTCTTTTGAAGGGATAGATATTTTAATCACATCAGAGCTAATCATTTTTCTTCCTTCTGACATCTGAACGTGGCATTATGGTGTAATGGGCTCCCAGCCTGGTTGTATGCAAAACTCAACTGGTAACATCAGGACTGAGAAAAGCTAAAAAGCAAATAGGGACTATCTGATTTCATAAGGAATCTTTTGTTGGCAAAGGTAAGTTTTAATGTTCCATTGCCTCCTTAAAGAAACTCAGCCCATACTTCATATCAACAAATATGGGCTGATTGAAACCAGTTGCTTGCTTTGTGCCCTGATAAATATGGCCTTCATTTCTCTGGCACAGAGTTTAAGAAACAGGACCAGAAAGGAGGGTTGAATGGAAAGTTGGAAAACTTGGCTAATTTTAAGGTGAGTAATAACATCAGGTAGAATATTTAAGTAATTGCCCCAAGAATATATTTAGTATAAATTGTGATGCAGATATTTTAACTATATCTTAATTACTTGACTACAATAAATATGATGAGAGACCTTTGACTTGGCTTTTAGTATAAATAGTTATGGTAGATTTTTATGCATGATTCCAATTACAGACAGGGGAGCACATATCACATAAACCTTTTAGTCTATAGAAGGCCCATTGGTCCTATCCCTAAAATGCTGGTATACCCGCTTCATATTTTTTTAATGTTGGCCTTCTTTCTGAAGCTTGGGATGCAGAAACTCTTTTTAACTATTATTCATCAGAGTTGAGTTTGGGGTAAAGACTTCTTATTGCTAGGATTATTTATAGCTTTGCCTGAAGAGTTCCTAATTTTATACAATTGTTTAATTTTTTAACTGAGGTCTCTGGATGATCAAAGTGGATGCTTAACAAAGGACTAACTCTGAATTTCTGAGTAATATTTGGTTAAGAATTGGGGTTGCCAATGAAAAGGAAGTAAGCTTTAGTAATAACTACTCTTCTATATGGAGTCCTCTCAGGTGTCTCAGTGGTAAAGAATCCCCTTGCCAGGGCAAAAGATGCAGGAGACAAGGGTTCAGTCCCTGGGTCAGGAAGATCCCCTGGCAGAAGAAACGGCTGCCCACTCCAGTATTCTTGTCTGGAGAAGCCCATGGACGGAGGAGCCTGGTGAGCTACTGGCCGTGGGGTCGCAAGAGTGAGACATGACTAAACAACAACAAAACTTATCTACAGAAATAGCATGGCTTCCTTTAAAATCAAAGTAGACAAAGGTATTTTTCAGAAGTAGCAAGTAACATGCCCTCTAAACAAGAAATCCAATACATCACTTATTCTTTACCATTCATTTGTTTTGTTTTCATTCATTAGGCAAGGTTTCTTAAATGTCTGCCTTGTGAAAGGTTATTAGAAATAAAGCAGTGATGAAAAAGGAACAAAATACCGTGAGGGTCATAATTACTTCCATGGACTATGACTTATAACACACTCACTGGAATAGGATAAAGAAGGGTCATTTCTGTATAGACTAAACTAGCATTTTGAATGAAGATGAAAGAAGACATGGTGTAGTCCCCCTTTTTAAAATCATTTCTCAGTAAATTTGATGTTTCCCACCATTCTCTTCTCAACTGTAGTTGACTAGAGGATAAGTATCTCTAGAGATGGTGATGGCGTGTTTTACCGTATTTCATTTTGGGGTGTGTGTGTGTGTGTTTAGTAAATCTTTGTTAAATCAGTGAATTATTGAGGAGGGGATGCTGTTGCCTAGCTCCACTCAGGAAGGGTTACTATTAACTGTGACAAAGCAAGCATCATTGTTTTTGTCATTCTTCAACATGTAAGTGGTCAGAATCAAATAATCCCATATAACAAAGTCATTTTCTACAATTATCTCCAGATATATTTTGCAACTAATTCCTTCTGGCAGTTACATCTGGATGCTGTGTCATTTCAGGCTAGTCTGTAAGGATAACACGGAAGAATTCTGACTCAGATTGAATGATGAGTAATGTTTGCTTTGGAAAAAATTGAATGTACTTCTATTTTATTTTCCCCACTGTGCTTTACAGTATAGGATATATAACTGTGTCCACTATTGTTTGAATGCTCATTTTTATTTGGTTTTGAAATTGATTTTAAATTAACTAAATATTATATAATAACTATATGCATCCACTACATAAGTTTTATAATATAAAGATCATCTTAAATACACCATTTAAAGATTATAAAAGTAATTTGTGTTTCTAAATACAAAGTTTTTGGAGGGGCCACTTCTATTGATCTTTCACTCATTCATCTTTGTCCTTTGGTGTGTGTGGGCCTCCCATCATTTGTCTCGGAAGAGTGAGACATGACTAAACAACAACAAAACTTATCTACAGAAATAGCATGGCTTCCTTTAAAATCAAAGTAGACAAAGGTATTTTTCAGAAGTAGCAAGTAACATGCCCTCTAAACAAGAAATCCAATACATCACTTATTCTTTACCATTCATTTGTTTTGTTTTCATTCATTAGGCAAGGTTTCTTAAATGTCTGCCTTGTGAAAGGTTATTAGAAATAAAGCAGTGATGAAAAAGGAACAAAATACCGTGAGGGTCATAATTACTTCCATGGACTATGACTTATAACACACTCACTGGAATAGGATAAAGAAGGGTCATTTCTGTATAGACTAAACTAGCATTTTGAATGAAGATGAAAGAAGACATGGTGTAGTCCCCTTTTAAAGTCATTTCTCAGTAAATTTGATGTTTCCCACCATTCTCTTCTCAACTGTAGTTGACTAGAGGATAAGTATCTCTAGAGATGGTGATGGCGTGTTTTACCGTATTTCATTTTGGGGTGTGTGTGTGTGTGTTTAGTAAATCTTTGTTAAATCAGTGAATTATTGAGGAGGGGATGCTGTTGCCTAGCTCCACTCAGGAAGGGTTACTATTAACTGTGACAAAGCAAGCATCATTGTTTTTGTCATTCTTCAACATGTAAGTGGTCAGAATCAAATAATCCCATATAACAAAGTCATTTTCTACAATTATCTCCAGATATATTTTGCAACTAATTCCTTCTGGCAGTTACATCTGGATGCTGTGTCATTTCAGGCTAGTCTGTAAGGATAACACGGAAGAATTCTGACTCAGATTGAATGATGAGTAATGTTTGCTTTGGAAAAAATTGAATGTACTTCTATTTTATTTTCCCCACTGTGCTTTACAGTATAGGATATATAACTGTGTCCACTATTGTTTGAATGCTCATTTTTATTTGGTTTTGAAATTGATTTTAAATTAACTAAATATTATATAATAACTATATGCATCCACTACATAAGTTTTATAATATAAAGATCATCTTAAATACACCATTTAAAGATTATAAAAGTAATTTGTGTTTCTAAATACAAAGTTTTTGGAGGGGCCACTTCTATTGATCTTTCACTCATTCATCTTTGTTCTTTGGTCCGTGTGGGCCTCCCATCATGGTGGCCTCTGTTGTCACAGAGCACCGGCTCTGGGCTCATGTGCTGCAGAGCTCTGGCTTGGTAATTGGACACATCAGTCCAGCTGCTCTGCGGCACGTGGGATCTTCCCAGACCAGGGATCAAACCGGTGCCCCTTGCACTGCAAGGTGGTGTCCTTACCCACTGGACCACTAGGGAAGCCCCCCAAAATATTTTTAAAATATGGTATTTCCATCTTCAGCGTTTGGTTTTCTACCACTCTCCATGGTGGCAGTTGTTAACTGTTTGAATATTATTATCTGGTGTGTATCTGCATGGGGGGTTCGTGGATATATTTGTATGTACACCCCCTGTACTCGTATATTCCCTCCTCTGTACATTTTATTCTTCAGCTTGCCTGTGTCTTTTTCTCATCACTGTCTAGTAGATATTCTTCCATACCAGAACATATTTTCCTTCTAATGTCTGGGTATTATTTTATGGGATGTATGTGCCTTGATCTATTTAACCTTCTCTCTCTTAAAGTATATCTTAAATTTTCTTTTGAATGATGTTTGGTTGAACATGTAGGATGAGATAAGGATTTCTGTAAGAAAAAACCTAAAGATAGACTAAGTTCAAAAAATGGGACCACTTAACGTTTACATTTTAATCTTACCGCTCAAGCCTTTCAAGGTGTTCATGTTAAGTGCTAAGTTCCCCTCCAACTAAGTGTGGAAATTTTGCTACAAGGTAGTATATCGTGGTGGTGAAACATTTGAAGTCCAAGGATATGGGTTTGAATCTCCCCTCTGCTTGTTACTTGGGACTAGCCTGGAGTCAGTCAATTAATTTATCTGCATCTCAATTTTCTCATCTACAGAAGAATCATACCTACTTTGTTTGAAAACTGTGAAAACTAAATGTGTTAACTTTATGTCAGTTTCTTATAAAAGTACCTCATGTGTTTTATTATAAAATGCTTTCTAGAGTTATGACCTGTTGTTGTTAACATGAGCACCTTGTAAGGATTCCCAAAATAAGGAAATTTGGGATCTAATCTAATTGCTACTTAAGAATGTTATACTGAGAAAAACACTGCCTTTGGACAGAGACTTCCATATGGACTGGTATTTAGTCTCCCACATATGGACAAAAATAAAAATTAAACATTAATTTTTGTAATATCTTACTCTGCTACTGCAAGTCTGCTTTTCAGAGCTGTATCTGAAAATCAGAATTGTGTGTGCTTGCATGCTAAGAAACTTGAGTCATGTGCTATTCTTGTGGACCTGTGGACTATAGCCTACTAGGCTCCTCTGTCCATAGTGGTCTCCAGGCATGAATACTCGAGTGGATTGCCATGCCCTTCTCCAGGGAACTTCCCGACCTAGGGATCAAACCTGCATCTCTTATGTCTCCTGGGGTTGCAAAGAGTCAGACAGGACTGAGTGACTAAGACAGACACACATTATATTTTTATGTTATGTTTAGATTCTGTGAGAGGTTCAGCAATAGAATTTATATGTGTTCTGCATTTGCTTTTGCAAAACTTCCATTGTGGCTCCTGCCTATTACTACCCAGTGGCTCTGTATGAATTTTCATGAGATGATGCTCTTAGTTTAGGAATAAGAAAATTGATCTACTCTGAAACAAACAAATAGTGTATCTTTCATGAAGGAGTTCACTGGTTGTCTCTACATTTTAACTGCCTTAGTATTAGTACCATGTTGTAGGTCAGAATCACAGCAACTTGATCATTGGGCATGAGTTCTCGTTTCTGAAATATATCACTGTATTTTTCTTTAAATTAACACGTCTTTTTAAAAGAAGATGTAATAAAGCAATATAGAAATTATATCCTGTGTTTTAGATGGGATAAGAAGTGACAAAATACAAGCTTGATGACAAACAAGATACTGAGGAAAATCTGCAGATATTGTCAGGAGCACTGCTCATAAATGTGGGGGAAAACCACAGAGAACTGGGGAGTAATTGTCTAAGAACTGAAGTTTTTTGTGGCTCTGTGACTTTGGGAGAGTCTAATTGACATCTTTGTGTCTTAGTTACCTCATTTCTTACCTGTAAAATGAGGAACTGTCATCATGGTTCCTATGACGATGATAAGGGGTTTTTTGTAAGGATGTAGTAAGCATGTATATATTCTAGAATAGAGTTTGGTGCTGAGTAACTGTTGTGTGTTTTCTCTAGTTATTATTATTAATAAAAAAGGAGAAATTGATTGAAATTATAGACTGTAGTGCTTTGTCTCAACTCTGAGCAAAATTCTAGAGAGCATTATTAAACAGAAATGGAAGTGGTGATGCCTGGAAGGCATTATGGATTCTCTAAGTTAATTCATGTCAAACTAAATTAATTTATTTTTGATAAGATTATTAGACATACAGCAGGAGGATGCGACTGTTGGAGCTAAATTTCAGCCAGTCCTTTGACATATTCTCTTGTGGGACTGTTTCAAAACTGATGGGCAAACATGAACTGGGCGATAGTATAATTAGATGAATTTTTATCAGATTGAATGGCTATAGACAAATTATATTGATTGGCTAATCAGTATCATTCTGAAAGGAGATCCCAGTGGCAGCCACATGGTTTATTGCTTTGTTTTTCCGTGCATTATCCTCCTGTCATTAATACCTTAGAGGAATTCATCAAATCATGCTTGTCACACATGTGGATATCACAAAATAAAAAGGGAAACTGAACTGGCCAAGGGAGTAATGACTCCAAAAGAAAGTTAGAAGTTTGGACGAACAACCTGCAACCTCAAAAGATGAGGTTTAGCTCAGATAAATAATTGACCAATTTTGTAGACCAGGCCACATTTACTTGTTACCTTAAATTGTCCGATGATTAAAGGATCATAGGATTTCAGAGCCTGAAAAATAGATTGAAACAATCACCATTGCACAAAGATCCTTTTTTGTCTGACAAGTTTGGAGAATATACTGCACAATTACGCGTGTGATTTTAGAAGCAAATGTTGAACAAATTGGAAGCTGAAGTTGATTGACAGTGTGAGGATGGCTGAGAAAGAGCAAGTGTTGTGTTAGGTTGTATTTGTGTAATTATAGGAGTTAGAGAAAGAGAGTAATGGGTTCACTCTACAGATTCTATTTCAATCAAACTACATTTATAATATCAATGGTATTAAGAGGGGTAGTAAGCATGTCATTATATTGCTTTGTCTTAGTTACCTCATTTCTTACCTGTAAAATGAGGAACTGTCATCATGGTTCCTATGACGATGATAAGGGGTTTTTTGTAAGGATGTAGTAAGCATGTATATATTCTAGAATAGAGTTTGGTGCTGAGTAACTGTTGTGTGTTTTCTCTAGTTATTATTATTAATAAAAAAGGAGAAATTGATTGAAATTATAGACTGTAGTGCTTTGTCTCAACTCTGAGCAAAATTCTAGAGAGCATTATTAAACAGAAATGGAAGTGGTGATGCCTGGAAGGCATTATGGATTCTCTAAGTTAATTCATGTCAAACTAAATTAATTTATTTTTGATAAGATTATTAGACATACAGCAGGAGGATGCGACTGTTGGAGCTAAATTTCAGCCAGTCCTTTGACATATTCTCTTGTGGGACTGTTTCAAAACTGATGGGCAAACATGAACTGGGCGATAGTATAATTAGATGAATTTTTATCAGATTGAATGGCTATAGACAAATTATATTGATTGGCTAATCAGTATCATTCTGAAAGGAGATCCCAGTGGCAGCCACATGGTTTATTGCTTTGTTTTTCCGTGCATTATCCTCCTGTCATTAATACCTTAGAGGAATTCATCAAATCATGCTTGTCACACATGTGGATATCACAAAATAAAAAGGGAAACTGAACTGGCCAAGGGAGTAATGACTCCAAAAGAAAGTTAGAAGTTTGGACGAACAACCTGCAACCTCAAAAGATGAGGTTTAGCTCAGATAAATAATTGACCAATTTTGTAGACCAGGCCACATTTACTTGTTACCTTAAATTGTCCGATGATTAAAGGATCATAGGATTTCAGAGCCTGAAAAATAGATTGAAACAATCACCATTGCACAAAGATCCTTTTTTGTCTGACAAGTTTGGAGAATATACTGCACAATTACGCGTGTGATTTTAGAAGCAAATGTTGAACAAATTGGAAGCTGAAGTTGATTGACAGTGTGAGGATGGCTGAGAAAGAGCAAGTGTTGTGTTAGGTTGTATTTGTGTAATTATAGGAGTTAGAGAAAGAGAGTAATGGGTTCACTCTACAGATTCTATTTCAATCAAACTACATTTATAATATCAATGGTATTTGGTGTTCCCCTGTTGGCTCTGACAGCAAAGAATCTGCCTGCACTGTAGGAGACCTGGGTTCGATCCCTGGGTCAGGAAGATCTCCTGGAGAAGGAAATGGCAACCCACTCCAGTATTCTTGCCTGGGAAATCTCATGGGCCGAGAAGCCTGGCAGTCCATGGGGTCACCAAGAGTCAAACATGACTTAGCCACTAAATCACACCATCAACAGTGTTTGACTAATTTAGTTCACTTAGGATAATTCTTAAAGGTGTGGTTTACAGCTGACAGTAGCAAATTCAAGAATATGCAAAGAAGGATGGTTGGAGAGGTAGTCTGTGTGTCATTTTATGTGAGTTTGGGTGGAAGAAACCAAGGATCTGTTAGTCTGGGAGTAAAGAGGGGTTGGGGCTTCTCTGGTGGCTTAGTGGGAAAGAATCCACCTGCCAGTGCAGGAGATGCTGGTTTGATCTCTGGATCAGGAAGATCACCAAGAAAAGGACATGGCAGCCCACTCCAGTATTCTTGCCTGGGAAATCCCATGGACAAAGACACTTGATGTGCTATAGTCCATGGGGTCAAAAAAGAGTTGGACACAACTTAGCAACTAAACAGCAACAACAGCAGCAGCAAAGGGAGGCTGGGTCCTAATAGTGCTTTTCAAACAGATGGTAACATATCTGAATAAATTATTGGATCCTATTTTAGAAATTAATATAACACAGTTGCCTTACTTTAAGTGTTTGTGATAGTGAAGTACTCACAATTGAATATTGACCAATTTTGTAGCCCAGGCCACATTTACTTGTTACCTTAAATTGTCCGATGATTAAAGGATCATAGGATTTCAGAGCCTGAAAAATAGATTGAAACAATCACCATTGCACAAAGATCCTTTTTTGTCTGACAAGTTTGGAGAATATACTGCACAATTACGCGTGTGATTTTAGAAGCAAATGTTGAACAAATTGGAAGCTGAAGTTGATTGACAGTGTGAGGATGGCTGAGAAAGAGCAAGTGTTGTGTTAGGTTGTATTTGTGTAATTATAGGAGTTAGAGAAAGAGAGTAATGGGTTCACTCTACAGATTCTATTTCAATCAAACTACATTTATAATATCAATGGTATTTGGTGTTCCCCTGTTGGCTCTGACAGCAAAGAATCTGCCTGCACTGTAGGAGACCTGGGTTCGATCCCTGGGTCAGGAAGATCTCCTGGAGAAGGAAATGGCAACCCACTCCAGTATTCTTGCCTGGGAAATCTCATGGGCCGAGAAGCCTGGCAGTCCATGGGGTCACCAAGAGTCAAACATGACTTAGCCACTAAATCACACCATCAACAGTGTTTGACTAATTTAGTTCACTTAGGATAATTCTTAAAGGTGTGGTTTACAGCTGACAGTAGCAAATTCAAGAATATGCAAAGAAGGATGGTTGGAGAGGTAGTCTGTGTGTCATTTTATGTGAGTTTGGGTGGAAGAAACCAAGGATCTGTTAGTCTGGGAGTAAAGAGGGGTTGGGGCTTCTCTGGTGGCTTAGTGGGAAAGAATCCACCTGCCAGTGCAGGAGATGCTGGTTTGATCTCTGGATCAGGAAGATCACCAAGAAAAGGACATGGCAGCCCACTCCAGTATTCTTGCCTGGGAAATCCCATGGACAAAGACACTTGATGTGCTATAGTCCATGGGGTCAAAAAAGAGTTGGACACAACTTAGCAACTAAACAGCAACAACAGCAGCAGCAAAGGGAGGCTGGGTCCTAATAGTGCTTTTCAAACAGATGGTAACATATCTGAATAAATTATTGGATCCTATTTTAGAAATTAATATAACACAGTTGCCTTACTTTAAGTGTTTGTGATAGTGAAGTACTCACAATTGAATATTAAATGTTTTTCACATTCAAAAGCAAAAGCTAGGACTACATCGTATAAGTAATAGGGAGCATGAATTTTCACTTGATATACAGGAGAGACATTTTAACAAGCAGTAGGATCTGAATACTGTCTGCAAATTTCTGTGGCCTAAGTACTTCTTCTTCTTGAAAGAAATACCTGACTTTAATACAAGTTTCATATGTATTATTATTTAAATCATGATTAATATTTTCCTCTTAGCTTTTTTAGAACATTTTAGAAATTGTAGGGGTCTCATGTTTGCTTTCTTTTTGTGTGTAGGAGGAATATCAACTGTTTGTCAAGCTTAGGAATTTATTGAGGTAGAACAAGGTTGCCAGAATCCCTCAGGAAGTTAGAGGTCACCTCTCAATTGCATAGAATTGTATCTGCAGATTCAGATAGTGGTCACTGAACTGTTCCAAGCCTCAGAAAACCAGCTCTGTACTCAGCACTGCTCAGGTTTTTTGAAACTGGGCCACCAAAACAGTTTTACTGTAAGACAGAATTCTCCTCTGGTGGACATTCTATACTCCTATATATCATCATTGCTCGAAGGTTTGTCTTTAAGTATGCATTGTTGGAAGTAAGTTGCTGCTTCTGGTATTCTCTATTTTTACTTGATGTGTAACACAAGCATAACTGGATAATTTGTCCCTCCAGGGTGCTTTTCTTCCTCTATAACAGAGCAGTGTCTGAAAGAAGGCCATAGTGGATAATCCCTCTTGTTAAACACAGGGAGGAAGATTGTGGGGTGGTGAAACCGGACAACCTGTGGCGCAGGTTTACACATCTGAATCCACAAGGAATGAATTTGACCTTTATCATGGCTGGAGATGGACAATATGTTGTCTAACCTGATTTGTAGAAACCCTCATGCAATCTATGCAGGACATCTCAAAGAAAGATCCCTTCTAATGTCCGTCAGTTTTGTTTTATTTTTAATAGCTCTTTTTGTTGTGTTGAAAAGATTCATGTTTCTTGGTTGTACTCAACGGGGGCCTTTTTCCCAGCCAGTAGTATCAGGTAATGTTTAGTAACACGTGTTGCTGTAGGCCATCATTGGGCATCCGGAAATAATCAGTGCTTTCCACTGAAGTTCTCATTGAGTCCTCACAATATTTTTATAAAAGAGGAAATGAGACTGAGGTCAAGGAGGTTCAATATCTAAGATCAGACAGCTCGTGGTTAGGGGTTCCTGGTTTATCTGACTTCTTTATCATTCTATCAACATTCCTAATATACAGCAACTCCAAATGAACTTGGTCTCCATCAAAGCCTGCTTAGTGGTGCTCTAATCTGATGTAACAGACATGAATGAGGACCAGGGTCTTCGATCTCATAAAGCTTGGAGTGTAGCTGGAAGACTATCATTAAACAGATAGTGATGATTAGGGACAGTTTTGACAGGTGCCGACACAGGAAAGTAGAGTTTAAACTGTAATCTGAGAGTTCAAACAAATATCTGATTTGTTCTGAAATGGGAGGTTGCCGAGAGGGGGAGGATGAGGTGAATGTTGCATGTAATATCTTGACTGTAGGCCCACAGTTTCTATAAAAAGCCTGCTGCTCAAGATGAGAAACAATTTAACTTAGTAGCAGGAGCAGACTTTTGTGTTGACTAGACCCTCACCTCCTAGCTGCTAGGTCTCAGAGAGACTTTTTTCTTCTGGGATGCCCCCTTTTCCTGAGTGAAGTTACCCGACTCTCAAGGCTTTCATAACAAAATTCCGCATCTTTTAAGTCAGGCATTCACAAATACTACTACAGCACGCAATTTCGTCATAAAATTCAGGCAAGTTAAATAGAAGAATTGTGAGTATCATCTTTGAGGCTTTCCTGGTGACTCAGTGGTAAAGAACCCAACTGCCAATGCAGGAGACATGGTTTGATCCCTGGGTCAGGAAGATCCCCTGGAGAAGGAAATGGCAACCCCACCCAGTATGCTTGCCTGGGAAATCCCAGGGACAGAGGAGCCTGGTGGTCTAGAGTCAGGACTTAGTAAGTGACAACAACAACAAAATATCACCTTTAAACCCTTAACTAGTGACCTCATATGTCAAGGGTGAGAACAGCCTCATGAAGGGGTAGATGTTGTAGAGTGGGCATAATGCTGTTCCTTTCCGTGTGATTCATTTTCTCATCTGAATACTACCAGACATTCAAATTCATGTCTCATCAAAATGACATGGACCTTTGAGGTTTCTTAAGAAGAGAGGAAATAGGGAATGTTAAATATATGAATCCAGGAGTCTATTGTAATACAAGTAAAACCTTTGGAGACTTAGCACAGAAGAGTTGCCTACTATACATTAGCTGCTTTTATTGTATTCAAACAGTGTCAGCATCAATATTATTATGTATGCAAGTCCTGTCCTTCTATGTTGTAACTTTATGACCTTTGACCAATTACTTCAACTTACTGTATCTCAGAGCAAGTTAATCCTACCTCTTCTATTCATTTCACTATGTTTTCAAGGTCAAATAATATCTATTATACAGTATGTAAGCAAATGAAATAATATATGTTGTGTGTAAACACTCTGTGATTGTAGAGAGCTATCTAATGGCTTATTGTTATAACCCTCGAGCCATTTAGCTAATACATGAGACCTTACATAGTGAAACATTTTAATGAACTGCCACTGTGGATTAAGGGAAAACACTTTAATGTTAGAGAAGGGTCTAAACCTGTATCATCAATGTGACCTGTATAAATTGTAGAAATCTTTTTATTGCAGTCAAATAAATAAGTTCAGAAAAAAAAATTCAGGGCCTGAAGGACCAACATTGTCAGATGAATCCTGGTCTAATAGATTTATCCTGGTCCATTAGATGAGTCCTGGTTTAACATGTTTATCCTAATCTATGAGATGAATCCTGGTCTAATATGTTTATCTTTAGGGTACTGGAAATGACTTCTGAGGGAGCTTGGGTAAGCTTTAAAATGTTTGACACATGGCATTCCTAAACCAGAAGAGTGCTGAAAGAATGAACCTAAGACAAAAATAGATTCCTAGCTTGGCCTGTGTCCTCAGTGACTTAGAAAATGTCTGATTCTTTTGCTTGCCTGTAGTGCTATCCTTTTCTGCAGTGTTTATTTTTTTCTCTCCTCCTACTGGAACATGTAGAAGTCTGGGGGAAGAGGCTTCTGAGATGAGTTTATTTTCCCTCAAAGGTGCATGAATGTCAATGTCTTTGAGATAGATTCTGAAGTAGTTGGGCTACCCAGGTGGTGCGAGTGATAAAGAACCCACCTGCCAACACAGGAGACGTAAGAGAGACAAGTTTGATACCTGGATCAGGAAAATCTCATGGAGGAGAGCATGACAGCCCACTCCAGTGTTTTTGCCTGGAGAATCCCATGGACAGAGGAGCCTGGTGGGCTACAGTCCATAGCATTGCCAACAGTTGGACACAACTGAAGCAACTAAGCACACGTGCATACAAGTTGATAGAGTTAGTCACGTCAGTATGGAAGGTGACATCCAGGGGTGTTTCCCAGTTCTGCACATCTGTTCCTGTCCTCTGGAGAATGCCAGGAATCCATTGTCCTGAAGGCCACTGATTGAATGTGTGCTTTCTGTCCTTTGCCATGGAAATTCTACTTTCGTTTGCAGCATTAGTCGTTTCTAACAGTATGTAAACATTTAATAAAAAACGGGGGCTCTAATGGCTTATTGTTATAACCCTCGAGCCATTTAGCTAATACATGAGACCTTACATAGTGAAACATTTTAATGAACTGCCACTGTGGATTAAGGGAAAACACTTTAATGTTAGAGAAGGGTCTAAACCTGTATCATCAATGTGACCTGTATAAATTGTAGAAATCTTTTTATTGCAGTCAAATAAATAAGTTCAGAAAAAAAAATTCAGGGCCTGAAGGACCAACATTGTCAGATGAATCCTGGTCTAATAGATTTATCCTGGTCCATTAGATGAGTCCTGGTTTAACATGTTTATCCTAATCTATGAGATGAATCCTGGTCTAATATGTTTATCTTTAGGGTACTGGAAATGACTTCTGAGGGAGCTTGGGTAAGCTTTAAAATGTTTGACACATGGCATTCCTAAACCAGAAGAGTGCTGAAAGAATGAACCTAAGACAAAAATAGATTCCTAGCTTGGCCTGTGTCCTCAGTGACTTAGAAAATGTCTGATTCTTTTGCTTGCCTGTAGTGCTATCCTTTTCTGCAGTGTTTTTTTTTTTTTTTTTTCTCTCCTCCTACTGGAACATGTAGAAGTCTGGGGGAAGAGGCTTCTGAGATGAGTTTATTTTCCCTCAAAGGTGCATGAATGTCAATGTCTTTGAGATAGATTCTGAAGTAGTTGGGCTACCCAGGTGGTGCGAGTGATAAAGAACCCACCTGCCAACACAGGAGACGTAAGAGAGACAAGTTTGATACCTGGATCAGGAAAATCTCATGGAGGAGAGCATGACAGCCCACTCCAGTGTTTTTGCCTGGAGAATCCCATGGACAGAGGAGCCTGGTGGGCTACAGTCCATAGCATTGCCAACAGTTGGACACAACTGAAGCAACTAAGCACACGTGCATACAAGTTGATAGAGTTAGTCACGTCAGTATGGAAGGTGACATCCAGGGGGGTGTTTCCCAGTTCTGCACATCTGTTCCTGTCCTCTGGAGAATGCCAGGGAATCCATTGTCCTGAAGGCCACTGATTGAATGTGTGCTTTCTGTCCTTTGCCATGGAAATTCTACTTTCGTTTGAGCAGTGCAGAATTTGCAGCCTATTGGAAGTAGCAGTTTACGAGAAAGGAGATAGTTGAAAATGAAAGGATTTTAGTACTTGAAAAGGAAGCATGAGAGGTGTTTAGACCCAACTCTTAGGGAGACAGAGTCAAGTGGACTCAAAAATATAGCTCTGACACAGGAGAACCATTTGTTTAATGAAGAAAGAAAAGGACATTTATAAAAAGACTGAGCATTATGACTGACTCTGATTTGTATAGAAGAGAGATATGTGACCAATGGTTTCTAATTACAGCCTTCTCTTGGCTAATAATTCTAGCTACAAGTTTTCTCAGTGAAATGGCAGTTTTAGGGGCCTGTTTTTGAGGAAATAAATTATAAAGCAGCTCCATTTTCAGCAAAAAAAAAATTTTTGAAAGGGACTAGAAAAGATCACTTTTTAGCCAAAGTAAATAATGTAGGAAAAATGAAACAGAGCTTTTGGAAAGGAGACACAATTCACAGTATCTGTAGAAAATATGATTTCGTACTTCTATAAGAACTATTAAGAATTCAATTAGCTGTTCATATAGATAATAATTATCACAGCTCAGTGGCTTTTGTATGTATTAGCAATAAAATGTGAGAATATTTTATGAAAAAGTATATTCAGAGTTGCAACCCAAAATATAAAACACTTAATAAAAAGCCTATTACAGTTTATAAAATAAAACTCAAATGCATGGAACAATGTGTGTACATTTCCTGAAAGTTTAATTAGAATGTCTCATTTAATTCTAATCTAAGTTTCATCTGGAAATATAAAGACGTGAACAATGAAAAATTTAAGGAGGAATAATGAGGGCCATGTCGTATTCAGAGAGTGAAGTGGATTGTAATATTATAACAATTTAAACAGAATTGTGCTGGCCCAGGAATCGACTGAAAATCAGGGGAATATAGAGGGACCTCACTCCCAAATGAACCCTAAGGATAGTGGTTTGCAGAGACCCCACACATTACCAGAAGTGCCTTTAACATTAGAGCGACTAAGCTCTGGGGGCTCTGAGCACTCTCCCTCAGCTCACACACAGCTCTGCTTTGTGCACTAAGTTGCTTCGTTCGTGTCTGACTGTTTGTGGCCCCACGGACTGTAGCCAGTCAGGCTCCTCTATCCATGCAATTTTCAAGGAATATGGCAGTGGGTAACCTTTCCCTCCTTCAGGGGAATCCTCCCTACCCAGGAGTTGAACCTGGGTCTCCCCCATGGCAGGCAGATTCTTTACCATCTGCACCTTTTATATATTTGTTTCTTACATTTTTTATGTTGGTTACACATCCAGACGCATTTTCATCGTCCTAATAGTAATAATATATGGCAGAGGAGGCTTTGCTAACCACGAACTGACATATGAAACAAATTTTGGGGGGAATCTTGACTTATATTACTAGGAGATACAAGCTTTAGTTAGTTCATATGGGTGCAAAATGAAATATTCTCGATGGATTAAGAAATGAAAACAGAATACAAGAAATAGTTGTAGATAATTACCTCCTCTTGGGATAAAAGGAATATCTAAACATAAAAGTAGGTGAAGTCACAATGGAAAATCTGCTAGAGTAGTTCATGTGAAAATACAAAACATTACATGTCTCCCTAAATATCCAAAAAATATGCAACAAAAGAATACAAATCTGTTATTGATATGTACAACAATGAATATTATTTTTACTATATAAATAGCTTTTTACACATTGATGAAAAAGACTAAATGCCCCATATGGTATTCATTTTTTAAAAAAATCTTTGTCCTCATTAGTATTTATAAAAGTATAATTAGAGTAACAGTGAATTACAACTTATTTGACCTACTAAGTTGGCAAATATTGCAGAAAAGATACTGTTTAATCCTGGCAAAGCTTTGGAGAGAGAGGCAGATTCACTTCTCCTTGGCGAGAGTATAAATTGTTAAAATATTTCTGGAAACAGTTGGCAGTGTGTCAGGAGACATGACAGAGCTCATATCCTTTGACTCAATAATATTCTAAGAATGTTGCATTCAATATAGTCTTAGGGAAATTATTTTTATTAATTGAAATTTTAAAGCAACATAAATGCCTATCATCAAGATTATTGCCGATGTGGTTTGGGCCCACACTGTAGGCGACTAAGCTCTGGGGCTCTGAGCACTCTCCCTCAGCTCACACACAGCTCTGCTTTGTGCACTAAGTTGCTTCGTTCGTGTCTGACTGTTTGTGGCCCCACGGACTGTAGCCAGTCAGGCTCCTCTATCCATGCAATTTTCAAGGAATATGGCAGTGGGTAACCTTTCCCTCCTTCAGGGGAATCCTCCCTACCCAGGAGTTGAACCTGGGTCTCCCCCATGGCAGGCAGATTCTTTACCATCTGCACCTTTTATATATTTGTTTCTTACATTTTTTATGTTGGTTACACATCCAGACGCATTTTCATCGTCCTAATAGTAATAATATATGGCAGAGGAGGCTTTGCTAACCACGAACTGACATATGAAACAAATTTTGGGGGGAATCTTGACTTATATTACTAGGAGATACAAGCTTTAGTTAGTTCATATGGGTGCAAAATGAAATATTCTCGATGGATTAAGAAATGAAAACAGAATACAAGAAATAGTTGTAGATAATTACCTCCTCTTGGGATAAAAGGAATATCTAAACATAAAAGTAGGTGAAGTCACAATGGAAAATCTGCTAGAGTAGTTCATGTGAAAATACAAAACATTACATGTCTCCCTAAATATCCAAAAAATATGCAACAAAAGAATACAAATCTGTTATTGATATGTACAACAATGAATATTATTTTTACTATATAAATAGCTTTTTACACATTGATGAAAAGACTAAATGCCCCATATGGTATTCATTTTTAAAAAAATCTTTGTCCTCATTAGTATTTATAAAAGTATAATTAGAGTAACAGTGAATTACAACTTATTTGACCTACTAAGTTGGCAAATATTGCAGAAAAGATACTGTTTAATCCTGGCAAAGCTTTGGAGAGAGAGGCAGATTCACTTCTCCTTGGCGAGAGTATAAATTGTTAAAATATTTCTGGAAACAGTTGGCAGTGTGTCAGGAGACATGACAGAGCTCATATCCTTTGACTCAATAATATTCTAAGAATGTTGCATTCAATATAGTCTTAGGGAAATTATTTTTATTAATTGAAATTTTAAAGCAACATAAATGCCTATCATCAGTTAAGTGTTAATTATGGTGCCCATTTTGAAGAATTTAAAGTATATGAAGAAAAGATAGCTAACTATGTATATATATGTGTATGTATACTTTATATAATTATATTTTAAAAGTATTATGAATAGAAAAAAAACTACAAGGAAATATTAGCAACAGTTAATATTCTTAGTTGTAAACTTACGAGTGCATTTTGTTTTCTATAATAGAGGCATGAATTTTGCATTTTTCCAGTTTTTTGACAATCAGAAAGCAAGACTTTTAAACTTAACATTATCCCTGCTGAACTCTAAAATTGAGATCCCTATTTTGTTATGGTTGTACTGTTACCGCCCAAGCCAGTTGGAACCTGTTTTGATTATCTGAAATATGTATTGGCCCTCTTTCTAGAAAAAAATCTTATTATGATGCATAGTCTTAAAAATGGGGAATAATCCTACTCGCTTTTCTGCTCTGTTGCCTCTTTGACCTTGTTTCTAAAGAGGTAGGTACCAGGTGGAAAACATTTGGAAGAGGATGTAAAATTCAAAGTAAGTGTTATATAACCAGGGAGGCATTTTCAAATACTAGTTGTATGTAAACATGTCAAGAAAGTAATCCAGGAAGTGTGATTTTGCTGGACTTAGAAAGCACCTTATAACCAAGGCATTGACAGCTGGGCCGTGAGTGGTGGCTTGGTCTGACACTTGGGGCTGGAGCTTCATTCTGACTGTGACTTCTTCCCTCTGTCGTGTTTGAGTATGGCTGCCTGCGAGTCTGATTCATGTCTGCCGTGTGTCCCATTACTTCGATGCTCTCCATGTGTGTTTCCATGAAAGTAAGTTCTCTCTTTTGTTCTCTGAATGTTCCCACAGCTAGTTCAGTGAAGCTCGCTCATGCCCAGGACCCTCTCCTTCTCTGTCCCCTTTCTCTGTCTTGCAGGAACTAAGGGAGGCTTCTGGTGTTCTGTGTGGCTTCATCGTTTCCTTGCTGCCTCTCATCTGCCTCACAATGTAATTCTTGGCCCTTTTACTTCCTTCGTAGAGTAGGATGTGATGTCATAGAGAAGGGGACAGGGCTATCCAAATTCTCTCAGTTGCTGGGAGGAGCTGCCCAGGTGTGCTGAGGGGCCTGTACTCAGGAAGAGAAACAGGGACTCCTCCACAGTGAGTAACCCCACTTTCAAGTGCATCCAACTTACCATGAACACTGTACCCAATGCGCTGGAGTTACCTCTTTGCCCCTTTCTAGATTTAATCAGTTTGCCTTTTATAGGTTCCCAGTTCAGCTCAACGTCCCTTCTTTCTCTCCCTTCTCCTTTGTCCCCCTCTTTCCGCCATCCTGTATCTCTCCTCACTGGTTTCCCTTGTCCTGGCTTGCTCCCTTGTGTCTGTGTGTGTCTGTTGACCTTCTGCCCACGTCTTCCGTGAGTGACCATTGATGTCCCCAGCATCACCTGTCCTGGAGGCCGATGCCGGCCTTGTATCTAGTCCATGTGACCACGCATTGCCTTGCAGTAACTCATGTTTCCACTGTTCCACAATACTGACAGTTCTTATTTTAAAAACTTTGTTGGCTTTTACGTTTTCATGTCTGTATCTTTCCCGCTTTGCTTTGTTGACCTAATCTTTTCCCTGTTTCAGCTTTCTTATGCAGTTTCCTTCTTGCCTTTTTTTTAAAACTAAGTTTTACACATTAGTCCTCTTCCCTCTACAGCTACACCTATATCTCTTCCCCTCACCGTGACAGTTTTTGGTCCAGCTCTCCAACAGTCTCCTCTGTGAGAACAGTTTTCTTTCTTTCCTGTTGACATACTTGTTGCTACACTCTCTTTGCAGTGTAGTGCTTGTTTCGATTGGTCTGACACTTGGGGCTGGAGCTTCATTCTGACTGTGACTTCTTCCCTCTGTCGTGTTTGAGTATGGCTGCCTGCGAGTCTGATTCATGTCTGCCGTGTGTCCCATTACTTCGATGCTCTCCATGTGTGTTTCCATGAAAGTAAGTTCTCTCTTTTGTTCTCTGAATGTTCCCACAGCTAGTTCAGTGAAGCTCGCTCATGCCCAGGACCCTCTCCTTCTCTGTCCCCTTTCTCTGTCTTGCAGGAACTAAGGGAGGCTTCTGGTGTTCTGTGTGGCTTCATCGTTTCCTTGCTGCCTCTCATCTGCCTCACAATGTAATTCTTGGCCCTTTTACTTCCTTCGTAGAGTAGGATGTGATGTCATAGAGAAGGGGACAGGGCTATCCAAATTCTCTCAGTTGCTGGGAGGAGCTGCCCAGGTGTGCTGAGGGGCCTGTACTCAGGAAGAGAAACAGGGACTCCTCCACAGTGAGTAACCCCACTTTCAAGTGCATCCAACTTACCATGAACACTGTACCCAATGCGCTGGAGTTACCTCTTTGCCCCTTTCTAGATTTAATCAGTTTGCCTTTTATAGGTTCCCAGTTCAGCTCAACGTCCCTTCTTTCTCTCCCTTCTCCTTTGTCCCCCTCTTTCCGCCATCCTGTATCTCTCCTCACTGGTTTCCCTTGTCCTGGCTTGCTCCCTTGTGTCTGTGTGTGTCTGTTGACCTTCTGCCCACGTCTTCCGTGAGTGACCATTGATGTCCCCAGCATCACCTGTCCTGGAGGCCGATGCCGGCCTTGTATCTAGTCCATGTGACCACGCATTGCCTTGCAGTAACTCATGTTTCCACTGTTCCACAATACTGACAGTTCTTATTTTAAAAACTTTGTTGGCTTTTACGTTTTCATGTCTGTATCTTTCCCGCTTTGCTTTGTTGACCTAATCTTTTCCCTGTTTCAGCTTTCTTATGCAGTTTCCTTCTTGCCTTTTTTTTAAAACTAAGTTTTACACATTAGTCCTCTTCCCTCTACAGCTACACCTATATCTCTTCCCCTCACCGTGACAGTTTTTGGTCCAGCTCTCCAACAGTCTCCTCTGTGAGAACAGTTTTCTTTCTTTCCTGTTGACATACTTGTTGCTACACTCTCTTTGCAGTGTAGTGCTTGTTTCGATATTCTTTAAAGAATTACGAAGGGACTGATCCAGACTGGGAAAAATGGGGACATTTGCTAGGAACTAGAAAGGCAAGAACAGGAAAATAGCCCTAATAGTGAGGAAGGTTGTAGGTTGAAATTTAGCCGATGATAGTCCAAGAGATCACAAAGCTCTTTTGAACATATTTGGAAGCCTTTGCAAAGTTTACTTTTTAGAGGGACCCTGTTAATTTTCAATTATTATGATGCTTCTGGTCTAATAATCATGAATTAAGACTCTAGAGTTATTAAGTTGCATGGGGCCATGACTTGTGCAGAAGTTCCTTGTATAGAAAATTTAAGTGTTGGGTTGACCAAAATGTTCGTTTGGATTTTTCCATAAGATGTGCTAGAAAAACCCAAATGAAATTTTTGGCTAACCCAATAGGTGTCATTTACCCTTGGAAGAAGTCATTATGAAGATGTGTATAGACTTGTTTCTTGTACCAGAGGTGGTCCTTATAAAGCCTTGGTTCATGAGCAGTGTGGGCACCATTGTTTGCTGTAGATTGGTCCCTGGGTGGATAAAGAGGCTTGATTTCCAGGGTTGATGGTCTAATGCCTGTGAAAATAGTTTACTGAGTCCCATCTTATTTCCCATACTTTGTTTAAAAAATCCTTTCCACTCAAAAATAAGTAGGACAGATGAGGAGAGAAACAGAATAGGACTCAGTTCCTAAAGCTGAAATGGGCTGGATGGGAAGAGGAAAGTGTTTACTTGAAATGAATTGGAAAAGGCAAATGAAAGGAAACTGAGCTGAACTGGAAGACACACTGTAATTGGATACTTGGGCTTCCATATGTTTTTTTTCCATTTGACCATGAAGATTTTTATTTGTTTGTTTGATTGTTTAATGCAAAAGAAGTTGATCAAAATATGAATCCAGTGAGGTTATTTCTGACCAGAACTTTGTTCTCTGCTGTTGATGGTATTCAGGCTCATGTTTCCAAAGTCATAGAAATTTAAGAAACAATTTAGCAGCCTGAAAACAAAAATTTAACTGTAAAATGTTAGCAATTTTAATAAGGGAAATTATATACATTTACTAACTCTGTGTTTTTAGGTCTCACATTACTTTTGGGGGGTATGTCTGCCTTTGTGAGATGTTTGCAGAATGGTCCCTACGTGTTGCAGAAATTGCCATAAATGTCCAGGAAAAATTATATTCTCACGTGGACACCTGATTTGTATGGTGTAACCTAATTTTGGCATAACAGCCCCTTCCCCTTTAAAATTTGCATGATTCACACACATTTTTCATCTTGTATGCTCTGTGCAGTAATATAGAAATCTTATGTCTATTTTTATTTTTTAGGCACTAGAAAAACACCCCAACTCACCAATGACAGCAAAGCAGATATTGGAAGTCATTCAGAAAGAAGGGTTAAAAGAAACAAGGTCAGTATTCATATTTATAATTTCTGTTTTCTTTGATTAGTAATTGCTACTGACTGCAAAGCAACAGGTGTACCTGGATTTTGACATTGTAGTAGATTGTGAATTAAATAACTACCTGCAGATTCTTTTGTGACTGCCAAATATTTGAGTGACCCAGGATTTTCTTGAAACTCCTTGTTCACTTAATACATTAGACAGACTGATAGAGAATCTACTTCATTAACAAGGAGCAGCACTGTGTGAATTAACCTGTAATTGGAGTTACTCATCTTTCTTGTAAGAGAAGGCTTTTGTTTCTGAAAGTGAGCAGTGAAAGAGTCACACTTTCATAGTCTTAACAGATAGATCCCAGGATGTAAGATGAGCTCATTCAAATACAATTCAAATCACCAGTGATCATGGTTGAAAATTTAGTCCTCCATACTTAGAATTACTCTCCTTGGAGCATCATTAATCAGTTATTGAGTCTTAGGGAAATTGAGATAGTCATATACCATGACATCTGCCCTTTAAAAATGTGTAATTCGTTGGTTTTCAGTATATTCCCAAAACAGTGCAGTCATCACCACTATCTAATTTTAGAACATTTTCATCACCCTAAGGCAGAAACCCATATCCATTAGCAGTCACTCCCAGTTCTCTATGCCCCCAGCCCCTGGCAGCCAATAACGTACTTGCCTATTCTGGACATTTCATGTAATTGGAATTATACACTGTGTAGCCATTTGTGACTGACTTCTTTCATTTAGCATCATGATTTCAAGGTACACTCACGTGGTACCATGAATCAATACTTTTTTCTTTTTGTTGCCAAAGAATACTTTATTGAATGAATGTATGCTATAGTTTCTTTATCTATGATGATCCTTTGTTTGTTTAGTTATGAATTTTACAATTTTGGCTTTATCAAGCAGTTTAGAGCCATATAATGATACTACTCCAGAAGGAAAATAGTTTGTTACAGGGTAAAAATCACCATAGAGCTGCCATATGTGTATCTACTCATCCATGGTACGTAGAGTAAAATGTTTAATTGTATGAAGTGGTCTACCTGTAAGTCATTGGCAAGATAGTGATCTCAGCTTGGTGCTAATCTAATCTACTAAATTACCTTTTGAATCTGATACTGAGATAGAATTTGCAAACAGAAATCAGCATCCTCCTGAGACCAACTTTTCCTAAAATGTTGGTGTTACCTGAAAGTCCCATTACAGTAACCTGCGAGTCCCATCAGCTTCTAGTGGTCCAAAATGCATCTCTTGCAAGTTTGACCCATGGACATCGCAACTGAGTAGAGCGGAGGACACGTAGGCTCAGTTTTCCTCTCTATTTTAGAGACTTTTTCTGTCTGTTCTAAAGAAAGAGCCCAAGCAAATTAAACTACACTGTTTGCAGTAATTGTTCCCCACCAAGTGGAGGCATCATTGGGGAGGGAAGTTGCTGACAGAGCCTAACAGATCTGTTCGAGGGGTTCCTTGCTTCTAAGCCAGACATCAGTGCAAAGAGCTCAGGAACAAAACGGGGACACCTGGAAACTAATACCCCCTGACTGCCTGCCAGAAACCCTGAAAATATTTACGCTGTTTAGAAAGTGCTGGAAATGTTTGTGCTCCAGCCAGAAGAAAAGAAGGGACAAAGATCTAAAGACCTGGGGCTTCCCTGGTGGTCCAGTGGGTAAGGCACCCCCAGGCCACAAAATTTCGTTGGTTTTCAGTATATTCCCAAAACAGTGCAGTCATCACCACTATCTAATTTTAGAACATTTTCATCACCCTAAGGCAGAAACCCATATCCATTAGCAGTCACTCCCAGTTCTCTATGCCCCAGCCCTGGCAGCCAATAACGTACTTGCCTATTCTGGACATTTCATGTAATTGGAATTATACACTGTGTAGCCATTTGTGACTGACTTCTTTCATTTAGCATCATGATTTCAAGGTACACTCACGTGGTACCATGAATCAATACTTTTTTCTTTTTGTTGCCAAAGAATACTTTATTGAATGAATGTATGCTATAGTTTCTTTATCTATGATGATCCTTTGTTTGTTTAGTTATGAATTTTACAATTTTGGCTTTATCAAGCAGTTTAGAGCCATATAATGATACTACTCCAGAAGGAAAATAGTTTGTTACAGGGTAAAAATCACCATAGAGCTGCCATATGTGTATCTACTCATCCATGGTCGTAGAGGAAAATGTTTAATTGTATGAAGTGGTCTACCTGTAAGTCATTGGCAAGATAGTGATCTCAGCTTGGTGCTAATCTAATCTACTAAATTACCTTTTGAATCTGATACTGAGATAGAATTTGCAAACAGAAATCAGCATCCTCCTGAGACCAACTTTTCCTAAAATGTTGGTGTTACCTGAAAGTCCCATTACAGTAACCTGCGAGTCCCATCAGCTTCTAGTGGTCCAAAATGCATCTCTTGCAAGTTTGACCCATGGACATCGCAACTGAGTAGAGCGGAGGACACGTAGGCTCAGTTTTCCTCTCTATTTTAGAGACTTTTTCTGTCTGTTCTAAAGAAAGAGCCCAAGCAAATTAAACTACACTGTTTGCAGTAATTGTTCCCCACCAAGTGGAGGCATCATTGGGGAGGGAAGTTGCTGACAGAGCCTAACAGATCTGTTCGAGGGGTTCCTTGCTTCTAAGCCAGACATCAGTGCAAAGAGCTCAGGAACAAAACGGGGACACCTGGAAACTAATACCCCCTGACTGCCTGCCAGAAACCCTGAAAATATTTACGCTGTTTAGAAAGTGCTGGAAATGTTTGTGCTCCAGCCAGAAGAAAAGAAGGGACAAAGATCTAAAGACCTGGGGCTTCCCCTGGTGGTCCAGTGGGTAAGGACACCGCCTTGCAGTGCAAGGGGCGCTGGTTCGAGCCCTGGCCTGGGAAGATCCCACATGCTGTGGAGCGGCTGGACTGATGTGTCCAGTTATCAAGCTGGAGCTCTGGAGCGCATGCGCCCAGAGCCGGCGCTCTGCAACAACAGACGCCACCGCAGTGGGAGGCCCACAGGAGTCAAAGAACAAAGACAGATGAACATAGAGAAATGAAAGACCAATAGAAGTGGCCCGCTCGCTCCCCTCCCTCCCCAACCCGACCCCCACCCAAAATAAATAAACAAACAAACAAAAAAAGATCTAAAGATCTGAACTCCTGGTGAACATGGGCTCTGGGCCAGAGCATTCTACCATTGCAAGCATGCAAATCCTTTCCCATAGTAAGCAGAGCTTTGAAAGTAGTTCATCACAATATTCTTCTCCACAGGAGTGGGCAGGCCACTATCAGCTGTTATGTACCTTGAGATATAAAACTCCTGTACCATGGCCATGAACAGCATTTTAATTACACTTAGCATTGTAACAGCATTTTTTCAAATTTTTTCAAGATGCTGGTCTTCTCAGAATGGTTCATGAAATAAGGCTTTAAATATTTGCTAACAAACATGGCACAAGCAACTGCTTTAAAAATAAGAAAATTGAAATGGAAAGCATACCCTGTTCCTCGAAATACAACCCTCTGTCATCACCTCGGTCCTCCATGATTGTGTCCTTCTGTGAAGGAGAAAAAATGTTACAAGTACTGATGCACCTGTGTAGCACTGTTCAAAGTTCCCTGCAAGGAGTTCACAAGTTAAATGGGAAAGGGAACAGGCAAAGAAAGAGACTATGGCTCTATTTGTAAATTCTACCCTATAAAATCAACTCTGGGCAAAGGGCTTCAGACCATGCATTTTATGTTCTCATTTCTTTCTGTGTCTTTGCATTCTCCCTCCTGTTAGCTGTGAGAGTTACTTAAACAGCTGGTAAACTTGTGACCGCTCTTTCCTTGTTTTCTAGGCTGCTTATTAGAATCACCTTTAAAATAGAACTAGTACGTAGATTTTGAGTTTCATCTTTCCTCTGTGTTGGGTATATTGCTTTAGGGAACAGACTCTGACATTTATTTTTATTTTGCTACTTTCCAAATTCTTAAATAGTTTCCTAGTATTTATGGTAGCTGAGTAAATGAAGTGTTACTGTGTCTGTTTTTCTCAAATCAAGTTACATTTAAAAATTCCATCATTATAAGGTCAGACATGGCTGTTTCATTTCTAGGTATTTATTAATGATGTGTCTTTCAAGATGTGCAGGCTTTTCTGATTAATAGAAGTGGCCCGCTCGCTCCCCTCCCTCCCCAACCCGACCCCCACCCAAAATAAATAAACAAACAAACAAAAAAAGATCTAAAGATCTGAACTCCTGGTGAACATGGGCTCTGGGCCAGAGCATTCTACCATTGCAAGCATGCAAATCCTTTCCCATAGTAAGCAGAGCTTTGAAAGTAGTTCATCACAATATTCTTCTCCACAGGAGTGGGCAGGCCACTATCAGCTGTTATGTACCTTGAGATATAAAACTCCTGTACCATGGCCATGAACAGCATTTTAATTACACTTAGCATTGTAACAGCATTTTTTCAAATTTTTTCAAGATGCTGGTCTTCTCAGAATGGTTCATGAAATAAGGCTTTAAATATTTGCTAACAAACATGGCACAAGCAACTGCTTTAAAAATAAGAAAATTGAAATGGAAAGCATACCCTGTTCCTCGAAATACAACCCTCTGTCATCACCTCGGTCCTCCATGATTGTGTCCTTCTGTGAAGGAGAAAAAATGTTACAAGTACTGATGCACCTGTGTAGCACTGTTCAAAGTTCCCTGCAAGGAGTTCACAAGTTAAATGGGAAAGGGAACAGGCAAAGAAAGAGACTATGGCTCTATTTGTAAATTCTACCCTATAAAATCAACTCTGGGCAAAGGGCTTCAGACCATGCATTTTATGTTCTCATTTCTTTCTGTGTCTTTGCATTCTCCCTCCTGTTAGCTGTGAGAGTTACTTAAACAGCTGGTAAACTTGTGACCGCTCTTTCCTTGTTTTCTAGGCTGCTTATTAGAATCACCTTTAAAATAGAACTAGTACGTAGATTTTGAGTTTCATCTTTCCTCTGTGTTGGGTATATTGCTTTAGGGAACAGACTCTGACATTTATTTTTATTTTGCTACTTTCCAAATTCTTAAATAGTTTCCTAGTATTTATGGTAGCTGAGTAAATGAAGTGTTACTGTGTCTGTTTTTCTCAAATCAAGTTACATTTAAAAATTCCATCATTATAAGGTCAGACATGGCTGTTTCATTTCTAGGTATTTATTAATGATGTGTCTTTCAAGATGTGCAGGCTTTCAGATATGCCTGATTAACTGCAGGGGAGTGGCTATGAAGGTTACTGATGTGCCCATAACCTCCCCGGATATCTATGAATGAGAGGTCATGTTCGCGGCCCTCCCCTGGACAGTCCACCGCTGCGCCTGGCATTTCTGGAAGAGAGAGGATTGGCCCTTTGTCTATCCTCATCCCAACGCCATTTGCTTTAAAATAACGCCATTTGTTTCAAGTACTGAGTTGGGGTGGGGACGGTCCTTCATTCTGTGGGTCAGGCAGGTCGCCTATAACACAGACCTCAATGGACTCTAACTTTGTCCTCCTCGTTTGTCTTCCCACTGGTCTGTGAGCTCCTTCTGGGGCGGGTACCCAGCACGCCTGGCACACAGAAGATACTCAGTAAATATTTGTTGAGTAAACAGTCTTCCTCAGGATGATAATGTGCCGGTCCTCAGTGTTGACTTCAGCTTGTGTTTAGAGTTAGAAGCTTCTTTTTAACATTACAAGTTGTATTTTTCATCCTACTTTTAATTATTTGTTTTAATCAAAAGGCATCTACCAGTTCTGAGGGAATTCCTTTCAGTAGCTCCATGCCGAGAGCCTCTGGCAGATGAGCAATGAGCAAGTCAGGTTATGGCAGCATCGCCTGTCCTCAGACACTGTAGGTGCTACTGGCTGAAATGTGTAACTGACAATAAAAACAGAAACCAGTAATTCTAACAAAGCTGATATATCTGTGTTCAGTATATGTGATATTATTTATTTTTGACATTTAAGGTGCCTTTTCCTCTTTTCTAGTGTTACTTTAAATTGCATAATTTTCATGCAGACAGGATAAAAAGAGGACGGCCTGTTTGTATCATGTTTTTATCTCCTTCAAGTTATTGATGAATATGTATAGTCTCTGGTTGGAAAAACCAGACTGAAATAAATACTCCCCATATGGTTTTTTAAAAAATGGTATATAAATAGTCAAAGACACAGTTTCTGTTGGAGAAAATTAATAAATGATCCTGGCATGATTGCCTACATTTTTTTTTTTCGTGAACATGTATTTAGTAGGTTTTAATTCCTCCTACAGAAATAATAACATAGAAGATTTTTATCAGCATAATTTTACTCTGGTCCATCTACATTGTACTTACTTTACTGAGTCATTTCCAGCCTTCTGTTACTTGGTGCTTATGAGCTGTTAACAGTTGATAAGACAAAGCTGTTTGGCATGCTCTTCAGATGATCAGAATCTTACAATCAATCAAAGAGCCATGGTGCTTGCACAGAGAGGAAAGAATCGTGCGTATTCCAGACTGCAGCTTTTACGGATGGATATTTGATACGCCTGTTTGGACTGCTTGGCTAAACATTCCCACTTCTTCGGGGAGAGGGGGTGCTACTGTCAGCTCTTGTCTTGTCTGCAGTAATTAAACATATGTTCACAGAGAAAGAGAAAGCAACTGCAGTGGCCATGTTGTGTTGGATGACTTTGGGGGTTTGCCCTCATTCTGCTTTTCTGTTTTTGGTTTGCTTATTCAGAAGATAAAATTCCTTTACAATGGGGACTGAGGGAGTTTAGTGGCCCAAGGATATATTTTTCTCTGCTCGTGTAATTTTTAAAGGGATGCTTCCAGAGACATATGTGCTGTTTTAGGGACACATCCAAGAGTGGCAGGTCAAGGAGTGAGGTCTCTAGAGCTCGGCAGTGGGGGTAACTTCTTATGTGCCGGACACAACTGTTACAAAATACCTGTTATTATTGTACTGTGATATAGTTGTCATATTATTTGATTGTACATAAATAGTTCTCTAATCGAGCCAAGGCAGTCATAAGTAGGTGCTACTGGCTGAAATGTGTAACTGACAATAAAACAGAAACCAGTAATTCTAACAAAGCTGATATATCTGTGTTCAGTATATGTGATATTATTTATTTTTGACATTTAAGGTGCCTTTTCCTCTTTTCTAGTGTTACTTTAAATTGCATAATTTTCATGCAGACAGGATAAAAAGAGGACGGCCTGTTTGTATCATGTTTTTATCTCCTTCAAGTTATTGATGAATATGTATAGTCTCTGGTTGGAAAAACCAGACTGAAATAAATACTCCCCATATGGTTTTTTAAAAAATGGTATATAAATAGTCAAAGACACAGTTTCTGTTGGAGAAAATTAATAAATGATCCTGGCATGATTGCCTACATTTTTTTTTTTCGTGAACATGTATTTAGTAGGTTTTAATTCCTCCTACAGAAATAATAACATAGAAGATTTTTATCAGCATAATTTTACTCTGGTCCATCTACATTGTACTTACTTTACTGAGTCATTTCCAGCCTTCTGTTACTTGGTGCTTATGAGCTGTTAACAGTTGATAAGACAAAGCTGTTTGGCATGCTCTTCAGATGATCAGAATCTTACAATCAATCAAAGAGCCATGGTGCTTGCACAGAGAGGAAAGAATCGTGCGTATTCCAGACTGCAGCTTTTACGGATGGATATTTGATACGCCTGTTTGGACTGCTTGGCTAAACATTCCCACTTCTTCGGGGAGAGGGGGTGCTACTGTCAGCTCTTGTCTTGTCTGCAGTAATTAAACATATGTTCACAGAGAAAGAGAAAGCAACTGCAGTGGCCATGTTGTGTTGGATGACTTTGGGGGTTTGCCCTCATTCTGCTTTTCTGTTTTTGGTTTGCTTATTCAGAAGATAAAATTCCTTTACAATGGGGACTGAGGGAGTTTAGTGGCCCAAGGATATATTTTTCTCTGCTCGTGTAATTTTTAAAGGGATGCTTCCAGAGACATATGTGCTGTTTTAGGGACACATCCAAGAGTGGCAGGTCAAGGAGTGAGGTCTCTAGAGCTCGGCAGTGGGGGTAACTTCTTATGTGCCGGACACAACTGTTACAAAATACCTGTTATTATTGTACTGTGATATAGTTGTCATATTATTTGATTGTACATAAATAGTTCTCTAATCGAGCCAAGGCAGTCATAAAATAAAGGCCAAAAAATCACAGTATGTGATTAAAAACCCCTCTGTTGGGTTGAGGGCAGCGCAATCTTTATAAGGTACATTTTTTTTTTTTTTTTTAACTGGATGCTGATTATTTTATTAGTAAATCAAAGACAGATCACCTTCTCCCAATCTCATGGCTTTCTGAAGGACTGGTATCTTCATACTCAATACCATTTCTCTCTCTCTTCTTCCTCTCTCTCCTGTTTTCTTCCAAATTTCTTCTGATTTACTGTTTATACGCACCTGTCACTGAGTTCCAGATTACTGTGGTGGTGGGCCTTGGGGAGGTCTTTGTGGTCCACGTCTTGAGGGTGAATCTTCCCAGGAGGATGTGGAGAATGATGATTACGAGGACTTCTTGGTGGGGGTGATCTGTGCTGAGGGTCACCATTTTGTGAGGGTGGTCCCTGCTGAGACTGATCTTCCTGTGAGGGCTGTCCCTGTTGAGGCTGACCTTCTTCTGGAGGCTGTTCCTGTTGAGACCGACCTTCTTGAGGGGGTGGTCCCTGATTCCTCCCAAGAGGAGGTGGAGGAGAACAACGATTACGAGGACCTCTTGGTGGGGATGATCCCTGTTGAGATTGGACTTCCTGCAGGGGTTGTCTCTGCTGAAGCTCACCATCTTGTGGGGGTTGTTCCTGTTGAGACTGACCTTCTTCTGGAGGCTGTTCCTGTTGCGACTGACCTTCTCGTGAGGGTGGTCCCTGTTGAGACTGACCTTCTTGGGGGGGTGGTCCCTGATTCCTCCCAGGAGGAGGTAGAGAACAACGATTACAAGGACCTCTTGGTGGGGGTGGTTCCTGCTGACCTTCAACATCTTGTCCCTGTTGAAGTTGACCTTCTGGTGAGAGTGATTCCTGTTGGGGTTCATCACCTTGTGGAGGTGGTGGTGTTGGTCTCTCCAGAGATTGATTACCTTGGTTCTCACCATTAGGAGGGGGTCTAGGTGGTGATCCTCCAGGAGGTGGTCTGGGAAAGTCCTCATTCGAGTTTGAGCTATTTACATCTCTGAGTAACCTGACGTCTCCCGCGGTGGCGGGGTCGACGGTGGCCTGCAGCAGGGTCGGGGTCACTGTGGAAGTGCTTCGCATAGAGCATGTGGGAATAAATCCTCTGTGAGACAGACGCCATTTTCCCTACTGTAGTTTGGCTGCTGGGCAAACTGCCAGTACATGTTTTTTTAAGTTTACTTGTTTTTGGTTGTGCTGGGTCTTCATTGCTTCTCACAGGCTTTCTCTAGTTGTGGAGTGTGGGCTCCTCTCTAGTTGTGGTGCACAAGGTTGTTGCTGTGGAGGCTTTTATTGTTGTAAAGCGCAGGCTCTAGGCACATGGACTCAGTAGGTGCAGTTTCCGGGCTCTGGAGGGCAGACTCAGTAGTTGTATCAGGGGCTTCGTCACTGTGCAGTGTGTGGAATCTTCCTGTAGCAGGCATCAAATCCATGTGCCCTGCTATGGCAGGCAGGTTTTCAATGATTGGACCACCAGGAAAGCCCGAGTTACGTTATAACTTACAATGTAATAAGTTACATTATTACAGTAGATGCTTGACTTAAAAAAATCTATATTTCATCAACCATATATAGAGCAGCAACCTATAATTACATATCACAATGGGGGCATTTGAAAAGGTTTATAAACAATCTCTCTCATGCTTGGTATTACTCAGGATATTGACATATTTTTGATTTTGCAATGTGGAGATGCATTTGACAACCCACGATTTTGTAATTATCCTGCTTTCAGTGTGAACTCTTTACTCCCCTCCTTGTAATTCTGAGAATACCTATGTTTTCAGCTACTGTCTTAAGGTCTTTCATGTTACCTCTTTTGCTGTCTTTGTCACGATATTCTAAAGTAAGGATCTCCACTTGGTAGTGTGGTTTATTAAAGATGTTGGATTTTTCCAGGGGAATAAAATGTCCAAAAAATTCCATTACTGTGGATAGTGACAAGCAATACAATTTCTTGGCATTTCTCTTGGTGAGATTTACGTTTCTAATTAGTGCTATAGAAGATGCTTCTTTTTTGCTGCTGAAATGTTTTGTCTAAAGATAAGGAAGAAACAAATAATTTCAACTGCAAAATCAATTCTTAT
Source organism: Tragulus kanchil (assembly GCA_022376925.1). Lineage (NCBI taxonomy): Eukaryota > Metazoa > Chordata > Mammalia > Artiodactyla > Tragulidae > Tragulus > Tragulus kanchil. Next base: position 114,427,882 of record JAIOJX010000003.1, on the reverse strand, counting down.
CTTGAGACTCCATGTTGGCATCGCTCCTTTCATACTGAAATGGTGGTCTAGTGGGTTATGTTTTTGGTCAGGGCATTTTAGAATTATAGTGTTAACTCACAGTGTCACTCCAGCCATGTGCTAACCTCTGATTTTTTCCTTGTGTAAATGTTGTGCATAGTCAGCTACTTAGGGCTGGAGACAGTGGTCTTATTCATCAGAAGCATAGGGAAATCATACATAACTCATGTATTTATGTATGTGTCTAGGTGTGTGTACATGAGTGTGTGTAAGTAAGCTTTTAGAATAATTTCTCTCTTAGTTGACATAAAATTTGACTTGTCATTCCTGATACTAGAAATCTCAATCAGGGCTATTCTTTATGCTCTTCTCCCATCCCCCGATGGCCAGTGGGCTCTTGGGTAATGTTAACGCTGTGTCATGACCACATCTTTCTTTCTCTCTGTCCCTCCTGTTTGCCATTCATTTTTTGCACTTAAAATTTTTCAACTAGATTAATCCAGTATCTTCTTAGTTCATCTCTTTAAACCTTGTCTAGCGCTTTTGAAATCTAGTTTTTTTTTTTTTTCCTCAAACACTACCCCATTTATAGTAGCATTTCTTACCTGATAATTCAAAATATTGCAGAGAATATATTATACCTAATAAACTGTGAGTCAAAAACTGTTGTCGGTTGTGTGTTTGGATATAATTAGATGAGCTCAGGCATGCTACCTTTTTCCCTAGTCACATGGTATCTGATGAAACACCTGCTCTGATAATGTAGGGTTTATGATATGAATGATGAATGCATACACTATATCTTACATTTAGATGAGATTTGGCATTTCTAATCTGGCGATTTTTACATACATGTGGTGCTTCCCGAAACATATCACATAAAATGTTGTTTGTTAGGGCTGTGTGCTTTATTTGTGCATCCTTAATTAGTTTTAAAGTAAATGATATAAAACTGATTAAATAAGTATTCATAATTTATCCATGGGTATCACTAATTTTTGAAAGAAACAAATAATTTCAACTGCAAAATCAATTCTTATCTTGAGACTCCATGTTGGCATCGCTCCTTTCATACTGAAATGGTGGTCTAGTGGGTTATGTTTTTGGTCAGGGCATTTTAGAATTATAGTGTTAACTCACAGTGTCACTCCAGCCATGTGCTAACCTCTGATTTTTTCCTTGTGTAAATGTTGTGCATAGTCAGCTACTTAGGGCTGGAGACAGTGGTCTTATTCATCAGAAGCATAGGGAAATCATACATAACTCATGTATTTATGTATGTGTCTAGGTGTGTGTACATGAGTGTGTGTAAGTAAGCTTTTAGAATAATTTCTCTCTTAGTTGACATAAAATTTGACTTGTCATTCCTGATACTAGAAATCTCAATCAGGGCTATTCTTTATGCTCTTCTCCCATCCCCCGATGGCCAGTGGGCTCTTGGGTAATGTTAACGCTGTGTCATGACCACATCTTTCTTTCTCTCTGTCCCTCCTGTTTGCCATTCATTTTTTGCACTTAAAATTTTTCAACTAGATTAATCCAGTATCTTCTTAGTTCATCTCTTTAAACCTTGTCTAGCGCTTTTGAAATCTAGTTTTTTTTTTTTTTCCTCAAACACTACCCCATTTATAGTAGCATTTCTTACCTGATAATTCAAAATATTGCAGAGAATATATTATACCTAATAAACTGTGAGTCAAAAACTGTTGTCGGTTGTGTGTTTGGATATAATTAGATGAGCTCAGGCATGCTACCTTTTTCCCTAGTCACATGGTATCTGATGAAACACCTGCTCTGATAATGTAGGGTTTATGATATGAATGATGAATGCATACACTATATCTTACATTTAGATGAGATTTGGCATTTCTAATCTGGCGATTTTTACATACATGTGGTGCTTCCCGAAACATATCACATAAAATGTTGTTTGTTAGGGCTGTGTGCTTTATTTGTGCATCCTTAATTAGTTTTAAAGTAAATGATATAAAACTGATTAAATAAGTATTCATAATTTATCCATGGGTATCACTAATTTTTTGAAAGCAACAAATAATCTCTCATAATGAAACTTTCCTTAAACTTGCATTTTCTTTTTTAACAATGACACAGTGATTGAAATAATTCTTCAAGGGAGTGATAAGGTTGTATATTACTGTGGAAGCATTTCCTGAATTAGAAAAAGAATTGTGTGAAACATTACCCTACAAGGTCAGATTTCAGCTCCTCAAGCACAACCCTAATCAACCTGAACTTTGGAAATTTTTAAACCTTTGCAGTCAAATATCTGATGTCACAGCCACAGTTGGCTACAGGCAGGCCTTTAACAACTTGGGCTTTTAAAATTTGTGACTTATAGGAAAATATTTTTCAATAGTAAATCCTACAGTACTCACAATCCAACATGGCTTGAACCTACCCCAGATAGGGAGGAACTGCAAACGCAAAGGGCTGACAGTGCATTATATGCAGATTAATTCCTGTGTCGCTCAACTGTACTTGCCTTTGTGGTGAAATTTCTTCCATAATCTTTTCATAATTTGAAACGTAGAAGTAGAGCCCATAAGACAGCCGTGAACCATGTTGTGTGGGTGTTGCATGCCTTTCTGGTAGTTTTCATATTGTTCCATCAGCGGCTATATGATTGGATTGTGGAATGGGGAGGAAGCACTATGTCTCAAATCAACAGAGTAAATTTGCAGAAAACCACCCCTGGTTCCTAGACTGAAGTCATAATAACAGTGATTGGCTACTTTGCCCCAGCTGCCACAACAAATCATCATGCACTGGGTGGCTTAAACAACAGAACTGGATTTTCTTACAGTTCTGGAGGCTAAAGTCCTCGACGAAGGTCTGTCAGGATAGGTTTCTGGTGAAGCCTCTCTTCCTGGCTTGCAGACAGCTACCTTCTCCCTGTGTCCTCACAAGGCCTTTTCTGGGTGTGTATGTGCAGAGAGAGTGACAGAGAAAGCTCTTCTGGGTCTCTTCTAAGGACACTCCTCCCATCCACTCAAGGCTCCATCCATATGACCTCTTTCAACCTTAATCTCCTCCTGAGAGGTCTCATCCCTCATATAGCCTCACGGAGGGGTGATGCTTCAACATATGAATAGAGGGGAGAGGGATGCACAAAAATTCAGCCTACAAGAGTGATTCAGAATGTGGAGCTTTACATTTCTAGAATTCATGGCATACCATAGGATTTTTCTAGAATTTTGAGCATCTGACTCAACTTGGAAGGTATTCTTAACAAGATGCTTTAACTGTGTACTGTGCTTCTGTCCTTACCTACTCCTAATATGCGTTTTCGTATGTTATTCCATATAAACTGCTAGAATACTTGGTTTAAGTTGTGTGTTCAAAATAATGTGGAATGGAAGATGGATGGGGGTGAATAGGAAAGAATAGAAAGAGAAGCATGATGGGGAGGGGGAAGACTGTAAAAAAAGAACATATAATGTATATAGTCACATAGCATAAATTGATTAGGATTTCATTTGAAGCCTTTGGTAAAAACAGCTGTGGTGATGACACATAACCCTCAAGGCATCGGTATCCACCAAGGTGTGCATTATATGCAGATTAATTCCTGTGTCGCTCAACTGTACTTGCCTTTGTGGTGAAATTTCTTCCATAATCTTTTCATAATTTGAAACGTAGAAGTAGAGCCCATAAGACAGCCGTGAACCATGTTGTGTGGGTGTTGCATGCCTTTCTGGTAGTTTTCATATTGTTCCATCAGCGGCTATATGATTGGATTGTGGAATGGGGAGGAAGCACTATGTCTCAAATCAACAGAGTAAATTTGCAGAAAACCACCCCTGGTTCCTAGACTGAAGTCATAATAACAGTGATTGGCTACTTTGCCCCAGCTGCCACAACAAATCATCATGCACTGGGTGGCTTAAACAACAGAACTGGATTTTCTTACAGTTCTGGAGGCTAAAGTCCTCGACGAAGGTCTGTCAGGATAGGTTTCTGGTGAAGCCTCTCTTCCTGGCTTGCAGACAGCTACCTTCTCCCTGTGTCCTCACAAGGCCTTTTCTGGGTGTGTATGTGCAGAGAGAGTGACAGAGAAAGCTCTTCTGGGTCTCTTCTAAGGACACTCCTCCCATCCACTCAAGGCTCCATCCATATGACCTCTTTCAACCTTAATCTCCTCCTGAGAGGTCTCATCCCTCATATAGCCTCACGGAGGGGTGATGCTTCAACATATGAATAGAGGGGAGAGGGATGCACAAAAATTCAGCCTACAAGAGTGATTCAGAATGTGGAGCTTTACATTTCTAGAATTCATGGCATACCATAGGATTTTCTAGAATTTTGAGCATCTGACTCAACTTGGAAGGTATTCTTAACAAGATGCTTTAACTGTGTACTGTGCTTCTGTCCTTACCTACTCCTAATATGCGTTTTCGTATGTTATTCCATATAAACTGCTAGAATACTTGGTTTAAGTTGTGTGTTCAAAATAATGTGGAATGGAAGATGGATGGGGGTGAATAGGAAAGAATAGAAAGAGAAGCATGATGGGGAGGGGGAAGACTGTAAAAAAAGAACATATAATGTATATAGTCACATAGCATAAATTGATTAGGATTTCATTTGAAGCCTTTGGTAAAAACAGCTGTGGTGATGACACATAACCCTCAAGGCATCGGTATCCACCAAGGTGTGCAATTGCAGCCATGAAATGGCCATTTCTTAATACAGCATTTTACTCTGTCGAGCTTTCTTTCTCCATTCTTCCAAATAATTGAACCCAAAAAAGGTTATTTAGGTGATTTCAGCTTTATCAAGATCTTGGTATAATTTAGTCCAGAAATACTGAGCACTCTATAAATATTTCAGTGCAGGAACAGGAACAGAAATGGATATAAAATTACATTGTATGTGAGTTTTTCTAAGTATCCTATGCAAGTGAAAATCTTGGGGGAGAAACATTTAACTGGGGTGATTTTATTTTTTTCTAGGTGGTGGTTTTCTCCTTATCTCCTCATTTCATTGCTTGTGCTCTTAATTGCCACATGCCCAAATGATTTTGGTTTCGCTGGGATGTTTTGCACTTGACAACATAATTCAAATGCAAAACAGTTGATATGCTGACACGGGGACTTCTTTTTATAGTTGGTTTGTTTTCAGAGGAATAAAAATCATGACATTTTGTTAAGCCAGGTTTTCTAAAAGCTACATGCATAATTCGTGGGAAGAAGTCCTAGTTCTTTCAGGACAATTAAGGACTATTTAGCCTACACCTTCCCAAATGCTTTATACAGAATCACACTGATAATTCTGTCTGAAATTCAGATGATTTCTATTAACATTTTTCAAAAAGCTAGTTAAACCCTGTTTTAAGATTCTTTGCGAAGCTTGTGTTTGGTCTCTATTCTCTCCAATTCCAGGGACTTAGGTATGTGAGTAGACTTTTTCCAGGTGTTTACTAGTCAAATGAGACAACATAGGAGCAAAGAAAACAAGTGTGACCTTGGAGAAGTTGATTAAATACCTGTGAAGTGTGTCCTTTTTGCTCACTATGTAAGATCCAGGCATGTTTATGGAAGTTGTAAGGCCTGTCTTCATTCCAATAACATGTATTGAGCACATGCTATGTTCTTGAGATCATGGAAGATTTAACAACATGTTTCCAGCACATTCTTCTCTGAGTCATTCTATCACATCTTTTAATCTCTCCTATGTAGAGGATGTCTTCCCCCAGAATATGATAGATTTTTATTTAAAAAAACAGGAATTTCTAAATTCTCTCTTGAATTCTTTCTAAAATAGATGATATTCCAACATATCAGAACGTGTCATCTTTCCCATCACGAATAGAAGCTCATTAAGGTTAGGAACATGCATCTGTGTATCCAGTAATGTATTTCACCTAGTGCTGAGATACAGTGCTTACTGTAGTATGTCAAGCAGATTAATGAATAGGGGCTTGATGATTAAAAGAGTATCTTTTTGTTTTTATCATTTATTTATATTAGGCCCAAGAGCAAGGACTTTACATGAATTACCTTTTTAGAAAGGTGATATATTTCCCATTTCACCGATAGGGAAGCTAAGGCAGATAAGGTTAAGTAACTTGAGGTAGTTCATTCAGCTCAGTTCAGTTCAGTCGCTCAGTCATGTCTGACTCTTTGTGACCCCCTGGACTGCAGCACATCAAGCTTCCCTGTCCTTTACCATCTCCTGGAGCTTGCTCAAAACTCATGTCCACTGACCCTGTGATGCCAGCCAACCTTGTCCTCTGTTGTCCCCTTCTTCTTCTGCCTTCTCTTTTCCCCAGCATCAGGGTCTTTTCCAATGAGTTGTCTCTTCGCATCAGGTGGCCAGAGTATTGGAGCTTCAGCCTCAACATCAGTCCTTGCATTGATTGTTCAGGGTTGATTTCATTTAGGACTGATTGGTTTGATCTCCTTGCAGTCCAAGGGCCTCTCAGGAGTCCTCTCCAACAGCACAGTTTAGAGGCATCAATTTTTTGGCGCTCAGCCTTCTTTATGATACAGCTCTCACATTCATACATGACTACTAGGAAAACCATAGCTTTCACTATATGGACTTTCATCACATAAGTCATTTAGCTAGCAAGTGACAAATCTGGGATTTGATGTCTGATTCAGATTGCACTTAATCTTTTAAAATATTTGTTGCCTTTGGTAAAAATAGTTGTGGTGACAGAACATAACCTCAAGGAGCCTAATAGCACATTGATTTTAAAAGTATTGGTTGTATGAGTCTATCAAATAAATATGCCCCCACCCCACTCCTACCCGATTAGCAGCCTCTCTGGCTACCTGTTGATGGCTGATGTATGTATATACCTCACTGAGATTCGAGTCTAGCCTCTAGCTAGGTATGTTGAGACTCTCAATTTAGAACCTATTTGTAAATAGAGTTAAGAGGTTTTTAAAAATTCCATATCCATAACCCAGATTTGGAAGATAAAAGGCCTTTCCTAAACTTTTAACTGTTATGCTCGCCCAACATGCAGAGGATGATCTTTAGTAAAGATTTGGACTTGTGGATAGCAGCAAGATAGATTTGCGTTGTGACTCCTTACTGTTTTATTTAGAAGGTGGTGCTGTAAGGTGGGGGAGGCGTACACACTTTGGGCAATGGAAGAACCATGGACTTCATAGGACTCTCAAAGTTTCATTGTTGAAATTGGACTTATAGATTGTTCCTGGGGGAATTTTTCGCTGTGACCAGTCAAAGCATGATTATTACCAAAAGGTAATTTTAGAAAGTGACAGTCCCTCGATGTGTGACATAGCTGGATGAAAATGGGTAAGGCTGACTAAAGCATGCTTAGGTGGGGTTGGAGGAGGCTCAGTTATTAACATTGTTCTTTTTTAGAATATGCATCTAGGGAAAGAAAAGAAGGTACAAATGAATAGATGAATATGGTCAGAACCAGTGTCATTGCATCCTTAAAACATTTCATAAGCAGAAAATAAACAGATAAATCTTACTGTTAAAGGTAATCTATATTATGACTGCTTGTCCATCTTCCCTCATCTCATCCATCCATTGTATTTCCTCTGGGAGGTGGACAAACACCACTCGTTCCTTTTTACTTTTATTTCTCATTTTTGCAAAAGGCAGATGTAAAACTTCTGTGTGTAGGGCACTTTCTCCATCAGACCACTACAGATAGCCCAAATCCATAATTTCGTACCTTTCTTTCCAGTCTGTGTGAAATGCAATTTGTGCAATGATTATTTTTCAATTTGTTGCTTAATTTGCATTTGTTAAAGTGACCTCCTGGTTGCTAGATACAGGAAAATGGAATTCATGAAGGTTTGTTGGAAGATGTTGTTGCTAGTGTGATAAAAATTGGCTCAAATCCTAAATTCTGAAGTGAAATGAAAGTCACTCAGTCATGTCTGACTCTTTGCGACCTTATGGACTGCCTGCCAGGCTCCTCTGTCCACAGAATTCCTCAGGGAAGAACACTGGAGTGGGTACCAGTTCCCTTCTCCAGGGGATCTTCCCAACCCAAGGACTGAACCCAGGTCTCCCATATTGCAGGCAGATACTTTACTGTCTGAGCCACCAGGGAAGCCTAAATGGCTCAAATCCTAAATCCTGAAGTTTTAGGATCAACAAAGAGGTCACTGAAATTGCTACACCTCCAAGCCAAGAAGGAAAGTGCTGAATCAGGCATATAGAAAAGAGTATTTGACAGGCAAGAATTCTACCAATGAACCACTAATGCTAGAAAGTACTATTTGGAGTTACTTAGAACACTGTTTGTTGCCCACTTATTTATAAACTTGGTTTTGAAATTAGGACTTATTTAATTTACTCTTTTTAGAAGTCTTCTTTTTTAAATATTTTAAATTTTAGCCTCTTTTATTGGTTTTTTATTTGTTTGTTTTCATCCATGTTTATCATTTGACCTGTGTGGGCCTCCCATTGCAGTGGCCTCTCTTCTTGCAGAGCACTGGCTCTGGATGCATGTGCTCCAGAGTGCGGGCTCCTAATTGGACACACCCGTCCAGCCACTTCAAGGCATGTGGGATCTTCCTGGGCCAGAGATTGAACCACGCCCTTGCAGTGCAAGGCAGACTCTTTACCCACTGAACCACCAGGGAAACCCTAATTTACTCTTTTTTGACACCATCCTTTTGATTCAAGTCGCTTAAAACTCAGTTTTCAAACCTGTTCGAGCTCCCTGCATCATAAACAAATTCCCACTGGTTATCTGTTTTGCATATGGTAATCTGTATGTTTCCATGCTAAGCTCTCAAGTTGTCCTGCCCTCTCCCTTCATTCTCATCTCCTTTTTCCCCAATTTGTTGTTTTTTTTTTAATTTGCATTTGTTAAAGTGACCTCCTGGTTGCTAGATACAGGAAAATGGAATTCATGAAGGTTTGTTGGAAGATGTTGTTGCTAGTGTGATAAAAATTGGCTCAAATCCTAAATTCTGAAGTGAAATGAAAGTCACTCAGTCATGTCTGACTCTTTGCGACCTTATGGACTGCCTGCCAGGCTCCTCTGTCCACAGAATTCCTCAGGGAAGAACACTGGAGTGGGTACCAGTTCCCTTCTCCAGGGGATCTTCCCAACCCAAGGACTGAACCCAGGTCTCCCATATTGCAGGCAGATACTTTACTGTCTGAGCCACCAGGGAAGCCTAAATGGCTCAAATCCTAAATCCTGAAGTTTTAGGATCAACAAAGAGGTCACTGAAATTGCTACACCTCCAAGCCAAGAAGGAAAGTGCTGAATCAGGCATATAGAAAAGAGTATTTGACAGGCAAGAATTCTACCAATGAACCACTAATGCTAGAAAGTACTATTTGGAGTTACTTAGAACACTGTTTGTTGCCCACTTATTTATAAACTTGGTTTTGAAATTAGGACTTATTTAATTTACTCTTTTTAGAAGTCTTCTTTTTTAAATATTTTAAATTTTAGCCTCTTTTATTGGTTTTTTATTTGTTTGTTTTCATCCATGTTTATCATTTGACCTGTGTGGGCCTCCCATTGCAGTGGCCTCTCTTCTTGCAGAGCACTGGCTCTGGATGCATGTGCTCCAGAGTGCGGGCTCCTAATTGGACACACCCGTCCAGCCACTTCAAGGCATGTGGGATCTTCCTGGGCCAGAGATTGAACCACGCCCTTGCAGTGCAAGGCAGACTCTTTACCCACTGAACCACCAGGGAAACCCTAATTTACTCTTTTTTGACACCATCCTTTTGATTCAAGTCGCTTAAAACTCAGTTTTCAAACCTGTTCGAGCTCCCTGCATCATAAACAAATTCCCACTGGTTATCTGTTTTGCATATGGTAATCTGTATGTTTCCATGCTAAGCTCTCAAGTTGTCCTGCCCTCTCCCTTCATTCTCATCTCCTTTTTTCCTATGAGAGTGAGGACATTTTAAGAAATGAAGTCTGCAGAATTTTGAGTAGGAGCAAACAATTATCTAAACCTAGTCTTTTCCTTAGGTAATTTTCTGCCACCTGGTGACCCAAGGAATTGCCAGCCTTTATTAGAAGTGTTTCTTGTGATAAGAGAGTAATGGAATTCCTAATTCCTAGTGTCTGAGGAGTTAAACCCTTCAGTAGAGTCAGGACTAGTTTACACAAAGGGCCATTTGCTGTGGTCATTACTCTCCCAGCTTTTAGGCATGCTTTTGAGAATTTATTTGAAAGCAAGCTTCCTTAAAAGGAGGCCATTCAGAGCAGCATTAGGATGCAATCTAAGATGTGAATGAAGTTTAACTCAGAACAATAACATTTTGTTCCCATTAAGGACTTTGTGGATCATACCATCTTAAACTTTTTACAAATCAATAAACTAAGGCTTAGAGAAGATGAATTATCTACTGTAATAGAACTGGTAAATATGTGGCTTATCTTTAAACTTTGAAGAGGGTGATCATTTCAGAATTTGAGAAGAATGTGCAAAAAAGCCCAGAAGAAGGAGGACAGACCATAAGAAAAAAAAAAAAAGACTATAAACCTTTTATTCTAAGGTACTGTTAGAAGGGATTTGTCTTTCCATTGATTTTCCTGAATTGATGTGTTTTCATTGATCCAGTCACCCTCTATTACCTGGCTTTATTTGCCTCCAGTAGTACATATTTTGGCAGGAGTTTGGAGTGCCAGAGAGATTGTTCTGCAATTTATACTTTAGATGATTATCTGGTATTCTTGATTCTGGACTCACTGGCTTTTGGTTACCATCAAGATCTTACCCAGAGGAGGGTCAGAAGATCAAGGGAAAGGGTCATGACTGCCCTTCACTCTTGCCTTTGTGGCTACAGACTTTTACCTGAACCACCGGGAAACCCTAATTTACTCTTTTTTGACACCATCCTTTTGATTCAAGTCGCTTAAAACTCAGTTTTCAAACCTGTTCGAGCTCCCTGCATCATAAACAAATTCCCACTGGTTATCTGTTTTGCATATGGTAATCTGTATGTTTCCATGCTAAGCTCTCAAGTTGTCCTGCCCTCTCCCTTCATTCTCATCCCCTTTTTTTCCTATGAGAGTGAGGACATTTTAAGAAATGAAGTCTGCAGAATTTTGAGTAGGAGCAAACAATTATCTAAACCTAGTCTTTTCCTTAGGTAATTTTCTGCCACCTGGTGACCCAAGGAATTGCCAGCCTTTATTAGAAGTGTTTCTTGTGATAAGAGAGTAATGGAATTCCTAATTCCTAGTGTCTGAGGAGTTAAACCCTTCAGTAGAGTCAGGACTAGTTTACACAAAGGGCCATTTGCTGTGGTCATTACTCTCCCAGCTTTTAGGCATGCTTTTGAGAATTTATTTGAAAGCAAGCTTCCTTAAAAGGAGGCCATTCAGAGCAGCATTAGGATGCAATCTAAGATGTGAATGAAGTTTAACTCAGAACAATAACATTTTGTTCCCATTAAGGACTTTGTGGATCATACCATCTTAAACTTTTTACAAATCAATAAACTAAGGCTTAGAGAAGATGAATTATCTACTGTAATAGAACTGGTAAATATGTGGCTTATCTTTAAACTTTGAAGAGGGTGATCATTTCAGAATTTGAGAAGAATGTGCAAAAAAGCCCAGAAGAAGGAGGACAGACCATAAGAAAAAAAAAAAAAGACTATAAACCTTTTATTCTAAGGTACTGTTAGAAGGGATTTGTCTTTCCATTGATTTTCCTGAATTGATGTGTTTTCATTGATCCAGTCACCCTCTATTACCTGGCTTTATTTGCCTCCAGTAGTACATATTTTGGCAGGAGTTTGGAGTGCCAGAGAGATTGTTCTGCAATTTATACTTTAGATGATTATCTGGTATTCTTGATTCTGGACTCACTGGCTTTTGGTTACCATCAAGATCTTACCCAGAGGAGGGGTCAGAAGATCAAGGGAAAGGGTCATGACTGCCCTTCACTCTTGCCTTTGTGGCAACATAGAGAGCCAGTGAGCTCAGGAAGACACAGTGCCATGGATCACTGTATTGAATATTCTTACTCCAGTTATTCATTAGGATGTCTGTAATATGAGTCATTTGTGAAGCAAGGATGGATATGTTTGCCTGCAGACAGTTTGATGCACACAGGCCATCCAGCCTCCATGTTCTCTTTTCAGTTTGGACTCTTAGAGCCCTCTCTGTTTCTTTATTCACATCAGGATAGTATATTTAATTTATGTTGACTTATTAAATCTTCCTATATTCTCTATGAAAAATAAATAGCAATATTTAAAAGCAATCAAAATAAAATTGAGTGGCATGAGAAGTCTAATGGGCAAATAGAAACAGTGCCAACTAGTGTGAACTAACAATAAAAATCTAGTTTTTATTTATTTAGCCTTTTTGGGGCATTAAAGCTCATTTGACTTTTCTTTATAAATGAATCTTTAGTACATCAATATAGTATGAAATATATGTCGTGACTATTTTATGGATTAAGTAAAGTTAAGCCCAATACAGTTTGAAACTGTCAAAGATATTTTGTAATGAATTCCTAATCTGTTATTTTATTCTTCACTTCTAATGTAATAGTATTGACCTCTGATCTTTCCACTAACAATAGGGTTGTCACGGAGATTAAAGTTTAACAATATATTTGGAAAGCCTATAATGATGACTGCCTGTTGCTGATTATAATAAATCCTTTGTAATTAAGTATTTTTAGATTCTTTTTCTCAAGTCTTTGAGAATTGAGATCCAAGAAAATACTTTGAATTCATATTTACTTTGTAGCATAGGTATTTATACCTGCTAGTGTATAGGTTTCCGTTGAGTGTCATGGAGTTCCAAAACAGGTGGTTAAATCAAATAAAAGTTCACTTCTCACATTTCAGTTTGAAAGTGCGGTGTTCTGGAAATGATGAGATGGCTTTGTTGTATCAGGATATGCAGGAGCTGGGGTCCTTAATGTTTTGTTGCTCTGTTGTCTCTAGTATTGAGTCCCCATCATGTGGTCTAACATGACCTGCCACTGAATCTATGTTTCAAGAAGCAGATGGAAGAAGCCGCAGATACAGTCTCTCTCTAGATACATTTTAATCATTGAGTACATCCATTTTCCTCGTGTCCCATTGGCCATATACATATTGGCAATTAACAGAATGGGAAGCTGTAGAGTGTCGTCTGTTGCATGTTCCCAGCTAAAATGTGGCAGTGTTAGCTGTAGGGAAAGCTAGTTTTGGGAGAACAACTATCACCTTATGTTGTATCTATTCTTAAATTTCCTGCTTAGGGTTGATTACTTAAGTATGTATTATAATTTGTGACATTTGAAAAGATGGCCTATGTATTTGACTTTATGCAAACATTAACATAGATTTTCAAGTCTTTCGGACTCCACTCAGCCTGTTATGATCTTCACTATTTCTTGTGCTCTGCCTCTGCCCGCAAAGCCCAATTCAAACGTTGTATACCACCTCTTGAGTGTAGCGTTCTTTAACTCTAGCTTTAATTCATTGTTTTATTCTTCCTACTCATTTATAACATTAATATGTGTATTCTTTTGTCAAAGTATCTAATAACCTCTCTTAAATTTTCTCTTGTTATAACAGAACTGCAGTTTCCTTAATGGCAGAGTTTATGTCCCATTGATTCTTCTGTTCACCATAGTGCCCTTCATACAACAGGCTCATGGTATTTTCTGAATAGAAATTTGAATTCCCCTTTAGGTTTAGGATTAAAGTTTAACAATATATTTGGAAAGCCTATAATGATGACTGCCTGTTGCTGATTATAATAAATCCTTTGTAATTAAGTATTTTTAGATTCTTTTTCTCAAGTCTTTGAGAATTGAGATCCAAGAAAATACTTTGAATTCATATTTACTTTGTAGCATAGGTATTTATACCTGCTAGTGTATAGGTTTCCGTTGAGTGTCATGGAGTTCCAAAACAGGTGGTTAAATCAAATAAAAGTTCACTTCTCACATTTCAGTTTGAAAGTGCGGTGTTCTGGAAATGATGAGATGGCTTTGTTGTATCAGGATATGCGAGGAGCTGGGGTCCTTAATGTTTTGTTGCTCTGTTGTCTCTAGTATTGAGTCCCCATCATGTGGTCTAACATGACCTGCCACTGAATCTATGTTTCAAGAAGCAGATGGAAGAAGCCGCAGATACAGTCTCTCTCTAGATACATTTTAATCATTGAGTACATCCATTTTCCTCGTGTCCCATTGGCCATATACATATTGGCAATTAACAGAATGGGAAGCTGTAGAGTGTCGTCTGTTGCATGTTCCCAGCTAAAATGTGGCAGTGTTAGCTGTAGGGAAAGCTAGTTTTGGGAGAACAACTATCACCTTATGTTGTATCTATTCTTAAATTTCCTGCTTAGGGTTGATTACTTAAGTATGTATTATAATTTGTGACATTTGAAAAGATGGCCTATGTATTTGACTTTATGCAAACATTAACATAGATTTTCAAGTCTTTCGGACTCCACTCAGCCTGTTATGATCTTCACTATTTCTTGTGCTCTGCCTCTGCCCGCAAAGCCCAATTCAAACGTTGTATACCACCTCTTGAGTGTAGCGTTCTTTAACTCTAGCTTTAATTCATTGTTTTATTCTTCCTACTCATTTATAACATTAATATGTGTATTCTTTTGTCAAAGTATCTAATAACCTCTCTTAAATTTTCTCTTGTTATAACAGAACTGCAGTTTCCTTAATGGCAGAGTTTATGTCCCATTGATTCTTCTGTTCACCATAGTGCCCTTCATACAACAGGCTCATGGTATTTTCTGAATAGAAATTTGAATTCCAGGTCTGTTTCCATTTCCAACAAAATGTGATCCTGGATAAGCTGCTCAGTTTTCTCTTTTTCTTTCTTTTTGTCTTTTCTCTCCAGTGAAATAGGGAAACTCATAGCTCTCTATAATCATCATAGGGCTAAAATGAGAATAAAATAATTTTTACAATGTACTGGCAATTGTATATTTGATTCGTGAGATTTCACACTTCGTTACATTAATAGGACTTTGGAAAATTAGTCAAAATTGAATGGGTTATCAAGTTAAATTTGTATTCGAAGATATTTCACAGTAATATTTTGTCACTGGTGCGAAAAGATTCACATTTCAATAAGAAGTAGATAATATTACTTCCCAGGTGGTGCTAATGATAAAGAACCCGCCTGCCAGTGCAAGAGATGAAAGAAAGGTGGGTTCAATTCCTGGGTCAGAAAGATCCTCTGGAGAAGAAGTGGCAACCCACCGGAGTATTCGTGCCTGTAGAATCCCATGGACATAGCAGCAAGTTGGATATGATGGAAGCGACTTAGCATGCCTGCATGCAGTGTTATTTAATACATAATCTTTAACCAGAAATTTCATGAGACGTTAGGAAAGGGATTCTAATTAGTTTGTGTTCTTAGACTCAGGTTCAGTGATTAGATTTAAAACCATTGTTACTTGATGAAGCAGAGAGCTCAAATTGTGTTTAATATGATGTCTGCCAGTGACTGTTTTTGGGATTCAATGATCAGGAATTTTCCCAGTTTACAGTATTCCAGTGGGTAGATTGTTTTCTATTAAATGAACTGCTTTGAGGGCAATCTTCTTTGTAACTAAGAAGATGTATTTCTCTGTCTTGCTCTACTACTTGGGCCACTTGGGCCAGTTGAGTGTAGCGTTCTTTAACTCTAGCTTTAATTCATTGTTTTATTCTTCCTACTCATTTATAACATTAATATGTGTATTCTTTTGTCAAAGTATCTAATAACCTCTCTTAAATTTTCTCTTGTTATAACAGAACTGCAGTTTCCTTAATGGCAGAGTTTATGTCCCATTGATTCTTCTGTTCACCATAGTGCCCTTCATACAACAGGCTCATGGTATTTTCTGAATAGAAATTTGAATTCCAGGTCTGTTTCCATTTCCAACAAAATGTGATCCTGGATAAGCTGCTCAGTTTTCTCTTTTTCTTTCTTTTTTGTCTTTTCTCTCCAGTGAAATAGGGAAACTCATAGCTCTCTATAATCATCATAGGGCTAAAATGAGAATAAAATAATTTTTACAATGTACTGGCAATTGTATATTTGATTCGTGAGATTTCACACTTCGTTACATTAATAGGACTTTGGAAAATTAGTCAAAATTGAATGGGTTATCAAGTTAAATTTGTATTCGAAGATATTTCACAGTAATATTTTGTCACTGGTGCGAAAAGATTCACATTTCAATAAGAAGTAGATAATATTACTTCCCAGGTGGTGCTAATGATAAAGAACCCGCCTGCCAGTGCAAGAGATGAAAGAAAGGTGGGTTCAATTCCTGGGTCAGAAAGATCCTCTGGAGAAGAAGTGGCAACCCACCGGAGTATTCGTGCCTGTAGAATCCCATGGACATAGCAGCAAGTTGGATATGATGGAAGCGACTTAGCATGCCTGCATGCAGTGTTATTTAATACATAATCTTTAACCAGAAATTTCATGAGACGTTAGGAAAGGGATTCTAATTAGTTTGTGTTCTTAGACTCAGGTTCAGTGATTAGATTTAAAACCATTGTTACTTGATGAAGCAGAGAGCTCAAATTGTTTTTAATATGATGTCTGCCAGTGACTGTTTTTGGGATTCAATGATCAGGAATTTTCCCAGTTTACAGTATGCCAGTGGGTAGATTGTTTTTTCTATTAAATGAACTGCTTTGAGGGCAATCTTCTTTGTAACTAAGAAGATGTATTTCTCTGTCTTGCTCTACTACTTGGGCCACTTGGGCCAGTTTAGCCTTGTGAATGTACCATATAGATGTAGCTTTTCTTCTCTTTTTCCACTCTCCAAAGTTATGTTAACATGTCATGTCCTGAGAGTCTATCTCCTGCTAATTATCCAGGTGCTATGTTTGGGGAGAGGGGAAGAGTCCTGTAGATTTGTACTATCATCCACATTTTATTTGGAATTTGAGAAGTTTCATACATGCAGAATGAAAATTTGAAGATGATACTTTAGTAAACAAAACCGCTTTGCCATATCTGAGGAGGTCTGCTTTTAAATATGTAGGAATTATTCATTTCTAGGAAAAAAGTACATCATTATTTGTGTCATTAAGGTTCTCATAGTTTTGACTTTGTTAGTATTTACTTAACTTTCCTGTTATACTAGGAGCTTTTCACTATACAGAAATACTTTTGGTGCCTATAAACTAAAGACTAAAGAATATATTTTACTTATAAATAGTGATCTTATTTCCAAGACTCTTGTAAATTAAATTTATGCTAATATCTTAGCTTCTATTTGTTATTACTATCACTACCAACCTAATAGTTTTCATAATTTATGATGTGGATCATCTGCCCTGGAAACTTTCCCTCGATTCCCAGGCAGAAATATGGGCCCTTCTTTTATATTATGAGAGAGGTTTTTAAATGTAACCTTATCACAGTTCTTTTAGTTTATATGTCTTTCTCACAACTCAGCTATGAATTCTAAGACAGCTAGTGACATATCTTCCTCATGTTTTGTATATTCTGTATAGTTCCTAGATCTGGATCAGACATCTTTGTGGGTATGTATTTGATTGAACATGTATTACTTATAGACATTGTTAGCTGACATCTATGAAAAGGAAGGTTTAAGAAGACTCTTATACTTACTGTACTTGCAAGCCTCATAGGTTATGTAATAGAGGGTCAATAGGTCAGATACAAGAACTTAAAATTTTAGGAGGAAAAGTATTGTATATTGCTAAGCATCAGGAGAGTTTTAAGTGTGAGCTGAGCAACCAAGTGATCTATTGCTCTCAGTGTACTCTTTTCTGAGTATTTGCATAGATGATCTATTCAGCATTTTCTTTATGAGAAGGCATGTCATTTTTTATGAGATAAAGAGAAAAGTTAGTGGAGAGTGTCCAGAAAAACATAATGAGTATTATGTTTGGCATAAATCTCAGGCCTGAACCTGTCTACAAAGTTTCTGGATGTTTGACATCAACGGAATACTTGACTTGAGAATGAAAGTATATACTGAGTGGGTAGAGGAACTGGTACACCAGATGGACATCTCCACATTTTTAGTAACTGCCAAGGATGGGATGGGTCTGGCCAGTAGAGTAAATGAAATGGAGATTAGAAAATGGAATTTTATTAATTTTTCAAATGGAATTATATATGATGATCAGTCTTATAGTGAGCTGTTTGCTTGATGTAAATAATTTAGGCTAAGCATATATAAAATAATGGCGACGTAATTTAACCCATTTTAAAATTTTAGTTTAGACACCCTCTGGAGAGAGAGAAACTTAGTAAAATTTTGTACTGGGATTGAAAGTTTTAGTTTTTAGTATTACATAAGTTTAGGACAACTAAAAAGGAAATTGTCTTAAATCTTGTAATAGAACGCTCAAGAAGATAAAAATAGTGAATTCTCTGGTTAAACTTTGAAAGCTCTATATAGTGCCACGTTGTTTCTAAAAATGCCTCTTCATTAAGAAGTGAGAAGGAAAACTGGTATTTTTAAAGTCAGTTTGTTCTTGTTCTTTAACATATAATAGCTCTTGGGGCTCATGGATTGTTTTTTTAATTATTCGTGCCATGTCAAAGTTGTCGTTCATTTGGAGGTTGCTGGCTGTGTCTACACAGTAAGCAATTGCAGCCTGTGTCGACCTCCTGCATCAGTTGAGCCTGGTAATGCAATCAAGGCAACGGTAGTTTGGATTACAAAAGTGGTGGGCTACCACACAGTGGGTGGGATTCAGGAGGAAGGAGGCACCTTGGTAAAACCAAACAACGTGTCCATGGTTACTATGGCATTGCTTTCCCACCTCCTGAAAAAGCCAAGTTTTTTGTTGTTGTTGTTTTGTTTTGTAAATACCAGATGAGCTTGATCCTGTATACCAAGTTTAGAAGACTAGCCTTGGAAACCAATATTATGTTTTCTCTTTTCCCTTCAGGACAAAGTCTGTTCCATTTGGGACCGCCTCAACCGCCTTACCAGGCAGCACCGGGTCTTCATGTCCTCTTAGTTTTACTTCTCCTGTGGAAAAGATCCTTCCTTAAATGTTCACATTTTCACCTTGAGAGGGAAATATATGTTTCTAGGATGGGTCAAGCAGCTGTTAAAAAATGTGACGTGGTAGAAGAGTGGTTTGTGGGAGTTTTACTATATATACACATATATAATATTTTCCAGTCTGGTTTCAGACCCCGGCATGGCTTGGAGACAGCGTTGGTGTGTATGAAGGATCTTCCTCGAATGAAGGATTTGGGACAACTTTCCATGATGATTATATTAGAGCCTCAGCTGCTTTCGTGTTGGTCATGAGGTGATGCTGAACCGAATGCTTGAACTAGCAAGAGTGGCTGGGAGTGCATTGGAGTGGTTCCGTTCATTCCTTCCGGGTAGGTACCAGATAGTGATGTTGGGTGAAAAGGGACACCGAGGGTCCCCTGGATGGAACCCCGTCGCTGTCCCTCATTCCCCGGTTTATGTTTAGTGGGTTTGAGGAGACAGCTGGCCACCTGGAGGCCAGGCGGTGATTTGAATGACTGTTAAGAAGCTTATGAGGGTGGTTCTCAGTTTGGTGTCGCTCACCTATGTTATCTCTGTCTTGTCCGTGAGACCGTGCAGACTAGAATCTAAACTGAGAAAGTGTGCCTTGTTGGAAAGAGAAAATTGGGGAGGCCCTGCTGTGCTTTCTGGTTTCTCTGTCTGAACTACAGTTTGTGTAAACTGTGGCCATATTTTGACTCCAAATTCATCTATACACACAAAATCCCATTGTAAAATTAGGTAGAAATACTTTATTTTCCTTTCTGGCATGTATCTGGAGCCTTCTTCCCTGTGAACATTGACTGCATCTCCATGATCTGTCTTGCTGAAGTTGTAGTCTCTGGTTCACCCTTTTGCTTGGGGCTCTTTTAAGCAGTCTGCCTACTTTAATAAATATTCTTGCGGGTAATGGCTGATTTTTGCCAGTGAATGTTTTGCTTTATCTTCACTGAGAGCACTTCATTTTTCTAACCCTGTTTTAGTAAGAATCAAATTGGGTTATACTTTTTAAAAATTACTGCCTCTCCTTCTCCTTAAACAGCTCAGGCATTTTAAGTTTTTAGAGACAATACACTAGAGTTTCTTCAATTTTGATATGTTCATGAGAAATTTGGTGCTTCCTCTTGGCTGTTACTTATTTATGTAATGTTATTTCAGTTATTTTCCTTTATGGTAATGAAAAGCTTGCTGAGTGTTGAACATGCAGGAAATTTATTAAGTCTAAGAGCAGAATGCATGTAAAGAACAGAAAAGAACAAACACAGATATATGTCTCTGGGAATATCATTAGAGCAATCTGTTGATTGTCATTTTGGCAAAAGGACAGGAAACTAACATTTATGCAGTAACTGATCAGTGGTAGGCACTGAGCCACAAGGCGTCTATTTTCTTTAGCTCATTTAATCCACACAGTAACATTGGGAAATAGGTGTTATTTCTTCATGTTACAGATGAGGAAATTGATGCTGAGAGAAGCTAGATATCTTGCCCAACTTAATACAATTATAAATGGAAGCTCTGGTATTTGAGCCTGGATTTGGGTGTCTCGAAAGCTCAGGCTTTCTGTCAGTCAAGTGTTAAGTCTCAGGCAAATGTTAGACCTGAAGAAGGGCTCTGGAAGGAACCTGAAAAAGAAGAAAAAGAACACCTATTAGAACAAACCAAGGAGGAAATGGGAATCATAGGAATGCGCTAGCATAATATTTATTTTGAGTATTTCCAGAGTTTTCTTAAAAATCACTTTAACAGACCAATTGACAAAAGGAACAATTTTACGTTCATGAAATGTTTACCATTTATACGATGAAGAGGTTTAGAATTTCAGAGTTTATCTCTTTGGACATTTTTTTCATTCTCTGTTTGGAAATCAAAGTAATGATACCCCACATTGGGCTCTAGGAATCTACAGGTCAACGCATGGAAGCCAGTGAGGTGATTAGTAGTTATCTGGGAAGAGATAGCAGTTGCAAACCAGAACCAGGTCTTTACTGTTTATGTAAACTTTTTCTTTTCTTTTAAATGTGTCTGTGAGCTTTCCTATATGGACTATCAATTCTAGTTGCCTTTCAAGTATAAACAGCTCAGGCATTTTAAGTTTTTAGAGACAATACACTAGAGTTTCTTCAATTTTGATATGTTCATGAGAAATTTGGTGCTTCCTCTTGGCTGTTACTTATTTATGTAATGTTATTTCAGTTATTTTCCTTTATGGTAATGAAAAGCTTGCTGAGTGTTGAACATGCAGGAAATTTATTAAGTCTAAGAGCAGAATGCATGTAAAGAACAGAAAAGAACAAACACAGATATATGTCTCTGGGAATATCATTAGAGCAATCTGTTGATTGTCATTTTGGCAAAAGGACAGGAAACTAACATTTATGCAGTAACTGATCAGTGGTAGGCACTGAGCCACAAGGCGTCTATTTTCTTTAGCTCATTTAATCCACACAGTAACATTGGGAAATAGGTGTTATTTCTTCATGTTACAGATGAGGAAATTGATGCTGAGAGAAGCTAGATATCTTGCCCAACTTAATACAATTATAAATGGAAGCTCTGGTATTTGAGCCTGGATTTGGGTGTCTCGAAAGCTCAGGCTTTCTGTCAGTCAAGTGTTAAGTCTCAGGCAAATGTTAGACCTGAAGAAGGGCTCTGGAAGGAACCTGAAAAAGAAGAAAAAGAACACCTATTAGAACAAACCAAGGAGGAAATGGGAATCATAGGAATGCGCTAGCATAATATTTATTTTGAGTATTTCCAGAGTTTTCTTAAAAATCACTTTAACAGACCAATTGACAAAAGGAACAATTTTACGTTCATGAAATGTTTACCATTTATACGATGAAGAGGTTTAGAATTTCAGAGTTTATCTCTTTGGACATTTTTTTCATTCTCTGTTTGGAAATCAAAGTAATGATACCCCACATTGGGCTCTAGGAATCTACAGGTCAACGCATGGAAGCCAGTGAGGTGATTAGTAGTTATCTGGGAAGAGATAGCAGTTGCAAACCAGAACCAGGTCTTTACTGTTTATGTAAACTTTTTCTTTTCTTTTAAATGTGTCTGTGAGCTTTCCTATATGGACTATCAATTCTAGTTGCCTTTCAAGTATAAACATGGGGCTTGTACATGACTGAAGACCTTGTGATTGTGTTTTACTTAAACAGTAATTTATGTGGATTTCAATGAATACTTGTTATATCTTTGGATGAAATTTGGATCAATATTATCAGTTTTCCTTTTTCTGTTGAAAGGCAGCTGTCTCCCACCATTCCAATAGATTTATTTTAGGCGTAGCCAGAGCAAACGTTGTTTCTGTGCTTATAATCTAACATTTGATAATAGAAAGGTACTATATTATATATTGATGTTGTTAGTGTTCTCCTAACATGATGTGCTCTTGTTAATTATGTTAATGCTACCTTAGAAAACACCCCACTTCCCCAAAGAGGTAAAACTCTTTAACTGTAATGATTTTTAACTTCATTGCAATGTTTTATCTACTAGCAGCTCATGAAGTAATGGTCATAATTGAATCCAGCATCTTAAGATTTCCTGACTTAGCTTAAGTGAAATATTGATTTCATGAAATTAAGTGGCAGGTGCATCGAAGAACTATTTCCTGAATGTTTTAAGTGGCTATTTAAAACCTCAGGAATATTAATTCAGACTAAATGAGTGGTTTAGAGTTGTGCTTACTTAAATGAGATGTTTGCCAAATGACCAGAAGCCACTATATCCAAAATTTTACTTTTGAAACATTGAAGAGTGAAGGCAGAAGATCATTTCTCTTATTGTTACGTAAATATAGATAGTTCTGTATAATTTTAGTAATCGGGTTAAGTTAGTTACCATTTAAAATTTTTGATTGGCTCCCAAATTCTCTTCCTTTTTTTTTTTTCTGAAAAATGTTACCATTTATACGATGAAGAGGTTTAGAATTTCAGAGTTTATCTCTTTGGACATTTTTCATTCTCTGTTTGGAAATCAAAGTAATGATACCCCACATTGGGCTCTAGGAATCTACAGGTCAACGCATGGAAGCCAGTGAGGTGATTAGTAGTTATCTGGGAAGAGATAGCAGTTGCAAACCAGAACCAGGTCTTTACTGTTTATGTAAACTTTTTCTTTTCTTTTAAATGTGTCTGTGAGCTTTCCTATATGGACTATCAATTCTAGTTGCCTTTCAAGTATAAACATGGGGCTTGTACATGACTGAAGACCTTGTGATTGTGTTTTACTTAAACAGTAATTTATGTGGATTTCAATGAATACTTGTTATATCTTTGGATGAAATTTGGATCAATATTATCAGTTTTCCTTTTTCTGTTGAAAGGCAGCTGTCTCCCACCATTCCAATAGATTTATTTTAGGCGTAGCCAGAGCAAACGTTGTTTCTGTGCTTATAATCTAACATTTGATAATAGAAAGGTACTATATTATATATTGATGTTGTTAGTGTTCTCCTAACATGATGTGCTCTTGTTAATTATGTTAATGCTACCTTAGAAAACACCCCACTTCCCCAAAGAGGTAAAACTCTTTAACTGTAATGATTTTTAACTTCATTGCAATGTTTTATCTACTAGCAGCTCATGAAGTAATGGTCATAATTGAATCCAGCATCTTAAGATTTCCTGACTTAGCTTAAGTGAAATATTGATTTCATGAAATTAAGTGGCAGGTGCATCGAAGAACTATTTCCTGAATGTTTTAAGTGGCTATTTAAAACCTCAGGAATATTAATTCAGACTAAATGAGTGGTTTAGAGTTGTGCTTACTTAAATGAGATGTTTGCCAAATGACCAGAAGCCACTATATCCAAAATTTTACTTTTGAAACATTGAAGAGTGAAGGCAGAAGATCATTTCTCTTATTGTTACGTAAATATAGATAGTTCTGTATAATTTTAGTAATCGTTAAGTTAGTTACCATTTAGTTAGTTGATGAAATAGGGCTCCAGGTTTAAAACAGTTTTTCTTGGATTGGCTCCCAAATTCTCTTCCTTTTCACCCCAATTATATTTACATATTCTTCTCTCATTTTGTTGCTGTAGTTGTTGTCTGGTGAGTCTCTGTGTGCCTAGATGGAACATTGATACTGCTATAAAATAATGTACAGGAAATATTGTTTTGTCTGAAGATACATTTCTCCCCCTGGGTCATCAATATGTGCATTTTTCCTAAGAAAGATGTTTAGTTCTATATAACAGAGGTAATATATATATAACATATTAGTAGCATTACTTTTGGAATTTATTAATATGTATGTGTGTATAATTTTATAGTTTTCAACAGATATTGCCCTAAAACAGAATTATTTGCTATCTTTTTTTACATTTGCATTGATTCTAGCCATTCTTGTTCTTTTTCTCTGTTGGGAGAGAATTAATTTGGGTTGCTTTTCTACAATCCCTACTTCCAACTATGTCTCTCATGAATCATATTTCCCAGAGGGTAAAATTAAAATAAGAGCTATGTGTATTAAATTTCTTTTAGGCCTGCAGCCAGATTCTTAGATGCATTTGTAGGTGTCGAATACTAAGTTTGGGAAAGGAAAAGATGCTTAAATTCACTGGTCTTTGTATTAATTCTTACTTGCTCAAGTTGTTTTTTTTTTTGGTTTTTTTTTTTACTTTCTGAATTTTGTGGATGAATTTCATGTCGTCTGAAGTCATTATGGTGTTTGAATTTCACAAAATTTCTATATTTATGGTGAAAAGCTATGTTTGTTAAATATTTTTTTATGGGAATATTTTTAATCAAAGCAGACACTGAACAAATTGCCTTGAGAATGTAAGTGGTCAAAGGGAGAGAAGGATAGGAAGGAATGGAGAAGAAAACTAAATTAAATTGACATTTGTCCTGTGGTATGAATGCCAATCTTAACAGTAGTGGTTGGTGTAGTTATTTTTAGACATTTGCTTTATCAAACATTTAAAGGTAAAAATTTTCCCATAGCCAGCAAAACTCTGAGTTGAATTCTTTAAACATTCTGCTGACCAAGGAATTTCCGACGAGTAGTACTGGAGTCCTCTATAGAGAAGGGCTAGGAGGATGAATCAGAAATAAAGTAATGGACAAGGAAAAGTTTATACATATTAAAAATGTCTATGAAACATGTAAAGTGTCTGTTGTGTGTCTGTGTTTCATATTAAGGAAGAGACAGACATGAT
The DNA here is from genome assembly GCA_022376925.1 of Tragulus kanchil. Classification (NCBI taxonomy): domain Eukaryota; kingdom Metazoa; phylum Chordata; class Mammalia; order Artiodactyla; family Tragulidae; genus Tragulus; species Tragulus kanchil. Next base: position 114,402,755 of record JAIOJX010000003.1, on the reverse strand, counting down.
CACAAATTTAAACACGAAAAGTCATAACGCTGGAAAAACTTAGAAGAATTCAAATCTGACATTTGAATTCACCTTCGAGAGGGAAATGACATTTCACAGAAGCTATAAAGTAAAGGAAAATATGAACGTTATTGGACACATAAAACTTTATGGTTTGCCTATCAAAAAAATTAAGTGACAGTGTAGAAAATATTTTTAGTTAATATTTCCAGCTAATATAAGCTAGAGGTATTAATTAAAGAGATTATGAAAACAGAAGGAAATGTTGACCTTAGAACATTGAGGTCAAAGTTCTTGAACAGAGGAACGTCAGTGGACAAAATTAGGGAATAAGTGAATATGTAGATAAGATTTGATCTTACTCATAATCATAGAAATGCCAGGTAAAGTAGCCACTGGAGATTGTCTTTTCATTTACCTAATAAATTAATCACTACATGCCCTTCACCCTGACTCCAAGTGATGCTTTCTGTTTACAAACTCTTGATGAGAGTATAAAGCAAAACAATTTACTTGAAAAGCTGGTTGGCATTATTGCAGAAGGTCATTAGTTAACTTACATCTCCTGGAATAATAATGCCACTTCTGCAAGCCTTTTTTAAAATATTCTTGAACGTAAGGGGAAAAGTATCATGTACTTTAAAATATCTATGTCAATTCTATTTCAGTTGTAAATAAAGTATGTAATTTAGATGCTCACCAGTAATATCCATTATTCTCAAACTTGACCGTGCAGTAAAATCATTTGGGAAAACATAAGAAAGTGCTGATGCCTTGACTCCACCCTGAGATGTTTATTTATGATGTTTGGAATTGCCTTAAAATTTGCATTTGAAACAGTTCCCCTAAAAAATCTAATAAACAGCCAGATTGAAACTACTGGCTTGAAACACATTGATAGACTATTTTTAACCATTCGATATATTTTTTATGGCTGTGTAATAGTATGGACAGGGTATAATATAAAATGAAATATAGTGATTCAATGTTTAAGTAAATTATAATTTTAAAATAGAAACCTACCAGAAACATAAACTAGAAGAAAGTTTGTAAAATGCTGAGAGTTATTTCAAGGAGTTGAGAAATTTTTAGTGTTTACCAGCTAATAAAAGGGGCTAAAAAACCCAAAAGGTAAAATTAAAAATTAAACTGATTGATTATTGAAAACATTTCACAGAAGCTATAAAGTAAAGGAAAATATGAACGTTATTGGACACATAAAACTTTATGGTTTGCCTATCAAAAAAATTAAGTGACAGTGTAGAAAATATTTTTAGTTAATATTTCCAGCTAATATAAGCTAGAGGTATTAATTAAAGAGATTATGAAAACAGAAGGAAATGTTGACCTTAGAACATTGAGGTCAAAGTTCTTGAACAGAGGAACGTCAGTGGACAAAATTAGGGAATAAGTGAATATGTAGATAAGATTTGATCTTACTCATAATCATAGAAATGCCAGGTAAAGTAGCCACTGGAGATTGTCTTTTCATTTACCTAATAAATTAATCACTACATGCCCTTCACCCTGACTCCAAGTGATGCTTTCTGTTTACAAACTCTTGATGAGAGTATAAAGCAAAACAATTTACTTGAAAAGCTGGTTGGCATTATTGCAGAAGGTCATTAGTTAACTTACATCTCCTGGAATAATAATGCCACTTCTGCAAGCCTTTTTTAAAATATTCTTGAACGTAAGGGGAAAAGTATCATGTACTTTAAAATATCTATGTCAATTCTATTTCAGTTGTAAATAAAGTATGTAATTTAGATGCTCACCAGTAATATCCATTATTCTCAAACTTGACCGTGCAGTAAAATCATTTGGGAAAACATAAGAAAGTGCTGATGCCTTGACTCCACCCTGAGATGTTTATTTATGATGTTTGGAATTGCCTTAAAATTTGCATTTGAAACAGTTCCCCTAAAAAATCTAATAAACAGCCAGATTGAAACTACTGGCTTGAAACACATTGATAGACTATTTTTAACCATTCGATATATTTTTTATGGCTGTGTAATAGTATGGACAGGGTATAATATAAAATGAAATATAGTGATTCAATGTTTAAGTAAATTATAATTTTAAAATAGAAACCTACCAGAAACATAAACTAGAAGAAAGTTTGTAAAATGCTGAGAGTTATTTCAAGGAGTTGAGAAATTTTTAGTGATTTTTTTCATCTTTTCTCCAGTTGACAGATATTTTAGTAATGTTCTTATATTACTTTCTAAAAGAAAAACTATATTTAAAAGGAAAGTCCCTGCTGGCAAGAGCCTCTGGGTGATTTTCTGCTTACAGGTGGTTTCTGTGTATGAATAGAGATTTATTCTGACTTTTAAAATAATTATAGCCTAAAGTCAGAGGTATACCTCATATTATTATAATGAAATTCTTCATAGGGTTCTTTTTTCCTTTTATCATCTCAGAAATATTTTCTCATGAGGTTTTCTGACTTTGCAATCTACTAAGGTCAAGTCAGTCATTTCTCTCTTATCACTCTACATCTGTGCCTTTCAATTTTCACCTTTCCAATTCCCATTGATGAGTGGTGAGACTGCAGTGTTTGTCTTTAACCCCAGCATTAACTCTGTGATGTGTATCTGAATTTTGGATGTATACCTTTACACTAGTAAGTCTGGAACTAAATTTACCGTATGCTTTTGCAGGCTATCTCTTCTCTATTACTGATTTTAATTAATGACACCATCATTTACCCCCAGCCCTGGAAGCAGTTCTGGAACCTCATCATACACATGTAGTCAGTTTCTGTGTCCTACTGATTTTTTTCCCTACTTTTCTTCTCATGTATATTTTTAAACATTTTATTTTTTTTTAAAACATTTAGTTTTTATTTATTTATCTTTTGAGGGGTGGGGTGGAGAGGGAGGGGGATGGGCAGGCCACTTCTATTGGTCTTTCATTTCTCTATTTTCATCCGTCTGTTCTTTGGCTCCTATGGGCCTCCCATCGTGGTGGCCTCTGTCATCGCAGAGCGCTGGCTCTGGGCACATGTGCCCCAGAGCTCTGGCTCGGTAATTGGACACATCAGTCCACGTGGGATCTTCCCAGGCCAGGGCTCGAACCAGTGCCCCTTGCACTGCAAGGCGGTGTCCTTACCCACTGGACCACCAGGGGAAGCCCAATATTTTATTTTTTAATGAACTTATAGCCAATTAACAAACCACATTGTGATAGTTTCAGATGAATATTGAAGGGACTCAGCCATACATAGACACGCATCCATTCTTCTCCAAACTCCCTTTCCATCCTGGATGCCACAAGACATTGAACAGAGTTCCTTATACTATGCAGTAGGTCCTTGTTGCTTATCCATTTTATACATAACATTCTGTAGATGTCCATCCCAAATTCCCTAACCATCTCTCCCCCACCATCTTTCCCCTGCCCCAACAACCTTAAGTTTGTTCTCTCCTTATGTATTTCTTGCCTCTTTCTCCACATCTCTTCCTTATCATCATTGCATTCTTGAGGTTCATATTATCTTCTTTACAGTCAAGAACTGCAGGCTCCCAACTGATCTATCTTGTAGATGTGTCTCATTCTGGAATATGTCCTCATGTCCACAGCAGGACAAAGACATTTGCTTTCTGAAAATCTTCTGGAGTTCTCCATCATGTCCTGCATGGAGTTTAAGCTCCTTACTGTAGAGTTTAAACTGAGGTAGAAATGTCGTGCATCTGCCATGGTGTGTACTTTGCCTTGGATATGGAAATACCAAGTAATCCTGTTTCTGAAGACCATGTTCAATTCTACCCCTGTGTGCCTCCTTCATGCTGTGCTCTCTGCCTGGAGTGGTCTCTTTACCTCCGTTTGATTTATATTAGCTAAATTTAAAGATTAATACCATTGTAGCTCAGTGGGTAAAGAATCTGCCTGCATGCAGGAGACCCAAGTTCGATCCCTGGCTCAGGAAGATCCCCTGGAGAAGGGATAGGCTATCCATTACAGGATTCTTGGGCTTCTTTGGTGGCTCAGATGGTAAAGAGTCTGCTTGCAATGTGGTGAGACCTGGGTTTGGTCTCTGGGTTAGGAAAATCCCCTGGAGAAGGGAAAGGCTACCCACTCCAGTATTCTTGCCTAGAGAATTCCATGGCTGGACCATGGGTTGCAAAGAGTCGGCTACGACTGAGGGACTTTTGCTTTCACTTTTCACCCTTGCCTTGGGTTGGGAAAGTAGTTACTCTTGGGGAAGATAATTTGTAAGTAACTATCAGTATTTTTAAAAATGCCCTTTGATAAAGAATTCTACTGTTTGGAATCTATCCTAGAGACATAGTTATGTTATACCTACTGTCCTAATCTGTTAAGGCTGCTCTAGTAGAGATTACCTGGTGGCTTATACACAACAGATAGTCAGTAGGTCCTTGGTTTTTTTTGGGCCACAAGACATTGAACAGAGTTCCTTATACTATGCAGTAGGTCCTTGTTGCTTATCCATTTTATACATAACATTCTGTAGATGTCCATCCCAAATTCCCTAACCATCTCTCCCCCACCATCTTTCCCCTGCCCCAACAACCTTAAGTTTGTTCTCTCCTTATGTATTTCTTGCCTCTTTCTCCACATCTCTTCCTTATCATCATTGCATTCTTGAGGTTCATATTATCTTCTTTACAGTCAAGAACTGCAGGCTCCCAACTGATCTATCTTGTAGATGTGTCTCATTCTGGAATATGTCCTCATGTCCACAGCAGGACAAAGACATTTGCTTTCTGAAAATCTTCTGGAGTTCTCCATCATGTCCTGCATGGAGTTTAAGCTCCTTACTGTAGAGTTTAAACTGAGGTAGAAATGTCGTGCATCTGCCATGGTGTGTACTTTGCCTTGGATATGGAAATACCAAGTAATCCTGTTTCTGAAGACCATGTTCAATTCTACCCCTGTGTGCCTCCTTCATGCTGTGCTCTCTGCCTGGAGTGGTCTCTTTACCTCCGTTTGATTTATATTAGCTAAATTTAAAGATTAATACCATTGTAGCTCAGTGGGTAAAGAATCTGCCTGCATGCAGGAGACCCAAGTTCGATCCCTGGCTCAGGAAGATCCCCTGGAGAAGGGATAGGCTATCCATTACAGGATTCTTGGGCTTCTTTGGTGGCTCAGATGGTAAAGAGTCTGCTTGCAATGTGGTGAGACCTGGGTTTGGTCTCTGGGTTAGGAAAATCCCCTGGAGAAGGGAAAGGCTACCCACTCCAGTATTCTTGCCTAGAGAATTCCATGGCTGGACCATGGGTTGCAAAGAGTCGGCTACGACTGAGGGACTTTTGCTTTCACTTTTCACCCTTGCCTTGGGTTGGGAAAGTAGTTACTCTTGGGGAAGATAATTTGTAAGTAACTATCAGTATTTTTAAAAATGCCCTTTGATAAAGAATTCTACTGTTTGGAATCTATCCTAGAGACATAGTTATGTTATACCTACTGTCCTAATCTGTTAAGGCTGCTCTAGTAGAGATTACCTGGTGGCTTATACACAACAGAAATTTGTTTCTGCCCATTCTGGATGTTATGGAGTCCAAGGTCAAAGCACCCATGGATTTGGAGTCTTGTGAGGGCCTACTTTCTAGTTCATAGATGTTTCATGCTGAGTCCTTATGGGGGAATGGAAGGAGAGCATTCTTTAGAGTCTCTTCCATAAGAACACTAAGGCAATGCATGATGGCTCCATCTTCATGACCTTATCACCTCCGAAAAGCCTCCATCTTCAAGTACCACCACATTGGGGATTAGGTGTCAACGTGTGGATTTGGGGAGAACACAGGCATTCAACCTATAGCACATACACTATATGTATATGCCAGATTCTTCTTTGCAACACTGTTCAAATGGGTACATTTGGACATAAAGTACGTGTTAAATAATAAGAACATGCTTAAAAAATTACAGTACAATGTATCTACTCTATAGGACAGTAGGAACATTGTATGACTATTAAGAGCATTTAATATTCTGTGGAACATTAAAAACAAAAAATATTCTATGGGAAAATTTCTCATTAAGATTATTAAGTAAAAAAGCATGTGTCTACCAGTATGCACTAAAAACTGTCATTCCTGTTGAAAATAAATTTAAAATAAAAACCATAGAGTTTGAGTAAAAGTAAGAAAAGCTCTGGGGAGAAACATAGTACCTCATTAGTAGTCATTATTTCAGAAGCAGTGAGTGTGGTTGGGAGAAGTTGAAAGGGATTTATTACTTTTTACTATAATGATGTACCTTTAGATTTTCATATAATTTCCATGTATTTGTGGATTTTCTTTGGTAAAAATGTTTAAGCCTTAATACAAGTTGAAACAGGGAGAAGGATCTAACAGAATCAGAGAGAAGATAAGCTTAGGGAAAAACAGCAGATATATTGATGGTCTTTTTTTTTTCCTGTTCTGAAAATTCTCGAAAATGCCGCAAAATATTGTAGACCGACAACCACCAGCTGGAATTAACAGTTGTGGTAATATTGTCATAGTTGCCTTAGATTTTTAAAAAATAAAGTCTGGCAGAAGAAGCTGGAGATGCTTTGATTTCCTTCTTTTCTCAGAGGCATCAGTGTCATATATTTATTGTATATGATTGTGGCTCAGAATTTTGTAATTTCACTGTATATGTAGATATGGATGTTTATAGTTACTATGTATGGTGAGCATTTAATTTATTGACACTTTGAGGGTTTTTTTTTCCTAAACAAATAATGACTCTTTGTGCATTGAGTTTTTCTAGGAACTATACCAAAAATATAGAATTGCTGATCTGTAAAGCATGCACACCTGTTTTGGTTTTTTTTCCCTTTGGATATTGCCGGATGTCTTTTCAAACTGGTTGTATCAGTTTATAATCTCACTAGAGTATTTCAGAGTTCCTATCCTTACCCAGTTTTTGGTATTGCCATGCTTCAAAGTTGTATTCTGTAAATTATGAAATGTTAAGCTTATCACCAGTCCCTGAATGTTTTCTGAACATCCGAGTCTGACAGGGCCCTAAGAGGGGAGACACATCGAGTCCTTATGAAGTTGGTGTCCTAAGGCACTTATTTGCCTTTGAGCTATGAGTTGTTAGATAGCCCAGAAGTAACTACTACCATCACAGGACAGGTTGTGATGCCTGCAGAAATTCTGAAACCACCACTACAGACAGGAGGTTAATTAGAAGTTTTTAAGAGGTGAAGGGGAGGCATTTTTGACAAACGAGTAGGAAGAGAAGGGAGGAAATGAAGATAAGAGAGAACAAAGGCAAGTGGTGTGGCTAGAATGAACAGCATGCCAACCATCCAGCCATTAGTAATTGCCCTTAAAGCTTTAACCAGAAAGGTATAAGTAGAGCTTTCATTTTAAAGTGATTTAAAATTCATCACCTATTTATACTCATCATTTTACGACAAAGCACATTGGAGCCTATAAAAAATGAGGTCAGTCTCTCAATTAGACAAGAGTCAACAATCAGCAAAGGATTTGTTGGATTCTTTAACATGAACATCCTGTGGGTTGATCTTCAATGTGACTAGACAGTGCAGGAGTCCAAGTGATGTCATCTTTCCCCCCATGTTTTCTTCCTCTGTTGCGCTCTGCTTGACTATGGTTAGCTTTGATCTCGGTAGGCTCCATCCTTTGGAGGCAGAGGTAGTCACTAGCTAATATTTTCTGTGCCTTTACAGCTTGTGTTTCTACTGAGGATACTGTATGCTCATTCCTTTAAAGACGCTCAGACTCCTACCATTTGACCAGATAGTTACCCTGGTTAGCTTTTCTGGTGAGGAAATCAGGGCTGTTTCAGTGATGGCTAACCTGGATTAAAGGAAAGTTCCTAGGAGAAATGAATGCAGGGCAGGTAGATATGAGGTGGCCATGTAGCCTGTGTGATAGGTGGGGTGTTTGACACACACAGTTGTAGTCAGGAGTTTAAATTGAATATCGAGGATGTTTAGTGGGAGGGCTTTATGTCCATAAATCTGTGATTATAACAGTTTTTATAGCAGTGATTAAGTCCATTTCAACAAACACCCTTTGAGTGCATTGGGATTGCTTGTCACATAACACAGGATAGATAGATGTGAGTCTGTCCCCCATGAAGTTTCCAAAGTTATAAGGGCAGGAAGAGTTAGACAGGTAAACAGTTGTGATGAAAGGAAGCTGTGAGGGATTTGTGGAGTGTTGAGACTGTCCTACAGGGAGGGACACTCTGGGCTCACAGAAGGCATCACCATACAACTGGTAGCTACACAATTGATTCTGAGTGATACATGGAGCAAGCAGTGGGATGCAGTTTCAGGCAGCGGATGAGAGAGGAGCCAAAACGGAGATGGACAATGGGCGCACGAAGCCAGCAATTTTGGTTTTGGTGAAGGAGGCATTTTTGAAAAAAAAAAATGAAAAAAAAGCAGGGGCCAACCATCCAGCCATTAGTAATTGCCCTTAAAGCTTTAACCAGAAAGGTATAAGTAGAGCTTTCATTTTAAAGTGATTTAAAATTCATCACCTATTTATACTCATCATTTTACGACAAAGCACATTGGAGCCTATAAAAAATGAGGTCAGTCTCTCAATTAGACAAGAGTCAACAATCAGCAAAGGATTTGTTGGATTCTTTAACATGAACATCCTGTGGGTTGATCTTCAATGTGACTAGACAGTGCAGGAGTCCAAGTGATGTCATCTTTCCCCCCATGTTTTCTTCCTCTGTTGCGCTCTGCTTGACTATGGTTAGCTTTGATCTCGGTAGGCTCCATCCTTTGGAGGCAGAGGTAGTCACTAGCTAATATTTTCTGTGCCTTTACAGCTTGTGTTTCTACTGAGGATACTGTATGCTCATTCCTTTAAAGACGCTCAGACTCCTACCATTTGACCAGATAGTTACCCTGGTTAGCTTTTCTGGTGAGGAAATCAGGGCTGTTTCAGTGATGGCTAACCTGGATTAAAGGAAAGTTCCTAGGAGAAATGAATGCAGGGCAGGTAGATATGAGGTGGCCATGTAGCCTGTGTGATAGGTGGGGTGTTTGACACACACAGTTGTAGTCAGGAGTTTAAATTGAATATCGAGGATGTTTAGTGGGAGGGCTTTATGTCCATAAATCTGTGATTATAACAGTTTTTATAGCAGTGATTAAGTCCATTTCAACAAACACCCTTTGAGTGCATTGGGATTGCTTGTCACATAACACAGGATAGATAGATGTGAGTCTGTCCCCCATGAAGTTTCCAAAGTTATAAGGGCAGGAAGAGTTAGACAGGTAAACAGTTGTGATGAAAGGAAGCTGTGAGGGATTTGTGGAGTGTTGAGACTGTCCTACAGGGAGGGACACTCTGGGCTCACAGAAGGCATCACCATACAACTGGTAGCTACACAATTGATTCTGAGTGATACATGGAGCAAGCAGTGGGATGCAGTTTCAGGCAGCGGATGAGAGAGGAGCCAAAACGGAGAGATGGACAATGGCGCGCACTTTTGTGAGTTGCATCCAATTAGGGGAGAGTAGTCTAGGGGTTGGGGAGGAACCTGAGAGTTAGGGAAGATGAAGATAAAGGAAGTGCTGATCCAACCATAGAGAATCCTCGTGACTTTGTGCTTCCTTTGGTAGGCCGAGGAAAGCACTGGCTTTAAAGAAGCAGTCAGTTGATCTCATGCATGTTGTGGCCGAAGCCTGAGCAGTGTTTTGTGTCTCTTTGTTTATAAACTTGGAAAATGTCTCAGCACCAGTGAATAGGTGAGGGGAAGCAGGCAGATGCTGGAGGTGGGAGTGTGGCTGGGGGCTCTAGAACTATCCTTCTGTGGTATAAAGATTGTTGGAGTTAGCAGATGAGGATATAAAAATTGTCAGTTGGAAGATGAGCTTTGTTGAGGCAGAGTAATTGCAGTAGTCTCAGAAGTGCTTCTGGATCATGGAAAAGAAGACCATACCACTCAGTGAGAGAAATGGTCAGGAGGAAGCTCTCCACTGGGAGAGATGAGTATGATGGCTTTTATTTCAGGTAATACAATATTGCACATATATAGTATTTTCATTTATGTATAGATACTCTTTGTAAATTTTCCCATGCTGTGTAAACTACATGGATGCCTTTCAATTTTATAGATCTACACAGTGAAAAATAATCATATTGCATTATTTTTTCACAGAAAAACACTTATTTTAATTCGTTACTATCAAATTAATAGGGAGGGGGCTTTATGTCCATAAATCTGTGATTATAACAGTTTTATAGCAGTGATTAAGTCCATTTCAACAAACACCCTTTGAGTGCATTGGGATTGCTTGTCACATAACACAGGATAGATAGATGTGAGTCTGTCCCCCATGAAGTTTCCAAAGTTATAAGGGCAGGAAGAGTTAGACAGGTAAACAGTTGTGATGAAAGGAAGCTGTGAGGGATTTGTGGAGTGTTGAGACTGTCCTACAGGGAGGGACACTCTGGGCTCACAGAAGGCATCACCATACAACTGGTAGCTACACAATTGATTCTGAGTGATACATGGAGCAAGCAGTGGGATGCAGTTTCAGGCAGCGGATGAGAGAGGAGCCAAAACGGAGAGATGGACAATGGCGCGCACTTTTGTGAGTTGCATCCAATTAGGGGAGAGTAGTCTAGGGGTTGGGGAGGAACCTGAGAGTTAGGGAAGATGAAGATAAAGGAAGTGCTGATCCAACCATAGAGAATCCTCGTGACTTTGTGCTTCCTTTGGTAGGCCGAGGAAAGCACTGGCTTTAAAGAAGCAGTCAGTTGATCTCATGCATGTTGTGGCCGAAGCCTGAGCAGTGTTTTGTGTCTCTTTGTTTATAAACTTGGAAAATGTCTCAGCACCAGTGAATAGGTGAGGGGAAGCAGGCAGATGCTGGAGGTGGGAGTGTGGCTGGGGGCTCTAGAACTATCCTTCTGTGGTATAAAGATTGTTGGAGTTAGCAGATGAGGATATAAAAATTGTCAGTTGGAAGATGAGCTTTGTTGAGGCAGAGTAATTGCAGTAGTCTCAGAAGTGCTTCTGGATCATGGAAAAGAAGACCATACCACTCAGTGAGAGAAATGGTCAGGAGGAAGCTCTCCACTGGGAGAGATGAGTATGATGGCTTTTATTTCAGGTAATACAATATTGCACATATATAGTATTTTCATTTATGTATAGATACTCTTTGTAAATTTTCCCATGCTGTGTAAACTACATGGATGCCTTTCAATTTTATAGATCTACACAGTGAAAAATAATCATATTGCATTATTTTTTCACAGAAAAACAGCTATTTTATCTACCTTTAAAATCATTTTTAAGCATTTTGCTGATAAAATTAAACATTCCTAGGAGTATGACCACTAGGTACTTTTTCCTAATGACCTTAACCATAAATATAGTTCGGTCCTTCCTCAAGTACATATCTTGGCTTATCAGGGCTGTTGCTACATATTATTGTGGGGAGCACTTTTAAATTATACACGCTTAGGAAACACAGTTATACAGGTTTCTGGAGTTATGTAAGATTTTTCAGAGACTTTAGTATGCACTGTTAATGTATTTGGTGAGTTTGCAAGGAGAGAACACATTTTTTCTAAATCCTTTGCCAGTGTTTTTGAGCATCACTTGGGACTAATATCCCATAGCACACATTCAGAAATGTCATAATGTTAGCCATTGTTAAAGAAATTGGAAGAGTATGAGTAGAATATAGAAGTTAACATTTTCATATGCCGATTTTATCATACTGATTTTATTTCCAATGTCTGTTCTTTAATGTCTGAAAACCACTGTTTTATTTGGGAATATACATGGAGTTTTTTTTCTTTTTTGTGCATAAGTGACAATACTCTCTGAGACTACAGTTGTAGGGAGATAATATCAAGTCCCGAAGAGCCATCAATGACCATGGGTTGGCTGCCTCTGCCCTGGAGTCGGTGATAGAAGAAATCCGCACATGTTCGCATCTCAGTCACCTCCTTAGAATAACTTAGGGATAACATCTAAATTCCAAATGATTGTCTTCATTTTGTGGCACATGCCTCAAGGCTCCTTTCTCCAGAACCCCTTGTCATTTCATATGTATTCAGAGAATTCAGTTCAGCTCAGCCTGCATTTCTGTTCTGTGCAAAGCACTGTCAAGAGTGCAAATTTATTTCAAGATTAGCTTAACATATGTAATGCACTCAATAAACATTTATTCAGCTAATGGATTGTGTTATTCTTTAATGATCCAGTTCTGCAAAGAGGCCTCTCAATTATGGGCCTGAGTTCTTTACCATATCCTCTCAAAGGTCTTTCTTTGTTGGTTTTTGTAGGGCAGCCTTACCTGAGCAAGACAACCAATAATGTCATCTTCTGCAACCCAGTTCTTTTTTATATCACCCTGGGGGAATCATTGTTACAGGCAATATGAAGTGAACAGGAAGCCAACGTCATATTATTTTCCAGCATCTGGCTTTTCTTTGTATGTTTCTTTCTAGTGCTAAGTGTTTGTTTTTATTATCTGAGGTTAAAGTGGACGAAACAACTCTATAGACAGAGGATTTGGGAGTAGTCAAAAGAGCATGGGCGTTGGAAATGAATAGAATTTGGATTTTGGTTGCTTTACTTAGTTGTTATTTGACTACACTATGAGTCTTAACTGCTCAGCCTCAGTTCCGTCTGTAAAACTAGGGATCATGCTCATATTTTATGGAGACTGTAAGGAATATAGATGATAGTTACGAAAGCCCAATCACATTAGACATGATCAATAAATGGCGTGTATCTACAATAATAATATTATAATTATATGATTATTCTTTCTCTACCTATACTGAGTGGGTAAGTTATCTTCAGTATTGATCAACGTGAAAGGCTATGGGAAAGGAGGGTATACACTTGTATTATCCTTACTTGTTTTTTGCTAATGAAACAACAATGAAATTAGACAGAATTTTACCTAAACCAGTTCTTTAGACAAGCTTCAGATTTAATTTCTTTTCATTTGCCATCCTTTCTATTTCTAGATGTTGGTTACTTTGAACCTTAGTAATTATCATAATTTTGTTGTACATTTGCTAAGTTGTGTCTGACTTTTTGCAACCCTGTGGACTGCAGCATATCAGGCTTCTCTGTCATCCAACTATTTCATCTTCTGTTGCCCCCTTCTCCTCCTGCCCTCAGTCTTTCCTAGTATCAGGGTCTTTTCCAGTGAATTGGCTCTTTGTATCAGGTGGTGAAAAATCATGGAGCTTTAGCTTCAGCATTAGTCCTTCCCATGTATATTCAGGGTTGATTTCTTTTCATAATAATTCATTATATTATCATACATAATAATGATTATTCACAATTTTTAAACATGTACAATAGGCACAATTCTAGGTGTTTTACATATTTTAGCTCATTAAAGCTTCAGAATAATCCCCAATGGTGACTTCTTTTTAACCACATGTTGTAGTTCTGGAACCTGAGACCCATAGAAGTGAAGTCTAAAGTCATAGAGCTAGGAAATGGTCTAGCCTCAGCTGAACTCAGGCTGACTGGCTCCAGAAGCCACAGTCTTTATCCATTGTGCTCCATTACCTTTCCTAGTACAGCAGTGGTATTATGGCCTGTAACGACATGCATAGTTGTGGAGATACAGTTGCCATCATCCAGCTGTACATGTGGTATGTCCTTCCCGTAATGTCTGTAATCCAAGTTAACTACCTCACCTCATATTTTAGTCAGAGATCTTTAAAAATTTTAATTTAGAGTATTTGCTTTAGTTTACAATTTTATAGGACCATTTCTTAATTTCCTTATTTTCTTTGCTTAAAATAATACTAAGCAAACTTTTGTCCTTCAGTTGATGTTTTGAAATTTTTACTTCCTATAAAAGGTCTGTTTACTGAATATGACTATAGGAATCACTGTAGTCTATCTAGTGGTAGCTTGGTAGTGTCCTTAAAATGGATAAAAGGTCTCAGGTCAAATGCCTGTTCATATTCCCCAAAGAATATATTTTTACATTGCTCAAGTCAATCAGAGATTCATGTTTAGGCTTGGAGTCTGAAACTGTTTCTCTAAATTTAAGAATTAAATTGCACAATATATGTCACTTGGCAATTGTTTTTTGCCTTGGTATTCCTATCTAGGAAAAGAGTACTTGGGACTATGTTTCTAATTTTATGCTACAGATACAGTTGAATATTGAAAAACATGTAGGTATTCTTTCTAAAGAAATAAGCAAAATATCTTCCTTTTAAATATAACTCATATCGTGAGTTAATTGTTTATTTTTGTATGTTTATATAGGGCTTGAAATCAGTGTAGAATTTAGATTTCAGCTGTTACCTCTTAGCTAGTTGACTGCAGTGAGATTCTTAACCTCCAAGTCTCAGTTACATCCACAAAACTAGGAATCAAACTTATATTTTATAACTTTAATCTTTGTTATTTGTCATATGTCAGCGCCCATAAAAAACTTTCACAGGTGAATGTGGAGAAACTGTGAAGCTTGTAATACTGTTCTTGTTTTCCAAGTAAAATTTCAGAATTCTTGTAGGTCATTTCTTGGTTAATACTCTGTGTGCTGGGCTTCTTCAGATAACATATATGTCTACAGGACTCAAGCTTTTAAGGTTTCTCTTTTTTCAGTCACTTTCGAGGGTTCCATCTTAGTACTAATGTTTTCCAAGAGTAAGACATTAGTTTGGCCTTGACTTTCTAAAGTAGTTTTTAATCATCTAGGTTACTAATTTATCAGCTGATACAAACTGTGCTTATGTGTGTTTGGGAGTCATCCACATTTCATGGTAGAAGTAGTTTCTTCTTCTCTACTAGCAGTGACTTGCCCATTAAATATGTAAATGCATAATAAAGCCAAGGGCACATTATTTGTTTCTTTAGTTTACAATTTTATAGGACCATTTCTTAATTTCCTTATTTTCTTTGCTTAAAATAATACTAAGCAAACTTTTGTCCTTCAGTTGATGTTTTGAAATTTTTACTTCCTATAAAAGGTCTGTTTACTGAATATGACTATAGGAATCACTGTAGTCTATCTAGTGGTAGCTTGGTAGTGTCCTTAAAATGGATAAAAGGTCTCAGGTCAAATGCCTGTTCATATTCCCCAAAGAATATATTTTTACATTGCTCAAGTCAATCAGAGATTCATGTTTAGGCTTGGAGTCTGAAACTGTTTCTCTAAATTTAAGAATTAAATTGCACAATATATGTCACTTGGCAATTGTTTTTTGCCTTGGTATTCCTATCTAGGAAAAGAGTACTTGGGACTATGTTTCTAATTTTATGCTACAGATACAGTTGAATATTGAAAAACATGTAGGTATTCTTTCTAAAGAAATAAGCAAAATATCTTCCTTTTAAATATAACTCATATCGTGAGTTAATTGTTTATTTTTGTATGTTTATATAGGGCTTGAAATCAGTGTAGAATTTAGATTTCAGCTGTTACCTCTTAGCTAGTTGACTGCAGTGAGATTCTTAACCTCCAAGTCTCAGTTACATCCACAAAACTAGGAATCAAACTTATATTTTATAACTTTAATCTTTGTTATTTGTCATATGTCAGCGCCCATAAAAAACTTTCACAGGTGAATGTGGAGAAACTGTGAAGCTTGTAATACTGTTCTTGTTTTCCAAGTAAAATTTCAGAATTCTTGTAGGTCATTTCTTGGTTAATACTCTGTGTGCTGGGCTTCTTCAGATAACATATATGTCTACAGGACTCAAGCTTTTAAGGTTTCTCTTTTTTCAGTCACTTTCGAGGGTTCCATCTTAGTACTAATGTTTTCCAAGAGTAAGACATTAGTTTGGCCTTGACTTTCTAA
Source organism: Tragulus kanchil (assembly GCA_022376925.1). NCBI lineage: Eukaryota > Metazoa > Chordata > Mammalia > Artiodactyla > Tragulidae > Tragulus > Tragulus kanchil. Next base: position 114,386,988 of record JAIOJX010000003.1, on the reverse strand, counting down.
AGTAGTTTTTAATCATCTAGGTTACTAATTTATCAGCTGATACAAACTGTGCTTATGTGTGTTTGGGAGTCATCCACATTTCATGGTAGAAGTAGTTTCTTCTTCTCTACTAGCAGTGACTTGCCCATTAAATATGTAAATGCATAATAAAGCCAAGGGCACATTATTTGTTTCTCAGTATTTTAAAAAAAATTTTTTTTGGAAATGTAATGTATATGAAATGCCCACATCCTAAGGAAGCAATGAATTTTCATATAGTGAGCATTAAGATTCTGTATAAATAACTGAAACATTACTTCCGTCCCAGAGGTCCACATAATTAAAACTATATCCTTTATAATTAAGACGCAGTCTCCTGGCTAACAACACTGAAAATGCTTGAAGTATTTTTATTAGTTTTGTTGAAAGAGTGAACATAAAATTGTTTCAATTAATTTGTATTAATAGGACTTAGCACAATGAGTGGATGATAATGCTGCTTAATAACCATTCCTTATCTGTTGCATGTTTAGACTTATGTTGTCTAAGAATACTTTTATTTTTTGATGTCCCTGAAACTGCACAGCGGGATTTAAAAATGTGTTCAGGAGACAGCTTCCTCTGAAATTTTCATAAAGAGATGCTTAGTAAAATAAAGTAGCTTAATATTTGGGTTATTTAATTATTGCCTTGTAAAGCATTATTCATTTTATATGGAAAGGAACAGAGGACCACAATAATGATGTTTTCTTCATCATATCTAAATGGTCTTCAAATTGCATTCCCCAGGTATTCTCTCTGGTTTTTAAAATTATTAGCCATAGACAGGCCATCCATTCTCTTCACCAAGTGTGCACTTTTAGTAAGATTTTATGTCTCCTGTCAACAATTTGATGTGATAAAGAAACCTGTATTTCTTCATCTATCAGGTGTGTCTTGCTTTTCCAAGTAAAATTTCTTCGAGGTATTTTTAATACTCTGTGTGCTGGGCTTCTTCAGATAACATATATGTCTACAGGACTCAAGCTTTTAAGGTTTCTCTTTTTTCAGTCACTTTCGAGGGTTCCATCTTAGTACTAATGTTTTCCAAGAGTAAGACATTAGTTTGGCCTTGACTTTCTAAAGTAGTTTTTAATCATCTAGGTTACTAATTTATCAGCTGATACAAACTGTGCTTATGTGTGTTTGGGAGTCATCCACATTTCATGGTAGAAGTAGTTTCTTCTTCTCTACTAGCAGTGACTTGCCCATTAAATATGTAAATGCATAATAAAGCCAAGGGCACATTATTTGTTTCTCAGTATTTTAAAAAAAATTTTTTTTGGAAATGTAATGTATATGAAATGCCCACATCCTAAGGAAGCAATGAATTTTCATATAGTGAGCATTAAGATTCTGTATAAATAACTGAAACATTACTTCCGTCCCAGAGGTCCACATAATTAAAACTATATCCTTTATAATTAAGACGCAGTCTCCTGGCTAACAACACTGAAAATGCTTGAAGTATTTTTATTAGTTTTGTTGAAAGAGTGAACATAAAATTGTTTCAATTAATTTGTATTAATAGGACTTAGCACAATGAGTGGATGATAATGCTGCTTAATAACCATTCCTTATCTGTTGCATGTTTAGACTTATGTTGTCTAAGAATACTTTTATTTTTTGATGTCCCTGAAACTGCACAGCGGGATTTAAAAATGTGTTCAGGAGACAGCTTCCCTCTGAAATTTTCATAAAGAGATGCTTAGTAAAATAAAGTAGCTTAATATTTGGGTTATTTAATTATTGCCTTGTAAAGCATTATTCATTTTATATGGAAAGGAACAGAGGACCACAATAATGATGTTTTCTTCATCATATCTAAATGGTCTTCCAAATTGCATTCCCCAGGTATTCTCTCTGGTTTTTAAAATTATTAGCCATAGACAGGCCATCCATTCTCTTCACCAAGTGTGCACTTTTAGTAAGATTTTATGTCTCCTGTCAACAATTTGATGTGATAAAGAAATGGTCTTTCTGTAGTTCACACAGCACTGGGGCATTGCAAAGCATCTCTGGGGGTTCTTTGATGTCTAGACAGTTTAAACTATGCCTGCTCCCCTGCCTCCAAATTCCACCCTGTTCTGCTTCAGGGGTTGTGGGAAATGAAAACAACCAGAGGGGTTCCACAACCCTACAGTCTAGGGAGGAAAACAAACAAATAGAAGGAGCTGTATATCTACCCTGGCAGGTGTATAGGGAAGGGCCCGGTTACAGGGACTGGCAGAAAGAAAAGAATGGGAACAAATAGTGTCTGGCTTAGTTACTTCTGATTGTATTCCTAACATGGAGGTATTAATATATAAGCCTTGTGAAGAAAATGAAAACATGGAAGTGTAAGGGAAGAAAGTTGAGCTCACCTTTTACCCCGTGCCTCCAGTATTTTCAGCCAAATCTAAGTGTCTGTGTCTGTCTTGTATGCTGTCGTATTTATTGAAATAGTAAAATGTAGAATTGCATCTTGAGTTGGAAAACTAACTTTTCCTTTTTTTCTTTGTTTTCTTTTTTTTATATAAATGGGAATATCGCAATTCTTCCAACTCATCCTTTTAGAAAGTAAGTAACTTTTAAAATTTTAGGGATCTTTAAATTCACATGTTGATGTTTTATTATTTCATATACAATATACACATGCATATATTCTATTCCAGAATTTTTTGCTTTTAAATACTGACTTAGGTGATTAACTCTTACATTGTGAACAAAATTTTCAAATTAAGGATAAGTAATGTTGCATAGAAGGTGTCCATGATATCAAAGAATATAGACTTTTAACACATACTTGCCTCATCTTTTTTCATTCCCACTGTAAGTTACTCTGTTTTTTACATACATATAGGTATATAAATATATATTTATATCTTAAATCTAACCTAGGTATACGTGCTAGATCTATTTTTTCTGAATATTAATAAAGATTCATAAGTGAGACTTTGATTTCTTTGTTCAATGACAGTTAATTAAGACATTCATTTTCTCTGGGAAAGCACTTCAAAGTTTCTAGAATTTATGAAAATGTTATGAAAGGTTTAAAATTCACTTTCCTTCTGAATTTTGAAATGAAAAGCACTGGGGCATTGCAAAGCATCTCTGGGGGTTCTTTGATGTCTAGACAGTTTAAACTATGCCTGCTCCCTGCCTCCAAATTCCACCCTGTTCTGCTTCAGGGGTTGTGGGAAATGAAAACAACCAGAGGGGTTCCACAACCCTACAGTCTAGGGAGGAAAACAAACAAATAGAAGGAGCTGTATATCTACCCTGGCAGGTGTATAGGGAAGGGCCCGGTTACAGGGACTGGCAGAAAGAAAAGAATGGGAACAAATAGTGTCTGGCTTAGTTACTTCTGATTGTATTCCTAACATGGAGGTATTAATATATAAGCCTTGTGAAGAAAATGAAAACATGGAAGTGTAAGGGAAGAAAGTTGAGCTCACCTTTTACCCCGTGCCTCCAGTATTTTCAGCCAAATCTAAGTGTCTGTGTCTGTCTTGTATGCTGTCGTATTTATTGAAATAGTAAAATGTAGAATTGCATCTTGAGTTGGAAAACTAACTTTTCCTTTTTTTCTTTGTTTTCTTTTTTTTATATAAATGGGAATATCGCAATTCTTCCAACTCATCCTTTTAGAAAGTAAGTAACTTTTAAAATTTTAGGGATCTTTAAATTCACATGTTGATGTTTTATTATTTCATATACAATATACACATGCATATATTCTATTCCAGAATTTTTTGCTTTTAAATACTGACTTAGGTGATTAACTCTTACATTGTGAACAAAATTTTCAAATTAAGGATAAGTAATGTTGCATAGAAGGTGTCCATGATATCAAAGAATATAGACTTTTAACACATACTTGCCTCATCTTTTTTCATTCCCACTGTAAGTTACTCTGTTTTTTACATACATATAGGTATATAAATATATATTTATATCTTAAATCTAACCTAGGTATACGTGCTAGATCTATTTTTTCTGAATATTAATAAAGATTCATAAGTGAGACTTTGATTTCTTTGTTCAATGACAGTTAATTAAGACATTCATTTTCTCTGGGAAAGCACTTCAAAGTTTCTAGAATTTATGAAAATGTTATGAAAGGTTTTTAAAATTCACTTTCCTGCGCATATGCAGTGGATAAAACATTTAGTGTTTTAGTAAGCACTTCATTCTTTCTATGCTAATGTTTTACTGTTTTTAAATGGGCCATTTAATTTGATGTTTTTCTATGAAGAAATGCAATTGATATGTTTAAAACTAAGTGGCTAGTCAGCCTCATCTGAGTAGTAAAATTTGCATTTGCTTGCAAAATATTTTTAATTCTTCTCAAATGCAAATGGTCTATGATTTTGAAATCCAATTTCATAAGTTCATTTTGGGAAAAATTGGGGAAAAATCGGAGGCAAGTAGTCTTTGAGACTTTTGGATATCTATTGTCATGTGATTGTAAATCACGTATTTTTCTTAATATTTCCACAGAAAATCTTGAGTTTATTGAGTTTATTAATTTAATAATATATTCATATTCAACAGAGCATATTATTTATATGAAGCTGGGTACTTATCACTTATGTTTAAAGCAGGTATAGCATTAAACTGCTATTTAGTAGGTTATCTTCCACAATCACCTTTGAAAGAAAATGTAAATCATAGTGATATTAAATTATATTTGTTCAGTATTTTTAGTTGTCTTTAGATCTGTATTATTCTCTAAAATTCTAAATCTGAGTTCTTGAAATTGTGTGTATTAGGACGTTAGGAGGAAGAACAGGAAGAATGGGTGTGAGGTTTGAGAGATGCACAGTTTTATTAAGTCTTATATTTTAAAACCATCTACAGTGTTTCATTTTAACATATAGGATTCTATTTTACATGTGGTGTTAACATTTTCTTGCCAGGTCCCTACAGAAAATCTGTGTTTCTGACAGTTTTGCCAAATTAAAGTTCCACAAATCTGGTATAATAAATCCCTGCTTCAAATTGTGTGTGTTTTTTCTCAAGAGAATCATGATAAAAATACACGTTTTGCAGTGTTCAGTATAACATGTATAGCCTTATTTATCTGAAATAATTTATTCATGGACAGCCATTTCTGGGAGATGAATATATTTTACTTGATCAGGTAACTTTACATATGAGCAGAACATCTTTGTGAGGAAAAATAATGAAATGAGGTCGAAATTTAACTTCATTCATGCTAATGTTTTAACTGTTTTAAATGGGCCCCATTTAAAAATTTGTTTTAGTAAGCACTTCATTCTTTCTATGCTAATGTTTTACTGTTTTTAAATGGGCCATTTAATTTGATGTTTTTCTATGAAGAAATGCAATTGATATGTTTAAAACTAAGTGGCTAGTCAGCCTCATCTGAGTAGTAAAATTTGCATTTGCTTGCAAAATATTTTTAATTCTTCTCAAATGCAAATGGTCTATGATTTTGAAATCCAATTTCATAAGTTCATTTTGGGAAAAATTGGGGAAAAATCGGAGGCAAGTAGTCTTTGAGACTTTTGGATATCTATTGTCATGTGATTGTAAATCACGTATTTTTCTTAATATTTCCACAGAAAATCTTGAGTTTATTGAGTTTATTAATTTAATAATATATTCATATTCAACAGAGCATATTATTTATATGAAGCTGGGTACTTATCACTTATGTTTAAAGCAGGTATAGCATTAAACTGCTATTTAGTAGGTTATCTTCCACAATCACCTTTGAAAGAAAATGTAAATCATAGTGATATTAAATTATATTTGTTCAGTATTTTTAGTTGTCTTTAGATCTGTATTATTCTCTAAAATTCTAAATCTGAGTTCTTGAAATTGTGTGTATTAGGACGTTAGGAGGAAGAACAGGAAGAATGGGTGTGAGGTTTGAGAGATGCACAGTTTTATTAAGTCTTATATTTTAAAACCATCTACAGTGTTTCATTTTAACATATAGGATTCTATTTTACATGTGGTGTTAACATTTTCTTGCCAGGTCCCTACAGAAAAATCTGTGTTTCTGACAGTTTTGCCAAATTAAAGTTCCACAAATCTGGTATAATAAATCCCTGCTTCAAATTGTGTGTGTTTTTTCTCAAGAGAATCATGATAAAAATACACGTTTTGCAGTGTTCAGTATAACATGTATAGCCTTATTTATCTGAAATAATTTATTCATGGACAGCCATTTCTGGGAGATGAATATATTTTACTTGATCAGGTATGCTTGGCCCACTTTACATATGAGCAGAACATCTTTTGTGAGGAAAAATAATGAAATGAGGTCGATAAACTTGTAGAAGCTTCGCAAGGAAAGATATCACATAAACCCCCAGCACTGCTTTCCTGTGTACTTCAGTGCTCTCACTCTGTGACTCTATGACCAAATTTATATTAAGGCTCTTGCTTCCTGTCAGACCGAATGGAATCATATTGATGTGTTGGCACAGAGAAACTGTTTCCTAAAATTATAACACGTGGGGCTTCCCTGGTGGTCCAGTGGGTAAAGAGTCTGCCTTGCAGTGCAAGGGGTGCTATTTCAATCCCTGGTGTGGGAAGTTCCCACATGTTCACGGAGCAGTTGGACTGGTGTGTCCACTTGTAAGCCAGCGCTCTGGAGCACACGCGCCCAGAGCCAGTACTCTGTGACGAGAGGCCACTGCGATGGGAGGCCCACACAGGCCAAAGAATAAAGATGGATGAAAATAAATGGATAAAAAATCAATAAAAGAGGCCAAAAAATTGTAAAAAAAATTATAACGACTGTTCTTATTATAATACTTATGAACCTTTATGACCATGATGTGTATATATGCAAATTTGCTGTTCAGTGTGTGTGGCAACTCAACAAATATGGCTTTTTTCATTTTACCATAGTAAGTAAGAGATTGGATAATCTAGGTTTTTAGACACCAAACTTTTAGTTTACTGACATAAAAATATGTTTCTATCATAGATACTGAAACTTGGAAACTCTGATATCCTACAGATTCTCTTGTCCAGGGGTCCCTTGGATTATATACCCAGAAGCCCTCCTAGGTGAATGAGGGAACAGGGTTTGTAATCACCAAATTTTCTGTGGTGTTAACATTTTCTTTGCCAGGTCCCTACAGAAATCTGTGTTTCTGACAGTTTTGCCAAATTAAAGTGCCACAAATCTGGTATAATAAATCCCTGCTTCAAATTGTGTGTGTTTTTTCTCAAGAGAATCATGATAAAAATACACGTTTTGCAGTGTTCAGTATAACATGTATAGCCTTATTTATCTGAAATAATTTATTCATGGACAGCCATTTCTGGGAGATGAATATATTTTACTTGATCAGGTATGCTTGGCCCACTTTACATATGAGCAGAACATCTTTTGTGAGGAAAAATAATGAAATGAGGTCGATAAACTTGTAGAAGCTTCGCAAGGAAAGATATCACATAAACCCCCAGCACTGCTTTCCTGTGTACTTCAGTGCTCTCACTCTGTGACTCTATGACCAAATTTATATTAAGGCTCTTGCTTCCTGTCAGACCGAATGGAATCATATTGATGTGTTGGCACAGAGAAACTGTTTCCTAAAATTATAACACGTGGGGCTTCCCTGGTGGTCCAGTGGGTAAAGAGTCTGCCTTGCAGTGCAAGGGTGCTATTTCAATCCCTGGTGTGGGAAGTTCCCACATGTTCACGGAGCAGTTGGACTGGTGTGTCCACTTGTAAGCCAGCGCTCTGGAGCACACGCGCCCAGAGCCAGTACTCTGTGACGAGAGGCCACTGCGATGGGAGGCCCACACAGGCCAAAGAATAAAGATGGATGAAAATAAATGGATAAAAAATCAATAAAAGAGGCCAAAAAATTGTAAAAAAAATTATAACGACTGTTCTTATTATAATACTTATGAACCTTTATGACCATGATGTGTATATATGCAAATTTGCTGTTCAGTGTGTGTGGCAACTCAACAAATATGGCTTTTTTCATTTTACCATAGTAAGTAAGAGATTGGATAATCTAGGTTTTTAGACACCAAACTTTTAGTTTACTGACATAAAAATATGTTTCTATCATAGATACTGAAACTTGGAAACTCTGATATCCTACAGATTCTCTTGTCCAGGGGTCCCTTGGATTATATACCCAGAAGCCCTCCTAGGTGAATGAGGGAACAGGGTTTGTAATCTGTATTGATTCAACCAAATTTTGATCCTAGAGCATATTAGGAAGTAAAGTATATGTGTAAACAGAAGTAGATGAGAGTAATAAGTCTGCCTCTAATTCTAGTATACAGAAGTATCAGTTTGTAGACAAAACACAAAAACCGTTAAAAAGTTACTCTAGGAAATATAGATGTATTATTCATTCCATAAACATATTTTTAATTAATCCATTTCAGCAATATTTGTACATATGCTTTAATATTTTAATCAATGTTGAATACTGTTTGATTTCTTTAAAAAAAAATCTGTTTTCATTGTTAAGTCACTTGCATGTTAACTACAGAACATAATTGTTAGCTGGGTAGAATTCCCAAACAGGTCTTTCTTTATTTGACAAATAAAGAACTCAGGAAAGGCTGTCATTGAAGAAACTGTATCAGAGATATGCATACAGATACAGATTTATATTTGGCCTTGGGAGAAGCGCAAGCCCATGAGTAACTTAAATACTTGTAATTTAAAATCAGTTCTTCCCTCGTTTCTTATTATTCTTTTGTTGCTTTTCAACCTATAGGATGGAGCTGTCCTTGAACTTGGCTTATTTGATCATTCAAGTGCAACCATCAAGTTGTCTGTAATATTTAAAACCTGAGGCTTCCTGGTATTATTTGCAAAATAACACCACATAAGCATTTGGGTTTTGGTTTCTTTGAAATACAGTGTTGGTTGCTTTATGAATAAAAGCATAATTTCAATTCAGGAGACTTTTTGCCTGAAGCTTATAAGACAGATGCATCTGATTAACTTTGGCAAAACTGGACTGGCCTGTTATTGTAATGTAGATGTTTTCAGGGTTGGGAGGATATTTTAAAAAGGCATGCGAGAGGGTCTTTTTTTTTTTTTTTTTTCTGTTAAGAGACTGGGAACGATTTTATCCCAGAAACTGCATCTCAGCCTGCTTCATTTTTCGCACACTTTTATTTTCTAGTGGAACTTCTCCATTAGCCTGTCTGAATGCAATGCTTCATACTAACACACGAATAGGGGATGGAACATTCTTCAAAATCCCTGGAAAGTCAGGCCTCTATGCTCTCAAAGTAAGTTGGACTGTACTGTGTATTATGTCTCTTATTATTGTGTATCATGCCTTTATTCAGACGTGGGAAGGTAAACAAAATTAGACTTGGGTGAAGCGTAGAATGACCCCTTTGGCTTTTAAATGTTTTCAGATGTCTTAAAAATGATTTCATATTAAGAATAAACAATGACATTTTTCTTTAAAGAAAGCGTATCTGTGGTTTCACTCTAACTTATGGTAATAGAAAATAGTTGTGGCTTCCTTAAAATTCTTGATTCTTAAAAATTTACGTGGATGAGCACCATGGTTCATCAGCCAAGAGTTTTGAGATGATCACATTGCCAAAAAGCTATTTGACTTAATGACTATCTGTTGATAGACTGGTTTGACGCCTGTATGCCTTTCTGGCTTTATAAAAATAAGAAATGTACCATTCTTTTTGAAAACTTTCTAATTGAAGTATTACTCAAATTTGAAACAAACAGTGATCTCCAGGAAGTTTTTACTAATAATACATACATGAGAAGAGTAAAGAAATTAAAAGCTTCAGATACCTGAATCCTAATGCTTTTAATGTCATTCCCATTTCCATCTGGAATGGAAATGCCATGTAAGATGCAAAATTCTGATACAAGTGGTCGCATCACGTGGAACAGGTAAAATCAGTATATTTCCTTGTAAATTAAAAAAAGCCTCAGCTTTAATAAATGCTGGGTTACGTTTAAAGTTCATTAATTTCCTTTGAGCAGTTTCTTCTGTTTTCTTTTTAAAGCTAAAAGTTTTACCTGACAAAGAAGCAGGGGTTCTTTCTCAGCTCCTAAGCATCAGGTTCTTGTTCTGTGTATGTTTCAGAAAATAACAGAGGTTAATCAAAGGCCTTGCATTGTATATTATGTTTTATAGCTACTTGGGGGGTTTTAAATTTTTGATTCAAAATTCCGAGTTGTGAAGCCATTTTCTAAAATAAAGAAGGTAGAATTGAGAAAACCGAAACAATATACATCAAAAAATAAAAAAAAGGAAAACCTCTGTCTTTTGTGTAGGATTTAAAGGTTATCCAGAAAAATCATCGATGGCAGTGTGCTTTCTCCAGTCATCTGCCTTCCTCCAAGGAGTGGTTTGACATTAGAAAGTGAATCAGTATTGCAGTTTCAAATCATAAGTAACTGTGTAATTCCTTAGGACTCTGGCAGTATTTTGAGTATTTTCAGTTGCTAATACATCTCTATAAATCATTGTTTTCAAAATAATATAGAAAGAGGAGTCGTCATGTTCAGCTGATGGAACACTGGATCTAGGCTGTGAGTCTGAGTTGGATGGCGCAGAAATGGCAGAGGCCAATGCTGGCGGGGAAGGGCATGGAGGTAAGCATGGCCAATTTCACGATATAAACCCTGGTGTCTTAATGGCTTATGGAGCATTCCAGTAACTTGCTAGTTGAGTTCCCTACTATTATTGCTACAACTGCCTTCTAAAGTTTTACTACCATTTATCATCAAACAATTCTGATTCTAAAGCTTAGCATCTGAGAAATAGTATACAGTCCTTTGCTTTTTAACAGTGTGGATTTCCCTGTGTAGTATTCTTAAGTGTTATTGTTATTTCCCCTGCAAGGTGAGAGACTTACTGTGGTTTTATCCTCATATGAGTCCCCCAAAAGACTGATGTTTGATTTCTGACTGTGCTGATTTTTTGTGATCCTGAGTAGTTTTATAAAACTTTGTTCCTAGGTTTGTCTTTCATAAATTCAATTAATCGCTTGTAAATTAAAAAGCCTCAGCTTTAATAAATGCTGGGTTACGTTTAAAGTTCATTAATTTCCTTTGAGCAGTTTCTTCTGTTTTCTTTTTAAAGCTAAAAGTTTTACCTGACAAAGAAGCAGGGGTTCTTTCTCAGCTCCTAAGCATCAGGTTCTTGTTCTGTGTATGTTTCAGAAAATAACAGAGGTTAATCAAAGGCCTTGCATTGTATATTATGTTTTATAGCTACTTGGGGGTTTAATTTATGATTCAAAATTCCGAGTTGTGAAGCCATTTTCTAAAATAAAGAAGGTAGAATTGAGAAAAACCGAAACAATATACATCAAAAAATAAAAAAAAGGAAAACCTCTGTCTTTTGTGTAGGATTTAAAGGTTATCCAGAAAAATCATCGATGGCAGTGTGCTTTCTCCAGTCATCTGCCTTCCTCCAAGGAGTGGTTTGACATTAGAAAGTGAATCAGTATTGCAGTTTCAAATCATAAGTAACTGTGTAATTCCTTAGGACTCTGGCAGTATTTTGAGTATTTTCAGTTGCTAATACATCTCTATAAATCATTGTTTTCAAAATAATATAGAAAGAGGAGTCGTCATGTTCAGCTGATGGAACACTGGATCTAGGCTGTGAGTCTGAGTTGGATGGCGCAGAAATGGCAGAGGCCAATGCTGGCGGGGAAGGGCATGGAGGTAAGCATGGCCAATTTCACGATATAAACCCTGGTGTCTTAATGGCTTATGGAGCATTCCAGTAACTTGCTAGTTGAGTTCCCTACTATTATTGCTACAACTGCCTTCTAAAGTTTTACTACCATTTATCATCAAACAATTCTGATTCTAAAGCTTAGCATCTGAGAAATAGTATACAGTCCTTTGCTTTTTAACAGTGTGGATTTCCCTGTGTAGTATTCTTAAGTGTTATTGTTATTTCCCCTGCAAGGTGAGAGACTTACTGTGGTTTTATCCTCATATGAGTCCCCCAAAAGACTGATGTTTGATTTCTGACTGTGCTGATTTTTTGTGATCCTGAGTAGTTTTATAAAACTTTGTTCCTAGGTTTGTCTTTCATAAATTAAGCTTAATGTTAACATTCCTCACAGTTAAAAAGGGGCCAAATAAGTTATATTCTTATGAAATGCTTTTGAAAAGTGAGCAACGCTTCTGGAATTCTAAAGGGGCATTTTCCACTTGAATTCTGTCCATGTGGATTCATTTTTAACTTTCTCAAGACATTTGCATTATGATTCTGTTGGTGTATGTAATTTCTGTACTGCAATTTTGGCAAATCTTTGCTTCACAAAAGCTGCCGTATTTTTTTTTCCTAACCTTATTGGTCCCCCAAGTGAACCTAGATCACAATTTGAGAGGAACACTGTGCCATTAAAGTCCGTGTTGGTGGACTCATAGAAATCAGTAAATTACCTTTAAACAAATAAACCTTAAAGCATCCTTGGAGAAATATCACATTTCAGTAATAGCCCAAAGCCATTCATTTTATTAATGGTCGAAAGAGTCCCTTTGTATTCTGAATGGCCACTCCTGCCCTTTAAAGCTGGTGTCTTTCTGATAGTCCCCTAGAGGCTGATTCTGCTCTGGAGCTATCTGACCTGTTGCCAAGGTGCTGAATTAATGTAGGAAACACAGATTCTTGTCTTAGTAAAATGGCTGAAATCACTTTTGTAGACTTTTCTGAAAACCAGTTTTCATTTACTTTGATGTCCTCATTCCTATACTTTTAGAAAACTCAACTAAGCCCCCCCCCCCCACCACTATCATTATGGTAGTGCTGTGAACTTTGGCAGATCCTTGTTAGAAAGTGAACAAAGGGGCTTCCCCTGGTGGTCCAGTGGATAAGGACACCGCCTTGCAGTGCAAGGGGCGCCAGTTCGATCCCTGGCCTGGGAAGGTCCCACGTGCCGCGGAGCGGCTGGACTGATGTGTCCAATCAGCGAGCCGGAGCTCTGGAGCCAGCGCTCTGCAAGGACAGACGCCACCACGATGGGAGGCCCGCAGGAGCCAAAGAACAAAGACGGATGAAAACAGAGAAATGAAAGACCAATGGAAGTGGCCCGCCCGCTCCCCTCCCTCCCCAACCCGACCCCCGCCCAAAATAAATAAATAAATAAATCTTTAAAAAAAAAAAAAAAAGAAAGTGAACAAAGCAGAGATGCATGACAATGTCTGGGTTTTCTGGAAGGGCTAGAGAATGGGGCACATCCTTCTCCTTCAGTAGCTGAATGGGAATCTTACTGATCATCTTGCATTACTTTCTGCTTGCATGAACACTTGCCTGCTCGCTCTCCCTTTCCCATCTCCTTCTGTTAATGTATATCAATATATATATATATTGAGTTTCTGCTATATGCTAAGAACTGTTCTCAACATTATAGTTACAGCAGTTAAAAAGAAGAACCAAGAGAGACCTCTCATGGGTTTTATATGGGTAATGAGACAGACAACAAGCAAAATAAATACATAAAATTGACAGCTTATGCAGAGCTGACGAGTGATATGGGGCAACTTCAATTAAATAAGGTGACAAGAGTGAGAGAGGGGTACGTGTGAGAAAAAGCCCAAGGGAGTGAGGGAGCAGGCATTTGGTGGGCTAGAGTTCTAGGTGAAAGAAGCAGCAGTTATAAAGGCCTTAAAGCAGGAGAGTGCCTGGAATGTTCCTGAAACATCAGGAGGTCAGTGTGGTTGGAGTCCAGAGTAAGCAAGCGAGAAGATGGTCAAGATGCAGTTTCAGAGAAGTTATGGGGCCAGATTCTGGAGGGTCATGATGTAGACTTTTGTTTTGAGTGAGATGTTAAACCACTGCAGGGTTTTTAGCCAGAAGGGCAGTGATCTCTTTTAGGCTTCAGTAGGATCACTAAGTACTATCTATCTATCTATCTATCTATCTAGGAGAAAAGGAGAAAAACATGGAGATGGTTACAAAGCCATTGGTGTGATCTAGATAAGAGGTGATGGGATTTGAAAAGCAGTTGAATTCTGGAAACTTTTACGTATATGTGTGTGTGTGTGTGTGTGTGTGTGTATACACACACACACACACACACACACACACATATATATGTACAGAGAGAGCTTCAGACTGACAGACTGACTGACTGACCCAATGGAAGCTGCTGAAATTAGTATAGTTATGAGATAAAGAAAGGAGTTGGAGATGACTTCAGAGTTTTGAGGTCAGCAAATAATATTGTCTTTAACTTAGATGGAACATCTGCAAGAGAGTCAGTTTGGGGTGGGGGATGTTGACAGAGAACTCAGTTTAGGACATACTAAACATGAAATTTAAGTTCATGGGGTCACAAAGAGTTGGACACAACTAAGCGACTGAACAACAAGTGAGTATGTTAAATAATTGGACTTGTCTGTCTTAGATTAATGGGAAAGACCTTGCTGGAGACACATTTTTGGAAGTGGTCAGTTTATAGATGAGATTTAAAGAAAAGAAACTGGATGAGCTCACTAAGAAATTGAAGTCAAATAGAAAAGAGAAGAGGCTAGAAGACTGAGCTTAGAGAGTACTTGAAATTTAAGAGGTAGGAGAGATTTATGAGAGCCAGCAGATGAGATGGAGGATAAGTGGACAGGAGAACATGTTGTCTGTTCTGGAAACAAAGTGAAGAAAGTGTTTGTGGGGAAGAAGTAACTCAAAAGTATCAAATGATTTTGATGCGTCAGCTTACAATGGAGACCAAGAGAAAGCCATTGGATTTTGTTGCGTGAGGTTATGGACAATGGTTGTTTTTGTCATATGGTGAGACCACATGCATGGATGGGACATGTTCAAGAGAATGAGGTGACAGAAGCTGGGAGACCCCAAGTGTAGCCAGTTCTTTCAAGAATTTTTGAGGTAAAAGGAAGGTGTGAAATGGGGAAATGGCTGGAAGAGAAAGCAGAAGAAAAGGAAATCCTTCTGAATAAGAGAGAGAAATATGAGACTTGAGAATAATACACTGCTGGGAAAAAATCCAATTGAGGAGATTTCAGTACAGTGGTGATCTGTTGCCATGTACTTGAGATCAGGGGAATGTGATCTATTAAACAGATGAAGAGATGGACACTGTTCAGGAGTACTGACCAGTGCTCTAAGGAAGCCGAGAGGAAAATGAGGGTACTGGATGGAAATGAAGGTGGGTAAGTAAATGGGGACAGGCTACACAAGTTCACTTCTCTTTTTTTTTCCTTTCTTAAAATTTATTTGTTTTACTTGGAGAATAATTACCATATTGTGATGGGTTTTGCCGTACAGCAGCATGAATCAGCCACAGGTGTGCATGTGCCCCCCTAGCCTAAAACCCCCCTCCCACCTTCTCCCAACTCTGTCCCTCGTGGAAATCCCAGAGCACTGACTCTGCGTGCCCTGCTTCATGCATTGACAGATTCACTTCTTACTGCTCCATTTTTCTCAGTGAAATAGGACATAAGGTTTTCAGTCATGAGTAAAGATGGAAAAGTAGCTTTGTATGTCTAAAGAGAAGATAGAAAATGTTTGTCTGGGTCCGAAAGTATTAAGGGAACTTCTAAGGTTGCTCATCCTGAGTTTAATGTGGAAACAGCCTGACATGGTTGTGCATTTTTCTCCAGTTCATGTTCATGACCACTGTACGTGTGCCAGCTAGGTGCAGTGTTGAAGTGGACCAGAGCTATGGTTTTTTCAGATGTAGATGACAGAGCCAGAGGGGGCACGGGAGTTGAGCGTGGATGGCATGGAGCATTAAGGTCCATCTCTGTGGAGTTTAAGGTGGCTGTACAGGATGAGAAAAGACACGCTTGTCTGAGGCATGGTGTGAAGGAGATGAAGTGGTCTCCTGAGAGAGGAAGGCTTCTTTGGTGGTCAAGAGGAAATGAGTTGGAAGGGCAGGGGGTACAAGAGTGGAAATATGAAATTGAGAGTGGTGGTTTTCAGTTGCTAAGTCATGTCTGACACTTTGATATTCCATAGTAGCCCACCAAGCTTCTCTGTCCTTGGGATTCTCCAGGCAAGAGTGCTGGAGTGGATTTCCATTTCCTTCTCCAGGGGATCTTCATGACCCAGGGATTGAATCCACCTCCCTTGCACTGGCAGGCACATTCTTTACCCCTGAGTCACCAGGGAAGCCCCTGCACTCAAGGTTATGGTGATATTATGGGAGGCGTGTCTGAGCTGAGAGAAAAAGAGGAGGGAGAGTAGATTGAAAGGTGCTATCAATGGTTCGATGGCTTGTGCCCTCTTCAGAGGGGCTGGGCTGAGGTAGCTCTCAGTGGCTGAAATGGAGCACCTTTCTTTTTCCAGTTTCTTGTCATGAGCTGGGTCCACCTGGAGGAAATATTGCCCTTCTCGACACAAGGATGTTGTAAAGGCGGGTGGTAGCCCTGCCATGACTTGTTAAGAGAATCATCTGTCTATTGAAACAGACAATTATGATAGAACTAGCAGTGCAAGGATGTGACAGTTAGGAGCTAAAATCTTCATGCATTGACAGATTCACTTCTTTCTGCTCCATTTTTCTCAGTGAAATAGGACATAAGGTTTTCAGTCATGAGTAAAGATGGAAAAGTAGCTTTGTATGTCTAAAGAGAAGATAGAAAATGTTTGTCTGGGTCCGAAAGTATTAAGGGAACTTCTAAGGTTGCTCATCCTGAGTTTAATGTGGAAACAGCCTGACATGGTTGTGCATTTTTCTCCAGTTCATGTTCATGACCACTGTACGTGTGCCAGCTAGGTGCAGTGTTGAAGTGGACCAGAGCTATGGTTTTTTCAGATGTAGATGACAGAGCCAGAGGGGGCACGGGAGTTGAGCGTGGATGGCATGGAGCATTAAGGTCCATCTCTGTGGAGTTTAAGGTGGCTGTACAGGATGAGAAAAGACACGCTTGTCTGAGGCATGGTGTGAAGGAGACGAAGTGGTCTCCTGAGAGAGGAAGGCTTCTTTGGTGGTCAAGAGGAAATGAGTTGGAAGGGCAGGGGGTACAAGAGTGGAAATATGAAATTGAGAGTGGTGGTTTTCAGTTGCTAAGTCATGTCTGACACTTTGATATTCCATAGTAGCCCACCAAGCTTCTCTGTCCTTGGGATTCTCCAGGCAAGAGTGCTGGAGTGGATTTCCATTTCCTTCTCCAGGGGATCTTCATGACCCAGGGATTGAATCCACCTCCCTTGCACTGGCAGGCACATTCTTTACCCCTGAGTCACCAGGGAAGCCCCTGCACTCAAGGTTATGGTGATATTATGGGAGGCGTGTCTGAGCTGAGAGAAAAAGAGGAGGGAGAGTAGATTGAAAGGTGCTATCAATGGTTCGATGGCTTGTGCCCTCTTCAGAGGGGCTGGGCTGAGGTAGCTCTCAGTGGCTGAAATGGAGCACCCCTTTCTTTTTCCAGTTTCTTGTCATGAGCTGGGTCCACCTGGAGGAAATATTGCCCTTCTCGACACAAGGATGTTGTAAAGGCGGGTGGTAGCCCTGCCATGACTTGTTAAGAGAATCATCTGTCTATTGAAACAGACAATTATGATAGAACTAGCAGTGCAAGGATGTGACAGTTAGGAGCTAAAATCTCGAAGAGAGGGGCTTCCCTGGTGGTCCAGTGTGTGAGGACACCACCTTGCATTGCAAGGGGTCCCGGTTCGATCCCTGGCCTGGGAAGTTCCCACGTGCTGTGGAGTGGCTGGACCAATGCGTCCAACTACCGAACTGAGCTCTGGAGCATGTGCGCCCAGAGCCGGTGCTCTGCAACAACAGAGGCCACCGCGATGGGAGGCCCACACGGGCCAAAGAACAAAGATCGAGGAAAATAGATAAATGAAAGACCAATAGAAGTGGCCAAAAAAAAAATATCTCCCAGAGATGGAAGGGGGTAACCCATGAGTTGGTGGGTAATTCCAGAAAGGAGGCACAGTCTGTTGATGGGAGAAAGAATGCTGGAGGCATTTAAGGAGCAGGAAGGCGCACAGAGGTCACATGTCCCGTTTTCAGGCCCAGCAATACAAGATGTGTGGGAAAGACAACAGGCTGCTACCTGAGAAGGCTCCGGGGGAAGTAGCGGCCATGGGAGAGGGCCAGGTCAATCAGATTTTGGTAATGACTAATCCTGAATTTCAGAAGGAAGAGTGGGAGGGTTTGAGTGGCTCTAAAGGGGTCAGGGACAGGGTGAAAGCACTTAGATAATAATTAAACCACAACAGGGATAAGCAAACTCCCCTCATTTGAAATGTGAATAACCACTTCACCAGAGAGCTCATACCCACACATCTCCAGCTGACGTGCCCAACCACTGGATTTCCTGACCTCGCCTTTGAAGCTGTATGAATGAAGTTGCCTTTAGAAATCATGGAAAGAATCGTAAATAGCTTATTTCCTTGAGTGTTCCTCGACTTGCCCACTTTTACATCTTATTGCAAACCACCATTGCTTCTTGTAGGACAAGTATATGCCCTATCCATGTGAATGCCATATACTTCTGTGTTAACCCCAGAATGTTAGCCATTAACCCCAGGCTTCATTTTCAAACCTGTTGAGTGTTCACAGTGCTTAGCCTTTGCAAGCTGTTTACACATAGGCCAATGAATCCTGACAGCACTCTTGTGAGAAAGTCCGTCTTCCTAGCTTCTGTCACTGTATTTTATTTTATTATTATTATTATTTTTTTTTTTACCAGTGAGGAAACAGAGGTTCGGGGCTTCATCCATGTGGTGTGCCTGGGTTGTTGTGATGGACGCCAAAAGCCAGGCTCTGACGACTCGGTGACCCTGCCTGGAATCACGGGGAACACTCTTAGCCTGCGAATCACTGGTGCTGTTTAACTTTACACCAGTCCTCCAGCTCTGTCCTGATTATAAACTTGAGAATTTGACAAAGAGGAACCACTGACTTATCCAGATCAGGGAGTGGGCTACCACATGATTTCCTTACAAATCAGTAATAAATGCCATGAACCTGAACTGGTTTAGATGATTTCCTTACTTACTGTGTTTCTAACAGGTATTTGAACCGGCAGTTAGAATGAATATAATTTCCACACTTCTTACAGCTGTACAAATACACTTTGAAAGTATAATTAGAGAGGGAAGGTGGGAAAGTGTAGAGTTGTGGAGGACATGGGAGAGAGGGGAGGAGGGGAGCGTCTCACCATCTGGTTTTTAAATCTTTATTCTCTTCTCCTTTTCCCATTCCTCCTCTGGGATATGAAAGAGTGAACAGTTATCGAGGTGAATAATAACTATCAATTCGTAAGATGCCCTTGTGGCAGTCCAAAGAGCAAGCCTCTGCTACCATGGAGTTATTTCAGATGAACGGAGATTGGTTGACATGTGTTGGACCACTAAAGGGGAAACAGAAACGTTTTTGAAAAGAAAGCACTTTACAAAATCTGGTAACTGGAAAGACATCTTGCCGCTTGATTCCAGTGACACTTGAATCTTTAGGAAGCATTAAGATGATTACAGGAATGCTTTTGTTCTCTTCTTGCAATCAGTTGGCCAGAAAAACACATTCATTTTGAAATGAGAGGTACTTGGCCAAGATATTTTGTTTTAAAGACTGATTGAAAATTTTTTACAGTGTGGGAAAAGTGATTATATTATCCATTGTAGAATTTACAAGACACAAAACAAGAGCTGTGCGTTATGTTTCTTTGTCTCCTAAACAGATTTTCAAATTAATAAGAATTAGAAACTCGAGAATAAACTCTTCACATTTACAGGCTTAGCTCAAGAGATGGAAGAGTGATTTAGGAGAATCACTAGATATATCTTTGTGGACAACCCGTGACCATTCATGCTAATATAAGTATAGATCTATGCCACCCCCCCAAATTTAGATTTTTATGGGCTATGTTAGAAATTTATGTTTATGTTTGTATCTGAGTTGCTTTCTGAACATAATACATTGGTGTATCATGAGCTTGCTTACACATATTAAGTTGACTTATAGTACGTTGCTGGCTGTGGAAACCGTAGGTGTTTTGTAGAAATGATACCATTAGTTGAGGCTTCACCTTCTCCTTCTCTTTATAAATTGTGATTAACAAGGAAAAAAATCAGCTTCTCTTTTTTTGCGGCCCTGATACAGTTCATGCTTAAAATCAAAAGCAAGCATCCTATTTAACCTCTTAAAATGAGGAAACTGGAGAATGTACAATTTTCATCCATGGAGATCAAATAAGATTCTGCTTGTTATTAACCCTAATGGCTTGCAGGGAGGAAGCAGCACTCTGGCTGGAGAATTAGTATTTTCAAAGTCTCTATTTAAGGCAAAAGATTAGAAAGAACACATATCCCATGTTTTAGACCTCAGATCCCACGGTGAATAATGACCCCAACATTTGCAGAATTTTATGTGGTCCCTTTTCATTATTCCTTATGGTTGGTTTTATACGGGGGTTTCTGATTGTATGATTCTTGGCAGGGTCGTGTTAACTTAATGAAACATTATTCAGCTCACTCTTTGTTTGCATTGGCTCTGAGGCCACAGTTTGAGGGCTCTTTTTTCACAAGTGAAAAGTGCTTTAAGATGGCCTGAAGTGTGTGGATAGGATCTCAGTTGAGACATCAATTACCCACAGATGAGCAGCTTCCTGGAGGAGGGGAGAAGGGTACTAATGAAGGCTGCGGAGCCCTTGGGTAGTGTTCACACGGACAATTCTATACGAGGGGTGGGAGAGGAGAATGTGTGGCCCCAGGAGCTGCGAGGGATGTGTTCAAGTAAACTTTTGAAGATGTCATGAAACACATCGGGCCTCTCTGCTCACGGTGCTATTGGGTCAGTGTTGTTGGGCTTTTCCTGGAGCTTGTTTGTGACTGCTCCCTTGTGGTTTTACATCAGGTGACACGAGAGCCTTTGTGCTCACCATCCCTCTCTCTCCCCGACAGCCGTTCCTGACAATCTTGTACGAGGAAAGAGAGTACTTTCAGGGACTGTGGCAGGTCCCTTGATTTTTCTCAGGTTGAGCGAATTTGTCTTTTATCCAATGTGTGCATTATCGTTAACGGCTTCGTTGGCTCGTAGAGACACCTGTTCTACATTGGTGGCCCAGAGAAACTTAAGTATGTGAAAATGATGTTGGTTTAGTTACACATGAAGAAAATAACAGGGGAAAGAGAACACCCTTCACAGTCAGAAATGACCGTTGGCAGGATGTAGAACTTCCTCTGCCCACTCTTTCTCATTCTCCTTGCTTTCATCCCAGCCCACAGCGGTCAGAGTTCAGGGGGAGCATGAGCGACTTCAGAGGTTCATGCAGGCCTGGATCCTCTCTCATGTCAGCATTTTACTTAAGCTCATCAATTCAAGTAGACATTATTCTAATAGTAAATACCCAGAGGGATGCGAATCTCACAGTCTTCTTTGTATTTGTGTCTCTGTGTTTTTGATAACCTTTATAGTCAAGAATTTTTTCCTTTTGCTGAAATCTCTTGAGCTTTTAATTAAACCAATTTTCTCTTTTTTCCCCCTCTGATGATGGAGAACAGCTGGGCATCATCTTAGCCACCCCCACCTCCTTCATTGTAACTTCTCCAAATAACTTATTCCAGCTCTTTCAAACATGACATATAGATACTATTTTCCATTTCTTTACCCATTAGAGACCTCTTTTTCTTACATACTTCCCATTGAACCGTGACCTTTGTTCTTGTGTAAATGGATTTTGGTCAGTTTTAATAGCCCAGTGTCATGGAGTTTTAAAAAAAAAAAACAAATGCAAATAAGGTGACTTATTTAAGTGTGCTTCCCCTCTTTTCTTGTTCTAGGAGAGAAATATTTTGTAATATAAAAATTGAAAATAGAGTACAGTCTCATGATAGAACCAAAGTCCCTCTCAAATAAAACCAAAATTAAAAGTATTCCCCCAATTACTCATCCTGATGGGAAAGATTTCTTTTTGATTGATATATCTAGTTTGTGATAGAGAGGAATGAAGAATCCACACTCTTAAAATAAAGCACTTTTTTCAGTCATGCCAGATAATCCATTCTTCCTTTTTTCTCTAAAGTGACAGTGTAGAACCATTTCTCAAGCAGTTAACCATCTCTTTATTCCTACTAATGGAGTCATCTTTTACATGTTGAAGTATGAAGTCATTAGTAGTGGTGCCCAGGAATGAAGCACTTATCCTTGACCTGTGCCGACCTTTTCATGATCGTCTTTCTGCCTGCTTTTTTCTCGTTCTCATTTTCTAGGTGGGTTGCTGTGTTTCTGAGCAGATGTTTCAGGAACTTGCTGCAGCGTAGATCACAGGTGTTGTGGGATGTAAGAGAAATAGCTTTTCATGTTTTTCCCACATGCAGCAACTCATTGTATTATTATGCTCCATAATTCTGAGAGGACTCTGAATTGGTTCTGTGGTAGGAAGGATGAGGTGGTTAAAGGCTGGTTTAACCTTTGATCCTATGATCATCACCCATGATCGGTTTAACCAATCATAACCTTGATCAGATATGCTTTTCCTATTAAATATTCTTATTTCTAGTTCGAGTTTCTTTTGTTTGAATTTAAAGGGATACTTTTATGCTACTCAGAGTGCACATTAGGAGGGATTCCTATATCTTCAATGAGTAAACTCTTCTTCCTAGCTACCTGTGGAGATTCCTTGTCCAGTCCAGTACAAACCAAAGTGTTTGTGAGCCATTTGTGGACATTGCAGAAAAACTGCAATACATTCAGATCTGGGAGATCAGAGGACTGTCGTGTAGCATGCACTATCAGCCACCCAAATCATATGGTGTCCGGCATGGTAATGTCTTGTGGAGCCACATTCTTACTGATACACATGAGTGGTATAATTATCATCTGAGTCACTCTTCCTCCTGGATTATTTTGCTTTCTTTTTTGTAGACATCTTCGGACTAAGAAGAGGATTTATAACTTTAGGAAGCAGGCTGTTGGTTAAATGGTTAGTTACACTAGTGTTAGTTATATTTCATTCATAGAGATTGTTGTTCATGTAGTTTCTAATATCAATACTTAGTGTTTAAACCATGACTCCCTTGAAAGTCTTAGGGAAAAATTGTTGTTTCCTTTATGTTATTGCTGTTTCTGTTTAATTACTCACCTCCTGTATCCTCTGAATGTTTTCTTTTAATGCAACAAGGGAAATTGTTTAAATCTAGATACCTAAACCTATCTTGAAATAAGGACTTCTCTGACAGAAGTGATTTTCCTTAGTCTGGTTCCAAAAAGGATTAAAGAATTGACTTTTCCCTGAAGGAAACAGAGTCCTGGAAATATTTAGTTGGGGTCAACTGAAATGGGTTCGTCTGGTTGTCATTAAATCATCTTCAACAGTTCCTGGCATGTATTTTGCTGCTGTGTATTAATCCAGAATATCTGATATGCATAATTTCACATGTAATTATGACACAAAAACATTGCAATCCAAATATAAACTTTTCAGATTATTTGCCAATCTGGGGATAGTTTTGAATACCTCTTTGTGGATCTTTTAAAACAAATTTTAATTATCACTGCTAGGTCTTCATAGACTTAGTGCTTCTCAAATGGAATGAATAGTTCTATGCCATTTTTTTTAAATTTTACTTTATTTGTTTGGCTTGTGGCTTTGGGGTCGAGTTTCTTTGATCAGATATGCTTTTCCTATTAAATATTCTTATTTCTAGTTCGAGTTTCTTTTGTTTGAATTTAAAGGGATACTTTTATGCTACTCAGAGTGCACATTAGGAGGGATTCCTATATCTTCAATGAGTAAACTCTTCTTCCTAGCTACCTGTGGAGATTCCTTGTCCAGTCCAGTACAAACCAAAGTGTTTGTGAGCCATTTGTGGACATTGCAGAAAAACTGCAATACATTCAGATCTGGGATATCAGATGACTGTCGTGTGTAGCATGCACTATCAGCCACCCAAATCATATGGTGTCCGGCATGGTAATGTCTTGTGGAGCCACATTCTTACTGATACACATGAGTGGTATAATTATCATCTGAGTCACTCTTCCTCCTGGATTATTTTGCTTTCTTTTTTGTAGACATCTTCGGACTAAGAAGAGGATTTATAACTTTAGGAAGCAGGCTGTTGGTTAAATGGTTAGTTACACTAGTGTTAGTTATATTTCATTCATAGAGATTGTTGTTCATGTAGTTTCTAATATCAATACTTAGTGTTTAAACCATGACTCCCTTGAAAGTCTTAGGGAAAAATTGTTGTTTCCTTTATGTTATTGCTGTTTCTGTTTAATTACTCACCTCCTGTATCCTCTGAATGTTTTCTTTTAATGCAACAAGGGAAATTGTTTAAATCTAGATACCTAAACCTATCTTGAAATAAGGACTTCTCTGACAGAAGTGATTTTCCTTAGTCTGGTTCCAAAAAGGATTAAAGAATTGACTTTTCCCTGAAGGAAACAGAGTCCTGGAAATATTTAGTTGGGGTCAACTGAAATGGGTTCGTCTGGTTGTCATTAAATCATCTTCAACAGTTCCTGGCATGTATTTTGCTGCTGTGTATTAATCCAGAATATCTGATATGCATAATTTCACATGTAATTATGACACAAAAACATTGCAATCCAAATATAAACTTTTCAGATTATTTGCCAATCTGGGGATAGTTTTGAATACCTCTTTGTGGATCTTTTAAAACAAATTTTAATTATCACTGCTAGGTCTTCATAGACTTAGTGCTTCTCAAATGGAATGAATAGTTCTATGCCATTTTTTTTAAATTTTACTTTATTTTTGGCTGTGCTGGGTCTTGGTAGCTACAGCGGCCTTTCCCTAATTGCAGCAGGTAGGGGCTTCTGTCTAGTTGCTATGCTCAAGCTGCTCATTGCAGGGACTTACCTTGTTGGGGGGCGTGGGCCCTAGGGTGCAAGGACCTCAGTAGGTGCAGGTCCTGGGTTCTAGAGCACAGGCTTGATAGTTGTGGTGCACAGACCTAGTTGTGCCATGATGTGAGATCTTCCCAGATAAGGGATTGAGCCTGTGCCTCTTGCATTGGCAGGTAGATTCTTTACCACTGAGCCACCAGGGAAGGTCTATGCCATTGTTTTTTGAAAAAAAAAAAATTACTTTTAAGAAAGGTTATGGTCTCAAAGTCAGGTCTTAGGTTCTAGTCACTGTTTTATCCTTGTATTTTATAGTGTCCTTGACATGAAAGTTTTGCATTGAATGAAAGATTAATAAATAAATATGCTATCTTTAAGATCCAGCCCTCTTTTAAAATTGAATTCTCACAGTGTGCCACATTATTAATCCCCATATACTCTATGCTTTTTGATTTAAATTAGTTTTAATTCATAAAAAACTCTGTTAAGCCTATAATGTATGTCAGGATCATTTTGATGGAAAACTATTTTGATTCGAGAGTGTCCATTGAGTAAATTGAAAGGAAGTAGCTGGAGGAAGAACTGATCAAAATGAAAGCTGTCAAAGGATGCTCCTCTCTCTGCTCTCATCAGCCTTTGAACCCTGGTGACCTCAGGTAGCCAGTCGCTCTGTGTCAGTTGAATGGGACGTGTGACAATTCATATCTTGGTGCACTGATTCTCTTGTGCCCACATCCTGGGCCCTTTTGTGGTTCTTCCCCTGCATACCTTGTGCCATTTCAAGTAAACATTGTAATTTAATTTTGTCTTTTCAATGATACTTATTTTTCTGTTACCATACAAAGCCTCCAGACGGTGACTTTCCTCTTAAAATAAGGCAACTGGTAAACACAGCAGAAGAAAATGTATCTATGTTTATTGGCAGGTCATAGGGCTTCCCACTGACTTGCACCGTATGTTTTGTAGTTTGATTTTCATATTTTTCCTAATAGGCCATAGGATAATTTACAAATTTTTAATAAAGATTCTGGTTTTAAATTTTAAAAATTCACCTTTATATATGTGCTTTTCCATCAAAAAATAAAATAAAATAAAACCTGTGCTTTGGCGACCTCCTCTTCCATGAATTCTTGTTAAAAACAGTAATTAAAAGTTAACTTTAGATATAGCTACTTTAGGACTTCCTTGGTGGTCCAGTGGTTAAGAATCTACCTTCCAATGCAGGGGCACAAGTTTAATCCCTAGTCGGGGAAGATTCCACATGTTATGGGTAAGCCTGTGTGCCATGGCTACTGAGCCCATGCTCTAGAGCTGTGACTACTAAAGCCCACTTGCCTAGAGTCTGGGCTCTGCAGTAGGACAAGCCCTTGCAATGAGAAGCCCGAGCACTGCAACAAAGAGTAGCCCACTCACAACAACTATAAATCTTAGGTTTAGTATTTTCCTTGTATTTTATAGTGTCCTTGACATGAAAGTTTTGCATTATAAGATTAATAAATAAATATGCTATCTTTAAGATCCAGCCCTCTTTTAAAATTGAATTCTCACAGTGTGCCACATTATTAATCCCCATATACTCTATGCTTTTTGATTTAAATTAGTTTTAATTCATAAAAAACTCTGTTAAGCCTATAATGTATGTCAGGATCATTTTGATGGAAAACTATTTTGATTCGAGAGTGTCCATTGAGTAAATTGAAAGGAAGTAGCTGGAGGAAGAACTGATCAAAATGAAAGCTGTCAAAGGATGCTCCTCTCTCTGCTCTCATCAGCCTTTGAACCCTGGTGACCTCAGGTAGCCAGTCGCTCTGTGTCAGTTGAATGGGACGTGTGACAATTCATATCTTGGTGCACTGATTCTCTTGTGCCCACATCCTGGGCCCTTTTGTGGTTCTTCCCCTGCATACCTTGTGCCATTTCAAGTAAACATTGTAATTTAATTTTGTCTTTTCAATGATACTTATTTTTCTGTTACCATACAAAGCCTCCAGAC